>JAGPOW010003316.1:4722502-4769328 GCA_030014935.1 Caiman crocodilus | reverse complement strand
TCTTAATTGTTTCCTGATTATCAATCAGTTTCTTGAGATGTTCCAAACCAGATAACCCCTTGTCAATAGAAAAGACAATGATTTACACAATTAAGGATGTTTGAAGCAGCTGAACTGAGGGTATAAAAATCTGTAAAAAGTGTGGGTGCTAAAAGAAGAAAAAAGAAGAAGAGAGAGGTGCTTCAGGAAGAAAGAAAGAAAGACTTTGACTTTTAAGAGGCGTTTATTCCAGGGAGGGTGACCAATCGGGGCCAGTAGAGAGTATTTTCAGGCTGGCCCGAACGCCGTACACTCTAGTCTAAAAACCACCCTAGCGAGCCAACGGACTACTTACATATTTACAGTTCTGCCAACGGGGACACCCGTGGGGAGGTCTCAGGGTCAACCCGCTTGAAACAACGTCCGAGGCCTCAGCCCGCTGGACACATCACCGCAGCTGGAGCAGCCGGGAATGTTACAGGGCGAGAAGCAGAGCGCCCCCTCGGGGACCCAGCGTTCCTTGAAGGTGGGCACCGTCTGCCGCAGGACCGCGTGCTCAAACTCGAGCGAGAGGCGGGCCCGCACCAGCAGGCGGAAGAGCTGCAGGGCGTCGACCATCCCCGTCCCAGTGAGTCAGTTTCGCCGGCTTTTCCAGGTGGCCATCTTGGCCTGGCCCAGCAGGAAGTTGGCCAGGCTGACCATGGCCCACTCCGATGCCCGGTAGGGGAAGGAGTGGATGTAGACGTCCTCGGAGAAGTCCCGGTGCCCGAAGCAGCGTGCCCAGGGTGGCAAAGAGCAGCTGCAGCTGGGGGCAGTTGAGGAACACGTGGAAAATGTCCTCATCCGGCACCCCCGGACAGAAGGGGCAGGCCGCCGAGGCTGCCAGGTCCAGGTGGCGAACAAAGGTGTCAGTGGCCAGGATACTGTGCACGAGCCGCCGATGCAGGTCGCTGGTCTTCTTGGCGGTGGGCACCTTATACAGCGTGTGCCACGCTGGGGTCCTGAGCCATGCCAGGTGCTGCCGCCACAGCGTCAGGGTGGCCGGCCAGCATCTGGGCGTGCCGGGTGTGCACCACCCACATGTAGAGGCCCTTGTGGGGCAGGGTGCCAAAAGGGCAGCCTGTATTGATGCTGGGGGGCACTGGGAGCCTTAGCAGCGTGTTGGGCTGCTTGGCCAGCTCCTGCTGGGATGACGGGCAGTGGTGGGAAGGCATAGTGCGTGGTGTCTGCAGCGGGGATGGTCTGGCAAGCCTGGAGATGGACTTCCAGGGCGGTCGCTGCTTCTGTCAGAAGGGCACCCCTGACGGTCCACAGAAACCGGCCCGCGGTACGGGCAGAGCATAGCACCAGCCAGGCAGCCAGAGCTTTGGGGGACAGCCACGCCGACCGAGTAGGGTCCAGGAGGTGCTCCAGGCAGGTGGTGCATGCCTCAATGAGGGTTGCCACGAGGCTAGTGGAGGCCAGGCCCGGCGCGACACCCTGCAGGGCTGGGTTGTAGACCAGGAGCTCCCAAAGCAGGTGCGGGAACCGCAGGCACCTGGCCTGGGGGCAAAGAAAGAAAGAAAAGAAGACTTTTTTTTTACTTTTAAGAGGCATTTATTCCAGGGTGGGTGACAAATCGGGGCCAGTAGAGAGTATGTATAGGTTGGCCCGAATACCTGGGCCTCACGGACATGGTCCTGGGCTCACAGCCTGCAAGGCCCACCCGTACACTCTAGATTAAAAACCGGAGTGAGCAAAAAACTCCTGTGCTGACACCATCCCCTGTTGTTCTTGGGATGCTGGAAGAACAGATCATCTCGCTTCAAGGACTGTGCCTGTCAGCTCTGCAGCCTGACTAACTTGGACTGGTGAGATCCCAGCTCTCTCTCTCTCTCTTTTCTCTCTAGGCATAAATTTCTGAACCTGAACTGTATCAGTTAAGCTTGAGCTAAGTTTCCTCAAATACTTAGTGGAACCAGGGTAGTACTGTAATGGTGCGTGTTTGTTTTTCTTTTGCATGTCTATTACTATTAGTACCATTTCATATACTTAGTACCATTTCATATACTTAGCAATAAATAACTTTTAAAGTCAAACTGGTAGTAACTGGGTATATTTTTCCTTCTCTGCTTCTCTTTCCTTCTGTGCTTTGCAGCAATGCTTCTTTTATCTAAGCTAAAGATCCCTGTGAAGCTCAAAAATACTGTGGGGTCTGCTCATCAAGAGGCCAAAGATTGGGACGTGCTGAGGTTGAAACACATAAGGGGATCAGCTTGTACAGGCTGATTGTCCCAGTTTGACTCAGACGTGCCCTAATGAACTGAATACTGGCCCACGAGGGTGTCAGCTGGACACTCAGCTGGATTCAGAGGGATTCTGTTCACCTGTGTGCTTGTGTCGGACTGCAGTTTGTTGCTTTGATGAACTGATTTTTGGCATATGAGGGTGTCAGGCTGTCCATGCTGATCAACCCAGCCAGGTCAGGCGTGTCACATTAATCTGTGTGTGTTTGTGCATATGACTGATTTGGTGACTGGAGGAACCCAGTCCCACTGAAACTGAGTCCTGCAAGATAGCTCCACTGGGGGTGACACAAGCAGCACACTGACAGAATTACCAAGACCATAGAAATTATCCCTAATAAATGAGCACACCCCAAAGTAACAGGCATATCTGGTAACAATGATCAGCGTGCAAGACAGCACTCACAGATCAAACAAGAAAGTTTCATTCAGAACAGAGATATTTTTGTACAATAGGAAAACTTCTACCAGACATCCCAACTTGGCAAACTGGACCAGATTCTTTAACTAGCATGGTTCAGGAATATGTTCCCTAACTGGTCTTCTCTTCTGGTGCATTGGGTTACTTACTGGAACTCAGGTATGCTAATGTTAGAATCCAGTTTGACGAACATCTACTAGACGAGAGCTGAGCTGTTTTCCAGCTAAAGTGTAGACCGCTTGTGAACCAAATTTGAACCAGGAGGTTAATTTTGACATTCCATCCTTGGAAGTAGAGCTAGGCTGGGTTCCCACTTGTGCTGCTCAGATGTGTTATGCATTTTACAATAGCAATTCATTAAAAATATGTAATGTATCCTGGGGCAAAATCCAGAAGTTGTCACATGCAGAAGCAGGTGCCATCATCACTAGGTTGTGCAGTCATATGCCTCCTTTCTTGCTGTCCTGCATTGCTAACTCTTAGCTATCCAGTGAGCTGCTTTAACAGGAGTGGAGGGGGATGGGACAGTTTACATATGGATAATTTCAAGGAAGATGTACTGATGCCACTGGGAAAATCCTCCTCTTTCTCAGAGACTTGCTTAGCTAACATGGTTTAAAAGTTTCTTTTCCAAATAATTAGCACTCATTTAAATAATTAAAGGCTTTAGTTTTAAAGGACACCAGACTGTAGGAACACATGCTTAATGTTACAACCCAGGTGAGGGCTGCCAGCCCCTTTGTCAGGCGATTAATGTCTCTTACCAGATGGCCCATTGCTGTGCTAATGTTCGGACTTAAAACTTGTTTGTTGCATCTTTGTGCACAATAATAAAGATTGAACTACCCTCCCATTATTAACTCTGTGGTGTGTATAAGGCTTTTCTAATCACCTTCCTTGGCTGTTATCTCAGTATGGAGGCAAGGCAGCAGCTGAACAAGCTCCACGTTCAGAGCTCAGTCTAACATATACAGAGCAAGTTACCTCCTCCCTGTCAAGTGGAATTTATAAGCTGTTTTGAGACATGTCCCAGGTCATACTCAAGAGTAATACGATCTAAGCTACTTCTCTTGTTGTAGTGATTTTACATTTGCAATGGAAATGTTTGTGGCAACTTACATTGTTTAAAGCACTTCTGCAATTTACACAGCTATTATGATAAAAGAAAAAAATAGATCAACGCTCCTTGAAACAATTCCTTTCTGATGCTGTTAAAACAGTTGATGTCTGTGGCAACAAAAGACTCACAAAAACAACTTAAAATGGTTTTATTTTAAGTATTATATTAGCACAATATTTACAAAAATTATGTTTCATAAATAAAAATGTCTTTTTGGGTAAAGATTGCAAAGACTCAAAGTGTCAAATAGAGAGGATTTGGTTTAATATATACACGAAAATTGGAATCGCACAGTCATAAACAACTTTGGTTTTTAAATTACTGGTGGGGAAATGTTAATTAAGTGACTTTCTGAAAATAACACTTTTTAACTGGTACTTAAGAGAAACCCAAAGCAGAGCCCTTACACACAGCAGCATGGTGGGTTTTTCACTTCCTAAAACAATTAGTGCACATTGTGACAAAAGTCATCAGTGACTTGGATGAGAGAGTAAAAAGCACCCTATTCAAATTTGCTGATGACATTAAGATGTGGGGGGATGTGGGCACACTAGAAGGGAGGAATAGGCTGCAATCGGACCCAAACAGGTTACAGAGGTGGGCGGATGAGAACAGGATGGGTTTCAACACTGACAAGTGCAACGTGCTGCACCTGGCGAGGAAGAACCAGCAGCAGACCTACATGCTGGGTAACTCCCTTCTCATCAGTGCAGAGGCAGAAAAGGATCTTGGAGTCATTATTGATGCCAAAATGAACATGGGCCGACAGTGTGGGGACACGGTCAGGAAAGCCAACCACACCTTGTCATACATCCACAGATGCATCTCGAGCAGGTCCAAGGAGGTGATCCTCCCCCCTATGCGGCAATGGTCAGGCCTCAGTTGGAGTACCGTGTTCAGTTCTGGGCGCTGCAGTTCAGGAAGCATGTGGACATCATGGAGAGGGTCCAGAGGAGGGCCACCTGCATGATCGGGGGCAGCAGGGCAGGCCCTACAAGGAGAGGCTAAGGGACCTGAACCTGTTCAGCCTTTACAAAAGAAGGTTGAGAGGGGATCTAGTGGCCTGTTACAAACTAGTCAGAGAGGACCAGCAGGGGTCACAAGCTGGCAGAGGGTAGATTTAGACTAGACATCAGGAGGCGCTACTTCACAGTCAGGGCGGCTAGGATCTGGAACCAACTTCCAAGAGAAGTGGTGCTGGCTCCTATCCAGGGGGTCTTTAAGAGGAGGCTAGATGAACACCTTGCTGGGGTCATTTGACCTCAGTACCTTTTCCTGCCATGGCAGGGGATCGGACTTGATGATCTGTCAAGGTCCCTTCCAACCCTACAAACTATGAAACATAAACAGAATGAGGAATGGAGTCCGTTAAATAATCTGTTAAAAGAATTTGGCCTACCACAACAGAGGCTACAAAACTTGTGATTCTTCTGCAGTCTGCCCTTCCACATACAAATAGCTTTACAATAACTAAGCATACCAGTTTGTGAAGATAAAATGATCACAACAGCATTCCAGTTTTCAAAGCCTACTAAAGCAGTGAACTGCAGAACTTGCAGTCTATAAATCATGAGGGAAATCCATAATTGAAGATGAGGCAGAAATGACAGTGAAATCCCTGCACTGACTCCCATTAATGATCAAGTGTCTCCCAGATGTATATGGATTGCTACAATGATGGAGGCCAAACCAAAGCATTTGCATATGGATCTAAAACAAATGTATATGAATTCTTCAATGACAAATGCTGCCCAGTCCTTAAACATGTACTCACATAAACAACTGTGACACATATGATTAATCTCATTGATCTCCCAGGTAGGCGGCAGCTTGGGTTTCCTTACAGCCTCTGCACTGGGATTATGTGTGTGTGAAAGCTATAGGATCAGACTCCTCCAACCTGCTCAAGTTAATCCCATTTAAAGGAAGGTCCCTGGATCTATTTGCCACATGCCCCTGAGCTATTGGAATGGATTTATATAAAAGGCTCTACAATATAAATATACCACCTGAATCTGATGCATCAACCAAACATTCTAGCTTTTAACCTGGTCAAACCACTGGGAATCTACAGAAATGTGCGTCTATTAAATGACGACATTTCATCAAACTGTCCTATAATGGCATAAAGAGAGGCAACTGTTAAGAACTTTTAAACAAACTATTCTGGTGAGGGAGAAAGATATTTTCTTGTAAGTTATTCTGGGAGAACTGTTGAAACATGTTAAAAAAAAGAGAAGGTCCCTTGAAATGCACAAGTCATGAAGACCTGACTCTACATAACTTATAATTGATTCTTTATCTGTGATACTTGCTTACATACACAAACTGAGCTTCCTCAGATTTCATCAGCTGCTGCTACTTACTCTCTACTTGAAATAAACTGTGTGTGAAAGACCAGTGGCATCACAAGCTTATGAACTGTAATTTAGTTCCTGCTTCTACACATGTATTCTTGGCCAAAAAAAAAAAAAAATTCAACTCTCTCTTTTGAAATGCGGCATTACTGCTAGAGAATGATTCTTATTCTTCTGAAGAAGCATCAGTCAGTTTTAAAATTTCAGTTTGTTAAGAAAAAGCCTAAGATTTTTCCCAGTACCATGATTTGTCCCAATACCACTGTGCAGTATGAACATTAAGGGCCACATTCAGCATGGGAATCAATAATCTATAACTCCTGGGCTGAATCTGGCTCTAAGAGTTGAGTACTACTGAATCAAACAATACGAAAAGAGGCACAGAAAACTCTCATTGGACTAAGAAATATTGCTCACCAAAGCACACGTGACTACTGTCTATACAGAGGAGTTACTAGTATGTGGGAGAAGAATGACTTGGGTAGTCTTTTTAAAAAAAAGCTTGAGAATAAAGCTCTTGTTGATGTCATTGCATGTGTGTAATTACAAGAACAATTTTTTCCTAATGTTTTGCTGAAAGTGGGAGGAGCAATATTTGTACGATAACCACCATCCCATTTATACTATAAAAGCATGAACTTACTTTGCCCATGCACACAAATAAAAATACTAATAATCTAAATGCTATTACATCCTTTGGGCCTAGTCTGGCCCACTCTCAAAGCAGTGACTGGTGATGGGTTTTTTGACGAGGATACCACTAACACTGGCACTATTGGGAGCATCTTGTGGTAGGCAAAGAGTACTTTTTGTATGCTTACACTTGCCCACCCCACACAAACCAAAAACAGAAAAGAATAAACTCATGTGGGTTTACAACACATGATTCTCTCTAAGCTGCTGTGACCATAACATTACATCATGGAAATCATTTCAGCACTTTTTCCACACATGCAAAACAACTAATTTCCTGATTTTCTTCTCTTTGAGCAGTGCATCATCAAGGCCACGGTTTATGAACAAGTGCGTTTCTTTTCCACATATCACCATTTCTGTAGCAGATTCCATCACCTTCTACAAGTTATTCTGGAAATATAAATCACAGAACAGTAAGTTATTATACAAGAACATTCCAGTTAGCAAGATCATTTGTGCTGCCTGTCAAAATTCATACATTAGCTATCTGATTTTTTTTCTTTACAGCAGGCAAGTTTTCTGCCTAGAAAAATGAGAGAAGGATGGCATCATCTTGAGTTAGGTGCAGTACAGGCAGCTGCTGTTCAGCTCCCTGAACAGCTCTGGCACTGTCTCAAGCTCTGATCTGTAAAAAGATCACTATTCTTCTCGGGGGGGGGAGGGGAGGAGGAGGATTTTTAAAAGAAATGGCAGTAAAACAACTAACTGTTTGCTTGAGTCAATGGGAATTGTGTTTCTCATTGACCTTTATACCTTTAAAACTCTTCCCAATATCAGAAAACTCTTAAATGTAGATGTGAAGATTTCTGACATGCACAAATAGGATCCTGGGAGAAACCTAACAATGCCTTTTAACATTATGTCCTAAAGTGGAATTCCAACTTTGGCCAGCAGGAGTGAAAGGCTATTGTATGGATTTGACCGCTCTTTGATTCAAATTTAATAACAAATTAAAAAAAGAAAGCCAACAGAACAGAAATATTGTCTGTCTTTTTATATTAGGTCTCTATCAAGGAAAAAATAAAAATGTTAACAGCTGAAGTAGGAGTTAGAGGCCCTTCCTCTGAGACTTCTACTCTCCCTACTTCAGTCATGCCAAATGACTGATGTAGAATTCATCACCTTAAGGAATGCAGTTCATTATTCTTTGAACCACACAAATAGATGCATGTTGGTTTAGAAAACAGATCTTGCTGTGTAGTTGTGTGAATCATATAATAAGCATAGCAAAGAGTGGAATGTACTATTAAATGAATGTAACTAGCATGCAAGACAGTTTTCAAGCCTGATGAAAAATTTTATCGGCAAAATAAGAGTTAGCTACAAATGTCACTGACTGATCACTTCAATCCATGCTTTTCACATGTCATACACTATAAAATTGATTAGAAAAGCCCTATACAAATTCAGAACTCCTTGGTTCGCTTTTGGCTAGCAAGAGTGAATATTTTGATTAGGTAGTAGTAGGCTCAGGATTTGGCAGTCCTCTTGAACTTGTGCACAGCCTCCAGGAGCAGTAAAATATGCTTAGTGTCAACTACTAAAAATATGCTTGCTCATTGTCAAGTACTGCTCATATGGATGGTCAATGAAAGAGAAAGGTAACAGATTAGCAGGAAAGTAGGAATACAAGACAACTACAGAAGACCAATATTTTCACACGAGTGGGCCTAAAAATAGTGCAGCCTTATTTTCAGAGGTGTCAGACAGCCTCTCTTGTCAGGGGTAGCTGTAGATGGTCAACATCTTTGAAAGTTGGGCCACATATTTTAGGAGGTATTTTGAAAATCTGGGTCCAAGAATCCTGGAGCACAGGCACAAGTAATCTATATCTATCTATGAAGAGTGAGGCAAATCCACAAGTCGTAAAAAAATTCTCAACTGGAAGAAATCTTAAAATTGGACCAAGATGGTATAAAACATCTGGTTCCATATCAAAGTTTCTGACTTACAAGGTCATAATTGTTTTTTCTTACTTACAACAACAAGGAAACATAAAATAGAATTCACTGTTAAGACTAAAATGCGAATTACTGATTTTTTAAAATAATACTTAGTAAAAACAAATAGCAAACTAAAAAAGTAAAAAGTATTGCTTGAAAATATTTCCCTTCAAAACTAAAATGAAATAATTCCCCACACATTCTCAGAAAAGTTTAGAATGGAAAAAATGGGTTTTAAAAGGGATATTGCCAAATGCAGGAGTCATTTTAAAATGGTATTTGTAGTACTACTGCTCATAATCATTACAGCAGATTGGAGAGTAAAACAGAAAATGTACATATTTTTTTAACAGATGAATGTTTTACACTGCTCTCTGGATAGGTTACAGTCACTATTTTAGATCTTATGTACTAGGTTGAGCTTTTTTGATCAAGATTCTATACAGGACTGAAAAATTAGGAAAATCATTTTGCAGCAAGTAAAATCCAATTTTGTACACAGGGGTTTAATCAAGCCTGACTTTTGTTAACCGTACTGGCTCAGGAGCAAGAGCTCCTTTGTGGTTTGTAATTTAACAACACCAACCCTCCTGGTAAAGGCTGAGAGCGCTCACATGTCTCGCTCTTGCCAAAGAGAACTCCAGCAAACCATGGAAGCTAAAACTGCACATTTCTCTTATTTCCAAGATAAAAAGAGCAAGGAAAGCTCCTAGTATTTTAAAACGTTTAGATTTCTATATGCAACATTTTATAAAGAGGAAAGAGTACAAATGCTACCCCCCATGCACATTTCTTCTAGTATTTTAGTACAATGCAGTAACACTTCATCAAGGCTGGTACTTTTTTTTTTAATCCATATCCTGCATTGCATGCATGGAGTGGTTTTTAAACTTCCAAATTTTCAAGTATTAATAATACTAAAAACCCCACCAAAGCCACAGGTAAAGTTCAACTCACCATCATTCTAACATCACTCCTTTTGCATCTTTAAAAGCCAAGTAGAGGATTAGTAATTAGCCAACCAAGTTAGACATGTTTCATGATTAGTATTCAGATTAGTATTAAAATAGATAATGAGTCAGTACTACTTCCCAGCATGCCAATTAATGAAGACATCTCAGGGCACCCTTTCTTCCACTGCAAAATTCCCCCACTGCACCCAGGCCCTATCAGAGCTTCTCACTACTGTAATACAATCCTCCCTAACCAAACTACAAATAAAAGAAATAACATGAATTGGAATGAGAAGTTTTGCCTCAGACCACTCTGAAGGCTCCTACTTATCCTCCAGCATGCCCCCATGAGGAGTACTGGCTGAACCACAGATTTCAAAGGGACATCCCTTTTCCTCTTGGCAAAGCAGACAGGGTAGAAAGCAATATTTTAGGAAGCGATGCCAACAGCTAGTAGGTATAAAATGCCCAAAGTTGCAGGCATTTCCCCGACTCAGGAACCAACTCTTACTGGCTCAGGAAGCTGAACATTTTGAAACACCCTTCCCACATGTGACAGAGCTAAGTTTAACAGCTATGCTTCTGACCCATCTTCAAAAAGCCTCACATAACCCCCTTTATTAAAGGTAAGATTTTTGTCACCACCTACCATTAAGTGGTTCTTCTACAGATTTCTGCAAAATATTTAAAAATATATATATGTATAAAAAGCCTTCATGTCTATTTTTGGCTCGCCACAGTTAAATTACTCTAACTGACATATACAGTAAGTAGTGATTCTACAAAATGAAAGAAGAAGCTGAAAGTTAATATGATCAACAACTAGGGTTATGGGGGAAAGGGAAATCAGTCTGTCAAGACCAGCATTATCTTCATGTTATTCTTGCCCCACAAGGAATCTCATTTTCCTCTCAAGAGATTTAGAAATGGCAACAAGTATGCAGATGTTACTTCTACAAAGTGAAGTAGCTGCTTTACTTTTTCTTCAGTTTTCCTTCAATTTTGTTAATGATGCAGAAAGCAAGCAGCATCAAGGTTAAATCAGGCAGAGAGTATCATCTCCTTAGGAGAGATTCCAAACATGTATGCATTTAATCTGGAAGGAACTATCCCAAGGCAAAAATAACATGGAAAAATAGGAAAGGATTAACGTGTCTGAAACAAACAGCTCCCACCCCTCCCATTCAGAATGGCTTGTTCAGTCAAAGAACTGGTTTAAAATTTTGCTCCACAATATCGAGTGGAGTCATCTGATAGCAAGGTTACCTCAACCACTAGATTACACAGAATAAAAGCTTTGATTTGAATGGAAACTGACCCTCCGTTTATAAATCTCTTCAAACCACAGCAATACTTTTTGAATGTCCCTCCACGAAGATGGACGACATATAAACAGACCAGATGTTCACCCGGCCTTTGTTTCCTTCCATCTTCCCACCATTGTTGTCCCCCACAATGAACCCATTGTTCAGCTCAAGGCACCCCCTCCAAAAATGCCAGCACTTACTTTTCACCCACTTTTTGACTGTAGAAAAATACTACAGGAATTCTTCTGTAGCAAAGACTCAGAAAGACCATACCAGGTCAGGATGTTTTTAACACTATGTGTTCTTATTTGAAATTTCTGGGCCCTTATGTGCCTGCGGGGAAGGAATTTTTAAAGGGCACCAGCGTCCCACTAATTAAAGTGCCCCAAGTGTCATGTCTATGTGTCCCCACACTGAAAACTGGTGGTGGATGCGTTTTAACTAAAGCTAATTGAGTGAGCTTTAGTTAAAATGTGCCCTCTGCCATTTTCAGTGTAGGGATGCTGATGCATGTGACTCTGGAGTCTGTTTCAGCATGCTGTAATTACAGCATGTTGGCGCAACCTCAATGCACCCTCTGGGTTTATCTTGTGAATTACATTTACACATACAACAGCCCTAAAATTACATGGCACCCCACAGCATCCCAGTTGAAAATCACTGACCTAGACCCTACACTGTAGTACTATCTAGCAAGCTGTTGTGGGATACAGCTAAATAACCAGTGCAGAGGGATCCAAAAATGAAAGACTGATTGCAAATTGCTTAAGAAAAAGGAAGCAGCTTTTCAGAGACTAACCCTGCAATTAGTTTTCAAGCTTCTGGGTTTTTTGGATTTCATTCTGAACTCCAACACAATATCCAAAATTAGGCCAGGCTTTTGGATAACTAAGGCTCCTTCTACAGATATTGCAAAATTAACTGGTCAACAGTGCAATTAACTGAGACTAGCTATATGTGCAAAGTACTCATCATCCCATAAAACGGTCCGGCTAGCTATAAATAAAACAGACCTCAAAAATGTGTACCAATTTGATAGCTAGTTGCTATCCAGCATTAAATTTGCACATTAAGCATGGTCTTCCCAGCAGCTGGGAGTCCTATCAGCTGACTGGGCTGCGGGTTGTGGTGCAGAAGGCAAGGAAGCAACTGACAGAGAGGGTAGGAGATGCCTGAGCTCCTCTCTCCATGCCAGGCAGGAGTGATGGCTGAAGCCAGCTGGCCAATCCAGCTCCATTGGCAGGGCTCCCCATGGCTGGAAAAGTGACAGTTACTGGGGGAAGTGGTAGTGAGTGGGATGACAAAGCTTCCACCTGGCTGGCACAATCAGCAGCTACCTGCAGGCAGCTGAGGAGATGGAAGACAGCCAGAGCAGAGGCCAGGGCAGGTGCAGGCAGGAACATGGGGTGGTGAGAGGCAGAAGTGCAGGGTGAACTGCCCCGGGTAGTCATGGGAGGGGCTCAGCCCAATGCAGAGATCCAAGGAGCAGCCACAGGCTAGAAGGTGGGGTGGACTGCACCTACACCACCTGGGCAAGCTCTGCTGCACCACACCCTTCCCCCTCCCATCCCTCCCCTTCCACCTGGCCAGCTTCCAGGACCTAGTGCTTGGGCAGCCCCCCACATGAACACATCCAGCTTGCCCCACACACCAACACCCCAACCACATACACTATAATACCCACCCTGACATACCAAAATACCCACACCCCACCATATCCACACAAATATGCCCCATATCCCCACAACACACACCCTACCATATCCACATGTACACCCCCCACAACCAGATGGAGGGGCAGTGTTCCCAATCAAGGGGTGGATCCTCTCATGTTAGGGTCCACATGATGGGGACAAGAGGTTCTGGAATCAACGTGGCAGTGAGCAGGGCAAGGTTTGGTGCCGGGCAGGTGGGCTCTCTTATGTCATAGACCACGTGATGGGGCAGGATTTCTAGTTCCAAGACAACAAGTCTCCCTCCCCAAAGCAGTACTTCCGGAGCAAGGGGAAGGAGTTCTGATGGCAAGTTCAGGGATTAGAGGTGGGACTTCCAATCCCAAAATGGCAACCAGGACCTATCCAGGGTTGGAGCTTAGCAGTTTCATAAGGGGTGCACCCTTGCAGTTCTCGACAGCTCACCAAAACTCATTTAAGTGGCCCTCTAGCCAAAATAATTGCCCATCCCTGGTTTAACCCTTACTTGATGTTTTCTTGTTGCATGATGCATTATTGGCCTGCCAGATTTGTGCCCCTTTAACTTGGCCTTAGAAAACTAGAAAAAACAGCCAGTACACAAACATTCACCTACAGGCAATGCTGCACAGGGCTATAAAAACTGCAGATTTAAAATACCATTGGCATTAACAACTGAAATGTGCCAGATTGTAACACCAAGACTACATCCTCTAGTAATAAGAAATTGCATATTTATTCTGTGTGATCTAAAAACAGTAACCCTGCTTTCAGATAGGTTTTTCACTCTACTGATCTTAAATACTTTTTTTTTAACAACATTAATGTTATACCTTTTATAATCTTTATAATGATTATAAAGTGTCACTAGTGTTGGAAAAAAAACTAAGCAAAAAAATTGCAATTTAAGATTTTTTAAACAAGTCATTTAATGGAGAACTGTTTATAAAGTCTTTGAAACACATACTTCTTCTAAAAAAATACTTGAAGGTCTCTATCAATCAACACAAGAGGTATAGAATGGCAAAAAGAACCACAATCTCTCATGGACTCCCAGCTATGACATGGTCCTTCTAACTTGCAGTTGGGTAGATGGTTCTGTCTCCATGCCCACTTCAGTCCTCAGCCTGTCATGTAAGTTACCCACATGGGATTCAATCACTGTGGTCTAGACATATTAGGAACAGGGCTAAGACCACCAATTCACTTAACACAGACCATTGGACAGCTGTCATATAGCAGTAACTTTTGCTTGCTACCAACCTGGTCTGAATTCGAACTAGCGGAGAAAGGCTCAGTATCTCACTACCAATCCCCTGAGCCATCTAGTCACCCCAAATTTATTAATTTTAAGCTTACCCTTGGAGGTTGATGATCTTTCGTGTTGAAACCTAAAATTCAAATGAATTCAAAATTTAAGTCAAGAAAAATGATTTACCAATTACAAAATTCAGAGGAAAACAAATTAAAATGAATTATAGTCTCAGCTCTTCTTATTCAGAACAACTTTCAACAATCTTTGAACTTTATGGGCCTGCACTGTTGTCTGTACAGAAACTATGCTTCATGTGTTGAATTCAGCTAAAGTAATTCAAAATTCACAAATAAAACAGGTATCACTATAGTATGGAAATTTTGCATGGACAGATAGGGAGCAGTGCTTAATAATGATATATTTTCTATTGGTTTGGCCAACTACTGCATGAATCTGTCAATAAAATTCACTCAACCACCTTTCTAAACTTTGTTAGTAAGATTCACTCAGGTAGTCTAGTGTCATCAAACATAAGAGAAAGGCTAACCAAGTCAGACCATTGCTACCCAGCTTCAGAATAATTCTACTTGTAGGTATGCAAAGGCAATTTCCAGCAAAGTCAACAGATGTTGCCTGTGTCACTGTTTGAAAACTAGACTCAGACTGTCACTTTTGGTCTGAGTGAATGCGTGAGTGAAGTTAAGCTGGATGCCTTCCCTTCTCCTTGCATGGACTCCTATGTTTCTTCTCGTTTAGGCCACATCCAGAGGAAGAGCACCCTGGATCAGCTGCAGGTACTTAGCAGTTATCACTGG
Organism: Caiman crocodilus; assembly: GCA_030014935.1. Classification (NCBI taxonomy): domain Eukaryota; kingdom Metazoa; phylum Chordata; order Crocodylia; family Alligatoridae; genus Caiman; species Caiman crocodilus. The sequence goes on along the minus strand of JAGPOW010003316.1, from coordinate 4,754,506 downwards.
AGCATGCCTCAGTACCCTCACCAGCACCTTCCTGTTGGGAGCCTGTGACCAGCTGGCTCTCAGACCAAAACAGTTATTTTCTCCTACTCTTACCACAGAAATATGAGAGAATAGGATTTTAACACAAAATATATAAATGCAGCGCTCTCACACTAAGCTCTAACCCCCCACTCTTCCACATGGAGCTTGTCCTTGTAGATGCTGCTGTGTCAAGCTTTTCTGTCAGTTGTCAGTGGGTTCTCCACACCCTTTCCACTCTATTTACAGGAGTGACTTTTAACTATTTGAAGTCCTCTTCATCTTTTAGCTCCCAGCCAAGGCAAAATAAGTCTTGTAACTTTGAAGCCAAGAAGTAGCAATTTCTCAGCTAATAATTTAGGCACTACAGTTTTTCCACAGTCCTGCTATTAAAGTAAAACCAATACATGCAAATAATAAAGAGACATTATGCAGTACTTAATAGTTACTGATCAGCATCAGTCTCAGTCTTTTACAGCCTGCACATATTCAAGAGCAGAATACACCCCAGAAGTACATCTATTAATACACAAGGGGGAAAAAGCAGTTTCTCTCTCATGCCAACCTAAAATCTCCTTCTGCATCTGTGTACTAATATTCCATGTGAATCATTTTAGATATTCATGTCTTAATGCACCCTTTGGTCTATTACCTCAATAAGTTTGTTCCCTACACTCTGTGTTCCAAAAGCGCATAAGGTAAGACATTTTTCTGAACCCATTAACTTGATACCAGTACTGCACGGGAAGATTAATCCAGGAAATAAGACTGGAATTTAAAAAAAACAAAAAGAAAAAAGAAAACACACACACACACACACACACACACACACACACACACACACACACACACACACACACACACACACACAGAGTGCCAGATACTGCCACAAGTAAGTTCTATAAATATCTTGCTGGCCACCAACTTCTTTGGCAGCTTGGCTTTGTATAACACATGTGAATCATAATGTTCACTTGAGAAAATAATCAGAGTATTTATTCAGAGTATTCCTTTGCAGAGGAAGGGTGCCACAGAGAAGAGGGAAACAGGCAAAAAGAGAAAAGTAAGACCTCTTCTCTGTGTACAGGCCCTGTATCTTTTTTTAAACAATGCAACTTAGCAGACCACATGATATTTTTAACCCTTACATGCACCTTCAAAACATCTAAATTTAGAGATGTGCTCTTTTTCTTGACATTCTTATTCAAATATTAGAAATATTAAGGTAAAATATTCATTTCCACTTACCAATACAAACATAAGCCAAGGAAATCAATGCCGCAAAAGCCATAATGGCTAAGCCAGCAATCACAACAGAACCCTGTGCTGGAGGACAAGCTGTTGAAAACAAAAGAAAACACTTAACGTTTATTTTGAATGGCATAAAGCCACATATAAGATGACCTTCTTTATTGAATTTATTGTTTATAACCTGATCCTTCCTTTTCAGCTGGTTAAAATCAATAACTTAATTTATCTGCTTGACAGGTATGCAAAAATCCTTTGTAATCTCAGAAAGATGTCCATAAACATATAAAATTGTTGTACACAGATCTGTTCCATGCTCCTTTAGTTATCATATTAATATTCTACAGTCATTATCTGTAATTACCATACTTACTCAAATCTAAGATTAAGTTTCCATCCTAATCAGCATGGAGGGGGAAGGGAGGGGAGAAGGGGAATGTCTCTTAACTTAGTTTTGTGTTCAAAGTAGCAGGGGATAGGGCAGACTGCAGCTCTGACTCTGGCCCTGAGCCTGGGTCAGAGCCACTCAGACCCAAAGCATCTGCCTACCCCATTTGTCTCTGTAGCTTTTGCTACCCATTCCTCTGCCCCCTTCCCTCCCTTGCTGTCATGCTCAGCTCTGGCTTGGACTGAATTCTCTCTTGGGCATAGAGCATATGGAAACTCTGTTCCCTGTGTGGACAATCAGCAGCACCAATACTTCTGCATAGTCCAGCAGGAGCTGTGATTCCACATGCTGTGATCCGTGACCCATGAGGGAATACAGTCTGATTAGCATCTTCAAGTATGGAGGTGGTGGGGTGCAGGTGGCAGGGGCTGGAAAGCTGCAAGGGAAGAATTTGGGGGTCTGGAGGGCAAAGGGGCCACCTGATGCTCTACCCACTACTTTCCTTGATGTCACAGTGGGTTACAGGGACAAATTTAAGGCAACGCTCCAATAACTACATTCTATAACCTGAAAATTATAACTAATTTATACATTTTCCACATATAGGATCTAATTAGTGTGGGGGGGGATCTTAAATTCAGGGTCATCTTAGATTTGGATAAATAAGGTACATGTACTTTCAGTTGTCCAATAGTTTTCTCCCTCCAGTTCAAACTTCTATCCTAAGCATTTAAAGTATTCTGCAATGTAATGCAATTCAAATTACTTTGTCAAAAACTCTAACAAAGTATATTGTAAACATTTTGGGCCAACATCTAAAGACCACAGACATACCTCAAATTTACAGACACAGGTACAATAGAATTTGACTATCAGAATCTGACTCAATTACCTTCCATCCAAAATACCCACCCCACTCTATGAAAGATGCTTAAGTACTTCTCTGAACAAAGATTATTATTTTTGGTGCTATTTAATTTTTGAATTATTTATAAAGAAAATGAGCAAAACATTAGGCAACATTTATGAAGTTCAATTCTGTGCTGTGGATGGGACTTGCTTGGAGGAAAAAATAAATCACTTGTGTTTTAAAAACATTATCCTGGTGGGACCCTACCTATGACTGAGCAGTATGCATTGAGAGCTATAGGTTGTACAGATGGGAGAGAATAGGAAGGAAAAGGGGGCTGGAGGGAGGGGGGGGTTGCTCTCTGTGGTAAGGAGCATTTTACATCTACCCTAATCAAAATGGGATCAGAGGAGGAGAAAGTTGAGGCATTGTGGATTAGGATACATGGAGGTTGAGGGGAAAGGGACTTAGTGGTGGGGTTCTGTTATAGACTATCACATCAAGAGGAAGAGCTAGACTTGGTATTCCTGCAGCAGCTCTCAGAGTCTGTATGGTCTAGGGATGTCATTGTCATGGGGGACCTAAACTACCCTGACATCTGCTGGGAGAAGCAGTCAGCCAAATCCAACTGTTCACGTAGGTTCTTAACCTGCTTATAGGACCTTCACCTAACGCAGTAGGTATACGGTCCCAGTAGGGAGAATGCCTTGCTGGACTTGGTGTTGGTTGCGGGGGATTACCTGGTAGGGGAGCTACAGATTCACCACCAAACAATCAAATTCACCATATGGCATAGAGTGGGTAAGATAACTAGTAGGGTGGAAGCACTCGACTTTAGGAAGGCTAACTTCAGTGTGCTTAGGAGTCTAGTCAATGACACACTGCAGGATAGGAGTATTGGAAAGATGGGAGTCCAGGAAGGGTATTCAATCCTAAAGGAAGTAATCCTTTAGGCACAGAGGGAGACGATCTCAGTGTGAGGGAAAGGGGGGAAAGGGGCCAAAAAACTTCCTTGGCTAAACAGAGAAATCCAGGGGAGCCTAAGGGCAAAAAAGGAAGCATATAAGCGGTGGAACCAGGGGGAAGCTACCAAGGAGGAATATACCTACTTGGCCTGCACTTGCAGAGAGACAGTTAGAAAGGCCAAAGCAACTACAGAGTTGAGGCTGGCAACACAAATTAAAGACAACAAAAAGTCTTTTTTTTTTTTTTTTTAGGTATGTAGGGAGTAAAAGAAAGGCACAGGGCAGTATAGGACCCCTACTGAACAAAAAGGAGCAATTAGTGACAGACAGGAGGCATAAGGCTGAGCTCTTCAGTGAGGTTTTGCCTCAGTGATCTTGAACAAGGGTCAAGATAAATCTCCTAATGGGTTCTTAGACGGGCATCAGAGGGACACCAGTCCACCAACTGTTGATGCTGACTTGGTGCAGTGTCACTTGGATGGACTGGATGTCTTTAAGTCAGCAGGCCCAGATGAGCTGCATCTAAGAATAGTGAAGGAATTGGCTGGTGTCATAGCAGAACAACTGGCACAGCTGTTTGAGTGCTCGTGGCATTCAAGTCAGGTTGCGGAGGACTGGAAAAGAGTCAATGTGGTCCTTATTTTCAAGAAGGGGAGGAAGAAGGATCTGAGTAATTATAGGCCAGTCAGTCTCACTTCCACCTTTGAAAAAATCTTTGAAAAGATTATTAAGGATCATATCTGTGGGAGTCCAGCAGAAAAAATAATGCAGTAGGGCAACCAGCATGGATTCACAGCAGATAGATCATGCCTGACTAATCTGGTTTTGTTTTATGACCAGGTCACAAAATGCTTAGACACAGCAGTAGAGGAAGATGTCATTTTCCTGGATTTTAGGAATGCCTTCAATACAGTATCTCATCCCATTCTCATAAATAAATTAAGAGGCTGTGACTTAAGATGTTTACATGGCCTGGTGGATGGCAAATTGGCTTGGGGGGGTCACACCTAGAGAGTGGTAATAGACAGGTCGGTATCAGCCTGAAAGGAAGTGGGTAGTGGGGTTCCTCAGGGCTTGGTCCTTGGACCTGTACTCTTCCATGTCCTCATCAGTGACTTGGACAGAATACACTTCATGCCCACGTCCAAGTTTGCAGATGATACTTGTGGGATGAAATGAACACTCTTGAGGATAGGGAACGATTGCAGCTGCACCTGAACAGGTTGAAAAAGTGGGCAAAACACAACAATGCAGTATAACAAGGACAAATGCAGAATGCTACACCTGGAGTGTAAAAATATCCAGCACATCTACTGGCTGGGAAGTGACCCTCTCAGCAGCACAGAAGTGGAAAGGGATCTCAGAGTCATAGTGGATTCCAAGATGAACATGAGTCATCAGTGTGATGAAATCATCAGCAAAGCTAACTGCACTTTATCATGCATCAGCAGATACATGATGAATAGAACCAAGGAGGTGATACTTCCCCTCTATGCGCCATTCGTGGGACTGCAGTTGAAGTACTGTGTCCAGTTTTGGGTGCTGTACTTTAAGAAGGATGTGGATAGCCTCAAGAAGGTCCAAAGAAGGGCCATAGCAGAACCACTGGCATATGGTTAAGGGTTTACAGGCCAAGCCCTATGAGGAGTCAGTGATCTGTCCCTAGCATCTATGAATCTATAACAAAAATCCAGTTCAACCAAAATGATTTGTTGATTTATTTAGCCATTTAACTTGGCAATGCAGGCTATAATCCTTTAATCATTTACACAGATGCATGCAGTGATGGAGGACTGTAAAATTAAGAGCCCTAGCATTTAGTTTCACACTTTCAACTCTGTGATAAGTTCTTCCTTTGCTGAAAGACCTTTAGAAACAGAAAATCTGCATTTTTCTTATGAGGTTTTTTTTTTTTTTTTTGAAGATACAACATTTAAGGAGTTTAAGGATATTGAAGAAGCTGGACTACAAAAGCAAAAAACCAAAAACTCAGTTTAAAAAAAAAAAAAATCAAGATTAGCCCTATAGGAACCGGCTTTCAAAAATTCTCTAGAAACCAGCTTCGGAAGCGCAACTATGAAGACCAACTCAGACAGAGCAGGTAGCATATATCTGTTGTTAAGGAGCACAACTAGCTGCAACTCTTTTGAGATTCCCTCACCATGACTACTGCACTGCCCAGACAACCATGCAGACTCATACTAATTTCAAGACCAGTACTAGCAAACTGTCTCTTAAGAGGATGCATGTAGACAGGCACAAGTTCTCTTTGGACATGAACACAGCTCAGCATTGACTATTATAATATTATTTTTAGACATACTGTTGAAGTTGACCCGTCCTAAGTTTGTCTCTGAGCTCTGTTAAATTACTGGGGAGGAGCGAAAAAAAAAAAGAAAAATCTTCCATTCTTTTTTGCTACCATAAGAAAAACCAAATGCCAATTAATACTGCATTGTCACTGTAAGCTGTGGACCTGGTCAGTGTAGACTATGAACCTAACAAAAACCCGAATTATGCATAACATGCTTAAGATGAAATACAATCAATATTCAATAAGCTCAGTCAATAACTAATTAACATACATTTAAATCATAAGCAGTAGCGTAGGAAAGCAGAATAAAAACCTGTTTTTCACAGTCACTAATATTAAGCTAGGCTAAGTATGAATAACTGCTTTCTGGGAAAGCACTTAGTAATAGGGATATAAATACCAATGAAAAAAATATCCGTTTAACCTGTTGTAATTACAACAGTTAAATAATTATTACGGCATTATGTTAATAATTATTATTATTAAGCCCCAGCCTGGCCCATGTGGAGCTTCTGTGGCCCAGTCTACGAGGCGCCCCTCCCCAATCTGGCACCAGCAAGAGGCTTCCAAACCCCTGAGGTACTGCGGGAACTCAGTAGCTCCCTGGGGCCTCACGATAAACCAGGTGGGTGGGTGGGTCCTCTCTGAGCCTGGATCCGGCCGCAGATGGGGCAGGTAGGGTGCACTGTGGGGTTGAGCAGCAGGCCCAGGGGAGTCACTCTGGCTTTCCTTACCTCCACCTTGCCCCTGTAGGCTCTGTGACTGCTTTCAGTCTAGCTAGGGGGCAGGCACAGATGACACCAGCAGTGGCAGCTGCAGCAACAGAAGATGCTACATCTGTCCAAGTGCAGGGATGGGCATAGGTGCCGAGATGCTGGGTTCTAGTGGCTCTGCAAAGTCAGAATGGTGATGGGGGTGCCCACCCCACCCTGCCCTGCCACAGACGCAGCATGGAAAGCTGGGGGCCAAAGCACTGACAAGCCCCTTCAGGCAGGTCGTACAGCTCAGGAAGCTGCTGGCAGCAGCAGCATGGGGCTTTACTAGAGTGCTGTAGCCACTGGGACATAACTTCCCAGGGTTAGCTGCAGCAGTGTGGGGGGGGGAAGGAGGCAAACAGCTGCATTGGGGTTCGCAGAGCCTAGCTATAGGTACTAGTCACTAGGGCTGTGTGAAATTTCTCCAGCTATTTCTATTCAGCACTGTTTTGGTTCATTTTGAGTTTAAAACAGTGAAATTGAATAAAACTAAGCTAGTTAAAACGTTTCAAGTTTTGAAAGGTTTTGAGTTTCAAAGCAGCCAGCAGCTAGGTGGTAGGAGACAGGGGAGAGCCAGGGCTGCGCTCCCAGTGCTTAGCTGGGTGGGGAGCACATCCCTGGCTCTTCCCGCCTCCCATGGCCGGGCTGCAGGAAGCTGATCACAGAGCAGGGGAAGGGAAATCAGCCCAGGCTGTTTCCCTCCCCAGTGCTGTGATCGATCCATCACTGGAAAGGGGAACAGAGCAATCGGGCTCAGTTCCCTTCCCCAGTTCCCCAGTCCCATATGGCAGCATCTGCCTTCTCTCTCCCTCATCTGGCAGGCAGCTCAGAGGCCCACAGTCCAGGGAGGACTGGCACAGCCCCCACAGCCCTCTTGGGGTTGCGGGCCCCCAATTTGCCTGCCAGATGACAGAGGCTATTTCAAGCTTCCCCATTATAGCTAATTGGCAAAACATCAAAACAGCATAACTGTTTCGATGAAACGAAACAGAACAGCAGTTTCGAATCAAAATGAAATTCAAAATGAAACACTGTTCTGTCGAAAACTCAAAACTCAAGTTGAAACAGAACAGTGCCGTTTCGCACAGCCCTGCTAATCACCCCTCCCCACTTCCCTCCTCCTCGCACCTCTCTCCTGACCTGGCACTTTCCCATTCCTGCTGGGGCACTGCATAGCTTCCCTTCCACACTTCCCTCCTAGACTGCACCCCATCCCACACTAAATGATAACAAATAAGGTAGAGCTGGTTATCATTGGGCTCATCAGGTAATTGTTTAACTGTTCATATCCCTACTTAGTAAAATCTAAAAGTAACAACTGATGTTTTGCCTTTCAGTAAGAATTGGGTATTATGTGTAAGAGGGAGCCAGAGGTCCCTGTTACTTTAAGGTGGAGACTGTCAGGATCAAGCAACTGAACCTTGTCTAGTTGCAAGAGACTAGATAAGTAGGAAGTTAAAGGGCTGCAAATAACTCCCTGGTAGCTAGCTGCAGAGCAATAGGGCAATAGGACAGAGTTCCAAGGAGTTAGAAAGGAAGTTACTGCAGCTGAGGCAGAAGAACAACAGCAAGCTGCTCACTAAGCCTAGGGAGCACTCCTGCAGCTGGTCTGGGGAACACCTGACTGGAGGAGAAGTAACTCTGGGAATACAAACCAGCGTCCTCTGAGGCACAGGGACTAGTGCTGCTCTGAATTCTCTAGAGTGAAGAGCTCTGGCCAGCTGAAACTATCAAGGAGCAAAAGCTGTGAGCCTGGAGGTACCCAGTGAGATGGGAGGTCATCTACAGCTGTATGACTGATGACCCAGAGGGCTTTGTGAGGTTTTTTTTAAGCAAGCTGTTGGCATTTTAGTTTCAGTTTATACCAGAGGACTGGATTGTGGCTGTAGGGTGGGATTGGAGGCCATGCAGGGGTGCTTGAGAAGCACTCCAGTTTACAGTATAGCAGGTAGCAAGACAGATATTTAGACAAGTGCTTATTTTAATGCTTTGGGTATAATCAATAAAAGTTTGGGTGAGACACCTGTCACTTGCCTCTTAGAACCTCCCAAGTCAGGTAAATATCTTACCTACAAAGGGGGAATGAAGAATCACTGGGAAATGTTATTCTACTCTTTTTTGTACATCAAATCAAGATAACATTAGGTTCAGTTGAACTCCCTTTACTCTATAACTAAGCTAGCAAAAGAGTCCTGATCATAGATGGGCTATAGTCTTGTCTCTTTCATGACCAAACAGTACTGAATTTTTGGAAATATAACAGCACAGAGGTACTTCCAAGTTTACTGTTTTGTGTATTTGCCTTCTTGAAGCTCCTGTCATCATCTCCTTTCACAGAGGCTGTTGAAACCGACATAGTGCAAGCTGAGATTGATCAGGCACTCCTGATTTATTCATTTTAACATTTGAAATGGATCATGCCTCTGTCTGTGCTTTTTTAAGGTTGCAGGCCAATCAAAACAACATAGTAATAAAGGTCAATGTTGGTTTTAGGTGACCCTTGAGGGTATGCAGTGATGCAAAATAATAAGTAAATTAAAGCAATCCTTTTTGAGGCAACTGCTTATAGGGTGTAGTTGTGCTGGATACAGTCATAGTCATGAAACTAGTATATGTAACATAATGCCACTGGGCTGTATTTCCTGCACCAGATAAAACAACATTAACCCAGTAGTCCGAAAGTATACCTACAGCAGTTCCACTGTAAAATCATAAATTAGAACATTTTTTTACAGAATAATCTACCACTAATTAGCAAATAATCCAATTTCTAATAATTCCAAAAGTAAAACAAGCAGATAAAAGTGTTTTATGCAAGAGATGCTTGTCATTTTACTATGTGCTAAAATTATAGATTTTTTTGCTAAAAAAATAAAAAAAGGAATTGCTTACCTGAGACGCACAGGGCAAATCCAACCACAGCGATTATGTAGCCCAGTGATTTCAAAGCCACCAGAACAACTGCAGATGGACTTAAATGGTTCTCAAAAACTAGAAGAAGAGGAAAAGAGTCGCACACACTTACTTTTGGAAGTGTAACGAACACAAGAATTATAAGATCCATGCAGGACTAGGATTTGGGATTGTCCGAATTTAAGACAACATGCAACAAAACAAATATTAAATGAGTCATTGAGGCCTTCCCTTAAAGGACAAACACTGCAAACAGAAAAATAAATAAATACCCAGACTTGTTCTGCCCATCTCTACCACTCCACTCTCATGTGTTAGTTACTCAAAGATATTTTACCTTAATTCCCACTTGCCAATCAGCCAATTTCCTGCCCCCCCCCCTTTAACAAGTGGTATTAGGTTAACTGTTTGTTCACTGGAGAGACCAGGAACCAAACACTGTTACAGTATCTAATAATGAATGACAAATATTATAATATTAACTAAAAAAAAAAAGGTACTACTTATAAAAAGTTCTGATTTTTCTCCTTGTTACTAGTAAATGATTTCTTACCTATTCCAAGCAGAAGGTACTGTAACGGCAGAAAAATCACAGCAGGGACTACAAGTAAACCAAGTCCAGTTCGATTCTTTGGTGTATACCCATCTGGAGACAATTATACAAATTAGGACAGAAAATCTGGCAGTCATTAAGCACAAGGAAAAAAAGTCACTTCTCAGGACCTTCACTCTTGTGGAGCTCTCTCTCAATCCCACAAACTCTGGAGCTTACTACCTGGATCTAATCTCCACATCAGCCAACAGGAAACTAGCTGTAAAGCACTTACGACAGTATTTCGCTTCGTGCTGCCCTGCAAATCCTAATTGTCCCTACAACACTCTATTTGGTAATTTTATTTGCAAACAAAGTCACAATAACCATATAATTTCAGTAGAGATTAGTTGTTCCAGGTTGAACCTGGATATCTGATTTCTGTGAGGACCACAGACACCATATTTATTTGAACATAATCAGCATAGTGTAAAATAGTTCCTTGTCCTATATTCACATACAAGGATGATTCATTAAATATACTGCTTATCATTAAACCGCTGCCAAAAGCAGCACGTGCTCACTATGGAAACGAACTATGAAGTTGACTAAATTAAGCTGAGCATGACTATAAAACATATGGCCCACATTGGGCAAACATACTGATGGGAACCTACCACAATGCTAGGTTAGCGCCGTCCATCTAAATAAGATATAGGTTTACTGCCCATTGCTTAGAGCTGCCCTTTCTCAGAGCTGACTTTTTTTCCCCAAGTCACAGGGAGTCACTCCACTGAATACATTTTGACTTCCTCTTCACTCCCACACCCAAACTGTGACGCTCCGCTCCCCCCCATTTCAAATGATTCCTGTTTCTTCACTAGTCTTAAATATCTGGCATACATCACCAAGTGAGGCCCCAAACAGTTCACCCAGAATCCCTGTCATCCCTTCAGCCTGTTGCAGGCTGCTCACCATGAGACAGAGCTGGACCAGGTTGCCCTGTGCCTTATGTGCATAGAAATTTTGGGAGGACCCCAGGACTCATGAAAAGAACACCTGGTTCCAGTCATGAGTGGGGGACTGTTATAAGACTGTTATAGGAGCAGCGATCCATAAAGACCAGATGCGTGTGACACCACGGCAACAGATCCATTGAACTCTGCTGCAGCTGCGAGATGTACTACAGTACCAAAAGAGAGACAACTGAATGCACTGTGTGCCACTTCTCCTGAACTGGGAGAAGGCTTACAACCAAATGTCCCACCAATTCCTGATTGAGAAACTGAAGAAGTTGGAGGTGCCCTGGACCTTCATTGCCTAGATAAAGATGATGTTCATCAACATGACTAGCAGGGTGCTGGTAAATGGCTTCCTGACAACTCTGATTATGTTGGGTCTGGCACAGCTGCCTACCCCCCAATCCTGTTTATCTGCATGATGGAACCACTACTCCAGCAGCTGAGGCAGGACCCCAGGATAAACAGAGTAGAGATTCCCAGGAGTGACCAGGAAGAAATGAGGGACCTGGCCTAACTGTCACATGCATGGACAAATGGTCAGCTGAAAGCCCAACAACCCAACCAGGTATATGAAGCAGTGGCAGGTGCCAAATTCAGCTTGAACAAAAGTATCTAGCCTGGCATTAGGTGACCTCAGGAACCTGTAGACCCTTGGTGTGTCTCTACTCCCCACAAGCGGGTAAAGATCTTCAGGGTGGAGTTTGACCCAGAGCTAACTGGACAAAAGAGTGTGGGAAAAGACTGAGACCAAAGTCAAGCAGAGACTGGGGCTATGAGAATCACATTGCCTGTCAATGGGGAGGCATGGCTGGGAAACTTGCTCTGTGGTTGGACCCAGAGAGTAGTGGTTGATGGCAGTGAGTCATTATGGCACTCTGTAACCAGTAGCATCTCCCAAGGCTCTGTCCTTGGACCGGTTCTCTTCAACATCTTTATCAACCACGTGGAAATTGGTGTCAGAAGCGCACTGGCTAAGTTTGCCGTTGACACTAAACTTTGGGGCATAGCGTCCACACCTGAGGACATGCTAATGATCCAGGCTGACTTGGATAAGGTTAGTAAGTGGGCAGACAGAAACCCGATGACAGGTACTGCACCTCAGGAAAAAGCCCCACAGCACACTTATAGTCTCAGCAGCGCTACGTTTGCTAGCACCACAGCTGAAAGGGACTTGGGCGGGGTCATGATTGACCACAAGATGAACATGAGCCACCAATGTGATGTCGCAACTGGTAAAGCAAACAAAACCCTGGCTTGCATCTACAGATAGTTCTCAAGTAAATCTCAGGATGTCATCCTCCTGCAGTACTCGGCCTTGGTGAGGCCGCAGTTGAAGTACTGCGTCCAGTTCTGGGCTCTGTAATTCAAGAAAGATGTCAAGAAGCTTGACAAAGTCTGGGGGAGAGCCACACGCATGATCAGACGACAAGAGAACAGGCCCTATGAGGAGAGGCTGAGAGCCATGGGACTCTTCAGTCTGGAAAAGTGCAGGGTCACGGGGACCTGGTGGCTACCTATAAGTACACAAGAGGTGTTCATTAGGATCTGGGAGAATGTCTGTTCACCAGAGTGCCCCAAAGAAAAACAAGAACCAATGGTCATAAACTCCTATAAGAGCATTTTAGGCTGGATATAAGAAAATTTTTCTTTACTGGCTTAGCCCCCAAGACCTGGAATAGACTTCCTCCAGAGTGGTGCAGGCACCTACTCTGGACTTCTTCAAGAAACACTCCGATGCTTATCTTGCTGGGGTCCTTTGACCCTAGCTGACTTCCTGCCCCTGGGGTAGGGGGCTAGACTTGATGATAGTTGAGGTCCCTTCCATCCCTTATGTCTATGAATCTATGGAACAAACACGATCTGAATGAGACCCCATCAATCCTGATGAATTACTATAAGTTGCAGGAGGTGATAAGCACAAGAGACATTTTGTTGCTGGTGGAGTTACTACCTGGCAACAGCTGTCAGGCCATGTGGGAATGAATCTTCTTTATAACAATTTTATAAATTTCTCACATACAGAATCTAATTATTGCGGGGCCGTCTTATATTCAGGATGGCCTTATATTCAAGTAAATACAGTTATTTCTGCACCTGAGAACAAAGCTTTTTTTTTGTTTACTACCAGATTCTATACAGAAATATTTGGGGGTGGGGGGGAACTGACCCATCAGCTGACTTAAATCTTATTTAGCTCTCTGATTATGCTTTCTGTAAAAGCAGCTTTCACTGTCTGTATTATATTTAACACTACTCTATATCTCAACTCTTCTGTCTATGACCATAGATTTCTGGATAGGTAAGTTGAGTAAAGATTCTGAGCACTACAGACAAATCCTGATGAAACTCACACAGACTAATCTGAAGACATCAAGGGCGCTCAGCCTCTGGGGGCCAGATCTGGCCCACAGAGCCATAATGCCTGGCACGTGGGGATCCCCATGGGTTGGAAAAAACTGGTAGCTGGGGAGAGGGGCAGCTTCACGTGGTAGGGTCCAGCCTTGCACAAGCCATTGCTATGCAGCAAAATCAGGACTAGACACAACCCGCAACATGGCCAGATCAGGGCAGGCTGCTCCCTCCCTCCACGCATCCAGATAGGGGCCACTTCACCCCACCCATCCCTTGGCATCTGATCAGGGCTGGGCTACTTACCATCCAGTGCCCCCCCCACTTCCTTTCCCCTGGCACACCCAAACTGAGACTGCTCCATCTACCCTGCGTGTCCAGATCAAAGCTGTGCTGCCTCCCTCACCCGCCATGGTGCAACTGGATCGGGACTGCTCTGCCCTGCCCCATCGCATGTCCAGATCATGCCCGAGCTGCCTCCCACCCTGCTGAGTCCATATCAGGGTTGTTCCATCCCTCCTCCTTCTCCCCCTCACCCAATGCATCTGGATTGGGACTGGGTTGCCTCCAACCACCCCCCACATCAGGACTGGGATCATTCTGCTCCATCCCCATCCCCCGCGTGCATCCAGACTGAGACCTGGTTGCTCCCCACAGCCCCCGACGGACAGATCAGGTTCAGGATGTAGTCCCCAACAGCAAAATGGAGCTTCCTTTTCCAGCCCTGTGTGCCACCTGGATTGAGTCTATCCGCTGAACCTGACACTACCCATCTGGCCCACAAGGTGAAAAGGTTGGGCACCACTGGTCTACATTGTTAAAGTTAATGTTGCAGGCCAGTGTATGGGCTAAACTCATAAGGGTGAGGAAAGAGGTTGCCATCCAAGTCAGTTTCATCTATTTTTTATATATATTTAAACAGATCTTCCGCTGGAGTAACCAATTACTAACAACTGATACTGATTTTTTTCAGAATATGATATTGCTTTATGCAGTCTGTGAGCCGAACAGAGATCTGCAGGAGACAGCTGTGAATTTGCTGCAAACATGAACTAGATGAAAAACTATTTTTGACTCCATCTAGTAAACTACATACTTGGCATTCAGTGGTGACAAAAGCGCCTCTTAAGAGCTCAGAATTACCCATTAGGAAATCAAAATAGGAAAAACAGATTATAGATTTTAAATAGTGTCCTTGCCAAGAGCCAATGAATTCAAACCTGAATGTTACTTTTATTATTGTTTACCTGATTACTTTATTACATAGTGATAAATAATCTGTAAAATAAAATCCTTTAAATACCAAAACAAATACACAAATGATAGCATGTCAACATATTTTAATGGCTTTTAATGTATCTGGGGCTTGAGCCTAAAGCTACTCTACCCACTGACTTGTACTGGAATTCTACATAAGCAAAAAATAAAATATTAAAGTCCCTTATCATGTACTTTAATCTGTATATTAAATTGATTCCCTTTCTTTTTCCAATTTCAAAATAAAAATGCTTTCACCTTGAAGTAGGAACATGGTTAAGAACTAGAAATGTATTTTTTGTTTTCTTTTGATATTATGGAAAAATGAGTTTCTCTACCACAGCTGAGCTATTAACCTGATTACACAAGTAAGGACTCAAAACATATATATAAGTAATGTTCATTGAGCAATTAATTAAATCTAAATCCCTCAGAATTTATATGTAAAGTTCCTCATGCTTATAAGATCAGAGTGTAGGTCAACATTTGTTGTGGAAGTATAATCCACATTTTTTCCTATCGGGTCTGCTCAGGTATTGATACAACTCTAGGTGCAGAATGAAGTCAGAGGAGAAGTTTTGCCATTTCAGTGAAAGCAGGCTCAAATCCAAGAACAGCAAAATACTGAAACTGAGCACTATTGTGCAAATCTAAGAATCTAGCCTTTTGTCATCACTATTACTGGGTCAAAATAGACAGCAAGCCATCAGCTGAGCAAATTTTTATTAATACTCTTATACCTAGCACATCATGAGAGAACTTGAGACACATGAAAGACTTGTGGACTTATCTAAATGTTCCCAGTGTGAAATAGTTCCATTTCCAAATGCAGGGCATAAGGCCCATTTGTGGTGCACAGCATTATGTTATTATTCCATTTCATACAATCTGTTGTTCTTAAAAGAAAAACATGTGCTATGTTGCTGCTGAGCAAATCATACTTGTTTCATGTCACACATGCTATAGGCATTTTTTGTGGAAACTCCCCTAGTTTTACAAATATTCTTCCATTTTTACAGATTTTCTTATGGCTCATTTGGTGACAGGACAGTCACTAAATCGTTCCTACCTAGAATTCCCAATACCTCCTTTCTGACCACTCAAAATTATACCCATATTCCCTCTAACCATTTTTGCTGATAGTACACAAAAATAAAAATTATGTAAAATTAACAAAAAAAAAATGAGCAAGCTACTTGCTTTATTTATTTCAGAGGTGCTGACTGATTCAGCTCCTGCAGAAAGAAATGAAAGCTATGTATGCTCCTCCCTTCTGAAAAGCAGGACACAAATGTCTAGGAATGGAAGGATTTGTTGCACTTACCAGGGACTAAAAGAATAGCACCAACAACACCAGCAATTATAATGATGCTTTCTGTAATAATCAAGCCAACCTTCTTTCCAAGGCCAATTTCGAATTTTGATGCTTAAAAGAAAAATGGAGAGAGATACAGGAATAATGCATTAGGTACGAGATGTTTTCCACAGAAAGACCTCTTAAATTTAGATCAGTTAGAAAAAAGCATCCCTCAAAAACAACATCTTAATATTGCACACTTTTCCAGTTGCCCCAGAGACACTGACGGTAAAGCTTAAGCTAAGCATCTTGGTTAAATTACTAATCTTGCCTTACTGTGCAGCCCAGGCTGAACTTCTACTGTTTGCTGCAATCTAAATCAACTCTTCATAACTCCTCTTGCTAGTTCAATTAAATAAGGTATTCATTTTTTTAAAGTTACACTGAATGTTTTTTTCATGAGATTAGAGCAGTAACCTGGGACTTGAAAAACCTTAGTTCAATTCTCTGCCTAAACCACAGACTCTGCATTTGAACTGATGCTGCCACAGTCCTTTTTAACAGATGAGGACTTAAACTCCTCTACTTGATATAAACTCTTTCAGGTTAAGTTTATTAAAGCAGTGATCTCCAAACTTTGCTGCCCAGTGGCAAACAGCATTAAGGGAGTAATAAGCTGGAGCTAACATCATAATTTCCTGTACCTGTCAAACACAAGTGATATCAGAGAACCTCACAGATATGTTGTCCCCAAGCCATGGACTGGAGACCACTTTATTGAAGACTGTGATGTCCTTGTGCATTACCTTGTAAATACCACAGATCAAACTTTTGCAGCAAAACTGTATTATTAAGCACAGACTGCCATCCATTTCAGAAGTAGCTCATTTCAATGGTGGGTTATATAATAGCTATACTTCAGGAGCTTTTGGAAGAAGAAAAGCTGTAACATAATATCCTTATCACCAGCTGTGTTTGGTTCCACCCTCCACATTGTTAACAAAACTGCCAGGTAAGTTGGAATTCTACAGGACAGGAAAAGCACAGCTTGATTCTAAGGTTGAAAATTTGAAAGAAAAATCCTGGGTTTTGAAAAAGTAATTTAGGCTTCACTCTTGACAGCTGGACATAAAAACTAATATCCCACTATCCAAGCAGAACCATGCTTTTGGAATTAGGAGTAAAGGGATTGTATTTTAAAAGTTAGTTTTTCAATAAAATAAATCAGGTATGTTCAGAAAAGGGAGTTTGTAACTAAGCTAAGTTTGTTTTGATTTTGTGCGGTATAAAAATAAGCAACACTATGTCAGCAAAAAAAACTCCTATCAAGCAAATATAAATCTCTTATCAAGCAAATATAATAAAAAGTCTCCCCAGCATGGCCAGGGTAGACCGTATGTGATAAACCTCTACATTTCTCCTCAGATATCCTTCTAAGTACATTATTATGCAAGAGCCAGACTGATCTCTTTGCTGCAAGAACCATCTTTTTCACTTGTAACAGGGCCCTAATCCACAACTGTAACTCCTTTACTACTAAATTAAAAATAATTTATTTGGAGTTTTAAAACTATTTCTAATCCTATGTTCTGAGGGTATATAGAATTAAATTAAAATACATTTAAACAGCCAACTGAACTGACAACAATTAATAATTAATGAATGCATTATATTAAATACCTAAACATCAAACCCCTACAAAAAAAATCTACATCTTCCTGAACACCAGGTAAAGGTGAAAACAAGTGTTATGAACCATTAAAGGAAAATACTGTGACAAAGAATGGGGGTGGGGTGGGTGGAAATCAAAAGAGTTAATTAACATCTTAAGTAAGCACTGCGAAAAAGGGGGTAAAATAGTCAACTTAAAAATCAAAGAGAATTTGGTTGATTCAAATTTTCTTCTGTAAAGTATCACTGCTCTCTCTCCCAATTTATGTATATTTTACATATCTATATTTTACATAGCCACCACAGTAACATCTGATTGCCAGATAATATGCAGACACATAATGTCAGGTACTTATGACTCTGGAACTTTGAAATAATGAAAAGATCAAGTCCAAATTGGTCCTGACAAAAAAAAGAGATCAGGAGTCTCAAATTAGCAAATATTTTACTTGCTTCAAAGAGTTAGACATATCAGAATTCACCACCATTTCAAACAGAAAGAAAGTTTAAAATGCAGAGCCTACAGTACAGAATGAAGATGCACCATATAAAATCCAGACATCAAAAGAGTCAACTTTAGGAATTTAGTATCTCTCTCATGACCACCCAGATTGTTGGTACTGGAAGTATTTTAACACAGCAGACGATATGCTGGTACTAAATTAAACTTAGACCAATTCAATACAACCAATGTGCAGTGTTACATGAAGAAGAAAGCATCATCTCTCCGCAATAACACTTGTGCTGCCATAAACTCAAATATCTTTCTGTTCCTAGGATGAACCATTAATGTCACGGTGATGTGACAACTACATAAAAAAAATAAATCCTTCTTGACATAAGTTACTTTAAGGATATTAATTATCTACTGTAAAATTTATAGTTAAAAGACCTTTTCCTGGAAAACAGTTGCCACTAGCATCAGTGCTTGGAGTAGTAAAAACAACACTCATTAGCATTTGCTAGACCGGATCCTAAAAGTCAGCTTTCTATTGTGCTGCCAAAACCAGCTTCTATTTCCACCTTTTGAACTTAAGTACTACCTTCTATTATTCCATTTCATGTTACTGCTTTATACACTCATGTGATTTTAGTGCTAAAATCCAGTATTTGTAAAGAATTAACAGAACTTAATACTCACCAACAACACATAACTGCGCCCAAGAAAAAATAATAGCCAAAACCAGGAAGAGTATGATGAAAACACTTTCTACTGGAGGAAACCAGCTTCCTAAAAATTTAAAGACACAAAAAAGCAAGAGGAAGAGACAGAAAAAAAATTCAGTTATTAGATTTATATTCTGGTGCTCATTTTAGCGTATTCTGGGGCCTGCTTAATAATCTGTCTGCTACAAGTTTTAATATTAAAGATAACATCAATTTTCTGATCTTGGCCACCCCAGGTGATTTGATAAATATGACAAGCTGCTTCCTATTCATTCACGATTCTGGTTGCTGTAACTCCCACTCCAGAAAATTCCAGGGGTGCTTCTACACCACTTTTCCCATGTCTAAGCAAAAGCAAGGAATAGCACTCTGCTGGTTGTGTCACACATTTTATTGCAAATGCACACAATACTCATCTCCACATTGATTTCTCCCAGTCACTGGCCACTGTTTTCAGTCCTTCATCCTCTATTGTATTGCCTTCTTCTCCCAATATCCCCACTCTACCATTGAATGTGGCAATGGTACCAATGGAATGTTGTATCATTTTTGTAAAGTTCATTTATGCTGCTTCTTAGGTATAATGCACAAAGCTGCAGGAATCACCAAGACACAACACTCCCAGGTACAATCATAAAACTTGGCATACCATTACCTGCCGTTCAGGCAAAGGGTTGCCTCCCAGGTATTAACAGTGGGCATGTCTATACTTGCTATGAGATTTAGGCTTGTAAGCCTTCCTTGGGAATGCATCTACACGTGCACCCTGTTGGGAGCAAATTTGTGCCTTATGGGAGTAGACAGATCCAGGCATGGTCCTGCCCTGCTCTGCCCCCATGCAGAAGCCAGAAAGAGCTGCAGGATCCAGCTGCATCTACTCAGGTGCCTGGGAGCTCCAGGGAGGCAGGCTCAGCCTGGCAGCAGGCTCCAGGAAAGGGCAGACTCAGCCTAGCAGGGGTAGAGGACGCTGTCCTGGGAGCCTGTGGCCAGTGCCCATGGACACTCTCCACCCTCCCCCACAAGTGGCGGACAGGGCAGTGTATCCACAAGGCACTTGCAAACCACCTCCTCCCCCACCCCCTGCAGTAGGGCACCTGGGCAGCCACCCATGGATCCCAGGCCCAAAGGGCAACTTCAAAACCACACATACTATTGACAGTCTCAAGCAACAGTCTTTAGTTCCCTCCCCAACAAGAGTCCCCCACAAGTCCCCATCGCTAACCCCACTACCTGCCACCAAAAAAGCACCCGTTTCCCTGTGCAACTATGTACTGTGTGGTGTGTACCCTCCAGGAGGAGGAATGGAGGGATGAAGATGCCTATGAGACAGAGCCCGGGGAGAGGCTCTCAGCACCCCAGCCTCTGGTCACACCACCACAGGTGCAGATACCATGTTAAAGCCAGTGGGCTGGGTTCTCAGCCACGGGTGGGGGCAGCCACTGTTCAAGCTACACAGCCTGTTCCCCCTCCTCCACCTTGGGGCTTGAAGTCAGCAGGGCCCGTGTGCGGTGCTGGTCCTGCTGTTGGCAGCTCCTACTCAGGGGCCACATGACACTTGGGCAAGTGGCAGGGAAAGACCCAGGTGGGGGACCTGGCTGCTGGGAGACCTGGCTCAGGAACAGTGGCAGGGAGCCCTGGCTGCTGTAAGTGCTGTTGCATGTCATCCAAAGCCCATTGTGGGGCTTGGTGCTGGGCCATGGGTGGCTGCCAGGGGCATAAGTGGCACTAAAAAGTATTATTTGGGGGAGGCTGGGCAGTGCAGAGAGCACCTCACTGCTTCCTCCCGCAGGGCTGTTCTAAGGTCAGCGTGCACTGGTGCTTTGCACATGGCAGCAGAGTACACAGTGGCAGAGAAGCACACAGCAGGGTTGCTGGGCACAGCGCTGCAGCGACGGTGGCAGTGAAGATACCGTCACTGGCTGGGTATGGGCGGGGGCGAAGCCCCACTCACCCTGACCTTCTGCCACCTATGCCCAGGGGGCAAGCAAGGCTGGGGCCAGGGGTGGCGTAAAGGTGACCACCAGGGCCAGGATGATGTCCAGTAGGAGTGTGCAAAGCAGGCAGCATTCAATTCAGATTCAGCCCAATTTAATAGACATCAGGGCTGGAAGGGACCTCAGAAAATCATAGAGTCCAGCCCCCTGCCCCAGGGGCAGGAAGTCAGCTGGGGTCAAAGGATCCCAGCAAGATAAGTGTCCACGTGTTTCTTAAGAGTCCAGAGTAGGTGCTTGCATCACCTCTGGAAGCAGACTATTCCAGGCCTTGGGGGCTCAGACATTACAGAAGTTTTTCCATACGTCCAGCCTAAAACAGGCTTGGAGGAGTTTGAGATAGTTTGACCTTGTCATCCCTTGGTAAACAGGCATTCCCCCAGATCCTGATGAACACCCTATATATACTTATAGACAACCACTATGTTACCCCGAGCCTGCGCTTCCCAGGCTGAAGAGTCCCATGGCTCTCAGCCTCTCATCATAGGGTCTGTTTTCTTGCCCTCTGATCATATGTGTGGCTCTCCTCTGGACTCAAGTTTTCTGCATCTTTTTTAAATTCTGGAGCCCAGAATTGCATGCAGAACTCCAGCTGTGGTTCACCAAGGCCGAGTACAGTGGGAGGATGAAATCCTGAGATTTGCTTGAAAAGCATCTATGGATGCAAGCCAGACTTTTGCTTGCTTTAGCAGCTGCAACATTGCACTGATGGCTCATGTTCATCTTGTGGTCAATTATGATCCCCCAAGTCCCTTTCAGCTGTGGTGCTAGCAAGTGTAGCACTGCTGAGCCTACAAGTATGCTGTGGGGGCAGTTTTCTGAGGTGGAGTACCATGCATTTATCAGTATTGAACGTCATTGGATTTGTGTCCACCCACTTACTAACCTTATCCAAGTCAGCCTGGATCACTAGCATGTCCTCAGGTGTGGACGCTATGCCCCAAAGTTTAATGTCAGCGGCAAACTTAGCCAGTGCGCTTCTGACACCAATTTCCACGTGGTTGATAAAGATGTTGAAGAGAACCGGTCCAAGGACAGAGCCTTGGGAGATGTCACTGGTTACAGAGTGCCATAATGACTCACTGCCATCAACCACTACTCTCTGGGTCCAACCACAGAGTCATCACAGAGCCATCGCACTGTAGTGTAGCCGAGGTCACATTTGGCCAATTTTTCCATGAGGAGGTCATGGGACACCAGATTAAAGGCTTTTTAACAGTCCAGGTATATGATGTCACTCTTCTCCCTTGTCCAGGTGATATGTCACCTGGTCATAGAAGAATATGAGATTGGTCAAGCAAGATCTACCTGAGACAAACTCATGCTGGCTATCCCTCAGGATGTTGCCCTAAGCCAGCTTGTCCAGAAAGGTCTCCTTGATAATCTTCTCAAGAATCTTACCAGGGATTGAGGTCAAGCTGATTGGCCCGTAATTCCCGGGATCTACTTTCTGCCTTTTCTTGAAGATGGGTAAGACACTGGCCTTCTTCCAGTCTTCAGGTATTCCACCTGAGCGCCACGAATTTTCAAATATTTTTGCTGGCAGTAGAGCTATGACACCTGCGAGCTCCTTCAGTACCCTAGGGTGTAGTCTGTCTGGACCAGCTGACTTGAAGGTGTCCAGCCTCTCAAGGTGATCCTTTACTAGCTCAACACTGATGCTGGGTATGAATACGCCCTCACCCTGGCCATCCTGCCTCTTGCTAAGCAAGGCAGTCCCATTGGACTGATGAAAGTCTCCGACGTGTTTCAGGACCTTGTAGAAACACAGTGTGCCCATGGGTTTGACTTGGGCAATGTGTAAACCCTTCAGTGTCACAGGAGGTGCCCTGTAAAGTATCTTACAAAGTGGGCTGTTTTGGATTCTGTCCTGGTTGCCAGTTTGCAGATCTGACTCTTGTATTTGGCCCAGAGGAACAGCAGGGCATCCAGCATTATTTGGTCCTCAGTCCATTTAGGCTTGTACAGCATGATCTTTGCAGACTTCTCCCATCTGGAGCCCCAGAAGAAAGCTCACATGGCTCCCTGAATTCTAATAGTGACTTGCTCTGAAGGGAGGAAAACCAATGCAGTGTATAGTTGTACTAGTTGCAATATCGCCCTCAAGAGGGCACGTGCCTCCCCACTGACAGGCAACGTGATTCTCATAGCCCCAGTCTCTGCTTGACTTTGATTCCCCCACTTCCTCCAAGCTGCATTTTTCTGTACTGAATGTCATCAGGTTTTTATCCACCCATTTTCTGAGCCTGTCAAGGTTGGTCTGGATCACGAGCCTATCCTCAGGTGTGGAAGCTTTCGCCCAAAATCTGGTGTCATCAGTGAACTTGGCCAGTTCGCTTCTCACACAAATGTCCATATCGTTAATAAAGACGTTAAAAAGTATAGGTTCAAGGATGGAGCCTTGGGGGACACCACTGGTCGCCAAGCACTTCTGTCAACTACCACTCTCTGGGTCCGACCTCAGAGCCCATTCCCCAGCCATTGGACTGTGATGCAGCTGAGGCCGCAGTTGGCTAATTTTTCCATAAGGAGATCATAGGACACCAGACCAAAGGCTTTTTTAAAGTAGGTATATGATGTCAATCTCTTCTCCCTTGTCCAGGTGATATGTCACCTGGTCATAGAAGGAGACGAGATTGGTCAGCAAGACCTACCTGTGAGAAACCTGTGCTGGCTGTCCCTCATGATGTTGCCATTAGCCAGTTTGTCAAGAATAGTCTCTTTGATAATTTTTTCCAAGGTCTTCCCAGGGATAGAGATCAGGCTGATAAGCCTGTATTTTCTTGGATATACTTTCCTGCCTTTCTTGAAGATAGGCACCACATTGGCCTCCTTCCAATCTCAGGGCATTTTACCTGAGTGCCACGAGTTCTCAAAGATCCTTGCCAGTGGCTGAGCTATGATGCCCGCCAGCTCCTTAAGTACTCTGGGGTGCAAACTGTCTGGACCAGCTGACTTGAAGGTGTCCAGCCTCTCAAGGTGTTCCTTTACATGGTCTACAGTGATGTAGGGTATAAAATCACCCTCACCCTGGCTGTTCCACACCGTGGTAAGCAGGGCGGTCCCTTTGGGCTGGTGAAAACCTGACACAGAAACCCATTAAGCAGACTGGCTTTTTCCTGGGTGTCGCTTCTCAGTTGTCCCATTAGGTTTAGCAGGGGTCCAATGTTACGCTTGCTTTTCGTCCTACTCCCCACTTATCTGCAAAAGGACTTTTTATTGTCCTTGATACACGTAGACAGTTGGAGCTCGGCTGCAGCCTTGGCTTTCCTGATTCACTCCCTACAGATCCGGACTAGTGCAGAATATTCTCCTTTGTGGTGATTCCACTCTTCCATGCTTTATAGGTCTCTCTTTTCAGACACACAAGGTCCACGAGTTCCCTGCAGAGCCCAGGGAGTTGCTATGCCCTTTTGTTACCTTTCCTCCGAGATGGGATGGACATCACTTGTGCTTTCAGGATCGCCCCCTTGAGGAGCAACCACTCATCCTGAACTCTTCCTGTCAAGCTGTGGTCCCTTAGGGCCTCGATAACCAGCTTCCTGAGCATATCAAAGTTAGCTTTCCTAAAGTCTAGAACTCTTGCATTGCTGATGGACTTGCCAGTTTTGTGGTGGATAGTGAAAGTGATCAGCTTGTGCTCACTGTCTCCCAGCTTCCCCTCAAGTCTTAGGTCACTGACTAGATCATCCCCTTTTGCCAGGACCAAGTCAAGCAGCGCTTTACCTCTTGTTGGTGCATAGACTTCATGAGTCAGAATGAGCTCTTACACACACGTGAGGAAGCTTTGTGACCATTCAGATTTGGCCAAGTGCTCTTCCCACGAGATGTCTGGATAGTTGAAGTCTTCCATGACAAGCATGGATTGAGAGTGTGCAGCCTCAGCCAGTTCCTTGGCGAATTCCTGGTCAAGCTCTTGTTCCTGATTAGGAAGTCTGTAGTAGACTCCTAACATTGTGTCCCCTGTGCCAATGTCAGCTTGCAGGGATGTGTAGCTTTCCTTGACAGAGTGCTACAGCCCTGCCCCTTTTTTCTGCATGATCTCTCCTGTATAGGGTATAGCCATCTATACCTGTGGCTCAGTCTTAGGTGGAGTCCCACCAGTGTTGCCCTGAGGGGTCAGGCCAATGCTCAGGATCTCAGTATTGCTCTATTAGACAGGAGGGTGTGGTGTACAATTGTACATGCACACATAAAAATCAATTAAGCACACATACGCTCACTAGGTGCATACACCCCTACTAGGCATACACACGCACAGTAGCAGCTCAGATACACATACGTTCAAAATAATTAGTCTAGATTCATGCACACCTATCACCAGTTTAAGCCCATACATGTTACACACACACCGAATTTAGACAGAATCAGTTACCAGTGACCAACACCTGCACAGCCAATACATACGTGGATTACTAATTCATATACCACACACACAAGGATATCTATATATGTGTATTCACTAATTCACACACATACACACAGGTGAGTTCCTAAGTTGGATGTTGTGATGTGTATGTATGTATATGCTTGGTGTTCTTGGGATACCTGGGGAAAGGTTAAGGTAAGAAAGTAGAAGTGTAAGGAGTTAGTTACCAGGATGGGGATTAGAACTGGTAGTCTACAGGGGCCTGGGCTGAAGAGCTGAGGCCCCGGGGTTACTTTAGGCTAACTGATCTTAATTGATTAAAAGACAATGCCCAAAGCCTGCAGAACAGAGAAGGCCCAGGGCACACAGGCTGGGTCTGGAGCCAGAGCTACCTGGAAGCTGAAAAGGTAGATGGGGAGAAGGAAAAATGGGACTAAGGGAAAGTGTGGGCGTCGAAGAGGGGCTCTGGGTGTGGGGGAGCCAGAGGACGGCTCCAGGGCAGATAGAGAGGTCTGGGAAGCTGTGGGGGGGAGCCTGAAAACAGAGATGGACAGCAGAAAATCACAGAAAGAGCAGCAGGAGAGACTGAAAGGTAGCCGGAAAGCAGGGAAATGCAGCAGGAAGTCACAGGGAAAAGGCAGTATGAACAGGGGAAGCAGGGGGACAGCAGAAAATTACAGGAAAAGCAGCTGAAGAGACTGAGATGCAGCACGGGTAGCAGGAAAGTAGAGAAAGGGAGCAGAAAGTCACAGGGAAAAGGCAATAGGAATTGAAAGGAGATCAGGAAACTAGTGGAGAACGGTGGGGGTTGCAATAGAGAAAGAGGCTGAAATTTAAGACAAGGAAAAGACTGGGATTCAGTAAAGCATGACCCAACTCAGGGTTGCAAGTGACAGTGGTTTTATTGAACAGGGGAGATGGTGACACAATGCCAAATTGGTTCCCTTGCACGCATGACACAAAGCCAAACTGGTTCCCTTGCGCGTGTGTACATGCACACACGCGCGCGCACACATACACACACACTGGCAGCAGGGCTTAGAAAGGCTTGGTGCAGGGGCTGAAGTCCGCTGAAGTCCAGGAGGAGAGAGAAAGACAGTCCCCAGTTGTAGAAGGACGTGTGCAGGAACCTCTCCTTCCTGGAGAGGTTCCTGAAGGATGCCGTCCGAAACAAATACGCTAGCGACCAGAGGGTCAAACCTGGCCAGGGCAAAGTATTCAACATCATCTCAAAGTGGGACTTCAGCAACCACTTCATGCCCAGCAGGAGCTTCATGCGTTTCGCGAACTGGCACTTCCTCCACCGCGCCTGCCTCAACTGTCTGCCTCTGAATGGGGCCATCTGCTTTGGCCACCGGGACAAGAAGAGCCAATGGTGTGGCTACACGGCAGCGACCCTCCCCTACGTGCTATGCAGCTGCAAGCCACAAGCCAGAGCCTGGCAGCTCCACCACAATGCTGCCCAGGACCACCTGGTGAGGGCCATCCCAGCCACAGTGGGGAAGGTCTCTGTGAACTGCACTTTCCTACGTACCTCAAGGTACCGGGCATGGCTCATGAATGCTGAGATGGTGGGGTGGATGAAGTGTCTCACAGGAGTGTTGGTGGGGAGGGGGTTCCTTGTGCACTCAGCAGCAGACCTGGAAATGGATCAGAAGTACTTCCAGTCCACTTTCAGGTAGCCACTAAGTGTGACCCAGGAGGCACTACTCACTGACTCAGGAGGCAGGGTTTCCCCCATGTGCTCCACAGTAGACCCAGAAGTGGACAAGAAGTACTTCTGACCCACTTTTGGGTCCCCCGCCTGGGCCACCATGGCAGCCTGTTGTCTCGGCCTTGCAGGGAGCCGACCGAGGAAAACGCTGGTTAATGTCTGGTATGTAGCAGCTGCCAGCAGCAGCGTTCCGGGGACTTGGCAGGTACATGATTTGTAGATGGAGTGGAAATTAATTAGGCATGAATGCGTGAAGGTTGCAGGAAGTTTTATTACTTATGTCGCCTGGGTAGTGATGTGCGACGCAGGCAGAAGCTCTGTTTTGGTTACAGTTGCTCCAGTTACAGATAAGCGTACATGCTCAGGTTACAATCGAACGAGCGAGACGGATGAGACGCCATAAGTAAATTACGTGCCTGCAGGGCTTTACTACATCAGGATAACGGTGACGGGGAGTCGTTGGGGGTGATCAGTCCTCCAACTTACTCTGTGGTGTGTTTTCAGAGTTCTCCGACTTGGGCAGAAGTTGCATGAACTATTTATAGGTGAGTGTAACCAATGATGAGCTGCTAAATAGAATATTAACTATCAGAGAGGCAGCAGCGATTTGTGCTCTCACGTTTCAAGACAGTGGGTCAAGTTTCTTACCAGTGACGTGTGAGGGGTCTAAGCCTGCCCCTTGACCAATCAGTGTGTGAAAGAGGAGGGAGGACTTAAGTTTCTTTTCTTGTTAGTGACATAAGAAAGGGAGGGTTTCTTTAAGTTTTGTTTCTTGTTAGTGACACAGGCAAATCTTATTTATTTATTTTTTTGGTTGCCTATGGCACAACAAGTAACCAATCTGTCCAGGCTAGAACTCGTCCTCGTCATCATACTCGTTGTCTTTGGGGTCTTTTAATGGTAGGCGGGTGTATACAAAAGCAGGTGGCATCATTACTTTCTTTCTAACATATTGGAAAAGACAACAAATAATTCCAACAGCAATACAAATGTTAACAAGGGTGTTAGTAAATACATTAGCCATGAAGAACTGTCCCACCCAAAGTAGCTGAAGATACTGAATAGCCATCCCTGGCCAAGGCCTGCAACACGGTTCGTGTCTG
This sequence comes from Caiman crocodilus, assembly GCA_030014935.1. NCBI lineage: Eukaryota > Metazoa > Chordata > Crocodylia > Alligatoridae > Caiman > Caiman crocodilus. Next base: position 4,726,583 of record JAGPOW010003316.1, on the reverse strand, counting down.
TGGCAATTTTTCAGATAGTGTCGACTTGTTTGTTGAGAGGGAGCGAAACATTGCGGATACTAATACAACAATAATCAAGAGAGAGGTTGAGAAACTGGCATAGGCCTCCTTGATGAATTAGTATAGCATCTAGGGCAAGTCGGTTTTGCAAGGTGGCCTGTAATTGTTGATTAACCAGAGTAAAACTGTCGGCAGTTTGATTGGCTTGTTTTTCAACTTGTTCTGCTAGCTGGGCTATTGCTACTTGTGCCCTACGTATGCCGAGTCCACTCCACACAAATGAACCTTCTATAGCCCATTGAGCAAGTTTAAGGGCTCGCTCACCATCAGTAAGGGTGCTCCTGGTGGCTGCTCATTTATGATGGCGGCGTATTATTGGGCTGGGGGCTCAAGCTGTGTTGGCATCTTGTGGGGGAAAAAAAGTCTACCGTGGCCAGAAAATATTGGACACCCGTTAGGGTAGCCGGCAGGGTTGTATATAATCGTCCATCTGAACATGCCCACAGTAGCCCTCGTGGGGCCGGGGTATATATGTCCCCATAGCTCTGTTTCTTCCACACGGTTTTTTCTACTTCACCGGGTAAGGAAGAAGTGTTAGTGGGAGATGGTAGGTTATGGCACCATTGGCTGAGCCTAGCTGCTCTCAATATGGGGTAATAATACGAGTGCCAGTTGTTGCTGCGTGATACATTAACAACTAGCATCTTGTTCCAGAAAACTAGTGATGTGGGGGTTCGAAGGGTGGTAGGTACCAGGCCCTGGTTATTTGGCTGAGACGTACTTACCATCGAATTTGGGTGGAGAGCCAGATACCAAGTAGGCATGAAATCCTTTGGACTCCAAGTTAACGAGTTATCATCTCTAGCCCAATTTGCCCCTTGCGTGTTAATTCCCCATGGTACCTCAGAGCAACTGATTGACAGAGGCGGTTGTATTTGGCAAATTAGTGACATTTAGCCGTTGCACCAAACTTTTCCAATTTGTAAGACCCACTGAACAATTAGGAGCGTGCATTTGTTTTAGGGTCAAAGGGACTGGCCACTGATACTAATAAAGTACACGCCTAGATGGACTTCCAGGCACCAAATAGGCTAGATTGATTTTATGGTGGGGGTTATGGCTTTGAGCCTCGAACCATCCAGTAACATTAAGGGGCTCTGGGTAGGGGTTTAACACTCAGTCATCGACTAAAAGGGGGAGGTGCAAGCACGCGAGTCCCGACCCTTCATTGGATCTGGTGATGTTGGCCCAAACTGACAAAAGAGACAGGATTGAGTTGGTGGGCCCGGGATCCGGAGGAGACATCAAGGCAATAGCAGCACCCAGTAGGACCAGCACGGTGAGCCCTCTCATGTTGGTTCTGGAAGTGTGCAGTGGTGTGTAAGACTGATGGGACTCAATGTTCTGGTGATCCTTGCAATGGGGCCACTCTGTTCATGCAAGACCGGTAAAAGAAAACAAAAGCAGTAACTGGATTTACAACAACTGGGTCGTTTGGAGGTTAGAGCAATGGGTTAGCTAGTTCTGATGAGCTAAAATTTGTGACTGGTCTTTATTTCCATCAAGGTATACAGAGTAAGTGTTGGGGAACAGTTTGGGTTTGCAGATAAGTCCTTTGTGTACTCATGGGTGTGGTTGGTGAGGGTGTGGGATTGTGATCCAAATGAACTCATCTGCTGCGAACTTTGGTTGCCACACTTGAGGCTTTCGAGGCTCAGATTCATTCCACAGAGGCTTGTTTTCATTGAGTGATATTAATACATCGTGGTTGAATTTTGTCCAGTTTTTGTAACTACTGCCTCCCCGGAGACAGTTGTTCCTTGTACATGCTACTGCATCTTTCTACCACTCCGTTCGATTGTGGATGATAGGGCAGATGAAGGTGCCAGGTAATGTTGTGGAGGCATGCAAACTTATCGAGTGCCATGGAGTTAAACGGGGGTCCTCTGTCTGAATGAATTTCATTAGGAGCTTGCCAGGTAGCAAATGCGGTGGTTAGCGCAGCAATAACAGCTGTTGTGTTGCTTTTCTGTAGGGGGATCACTTGCAACTGTGGCATACCCAGGTCAACGACGGCTAGTCCCTTGTTTAGCAGTTTGGCCCGCAGCAGGGGTCCCAGGAGGTCCACCCACCAGACCTTTCCGGTTGCAAACTGCTGTGTGTCTAGTGTTCCAAATTGATGTTTTGTTTGATGACACTTCTCCTCGGCGCATGCCTTGCAGGCTTGGGACACCCGTTCCCAATCAGAACTTGTTCCATAGGGCGCAGGAGTTACTGTGATAGATCGCCAGCGCGAATGACTAGCTCTTGGTCCTTGGTGTCCCCAGTGTTCATGAAGCCATGTGAGAAACAGGTCTAAATGTGGTTTGGGGTCAACCATTCTGATGGCTAGAACAACATCACTTTGAAGAGGATCTTCTAAGAGTTTGTCAATGACTTCATGTATGGGATCAATTTCAAGTTGGTGTGATTTGGTGTGTTTTATTAGTGACTGAATAGCAAACTTTGATGTTCCAAATCTCCTCCCAATCCTCTAGGTTTTCCGCCGCTGTAGCTGTGCCAGTCACAGTTTTGTAGACGTAATGGGAATTGATGACTATGACGGGAGTTGGAAGCGTCCCGTCGTGATGTTGAAGGCAATGTCGGATAACGGCTTTGAAACCTAGGATCTCACTTGTTTGGGCTGTGGCCCCTTTGGGGGCATCAAATATTCCCACATCATGACACAGCTTGCAATAGAACCCGTAGCCCCCTCTGTTTTGAGAGGTACCATCAGACGCCATCTAGGCTGGGGCTGTAGTCCCGTAGAGGGTAGGTGCGGAGCCTTCTTGGGTGCTGCGATTGGGCGGTAAGTCTTCGCACTTCCAGCAACACCAATGGTAGTGGTGATTGAGTACCATTTCATTCCAAGTAGCTGGTTCCCTTTGGAATTGTGGGTTGAGCTTTTCGGCATTCAGCAAGGGTAGGAGAGTGGCGGCGGGTGCTTGGAGTGTTCCATGTCCATGAGATAACAGTTCTACGAGTTGTCCCGCTAACAGAATTTTCCCCACTGCCCCGTATCGATGTTGAGCTGTTTAGACGGTTTTGTGTTTAGAGGTATAGACTAGCTCACCTCGGGGGTTATGGGCAGTGGCCCATACATGGTTGGTTGTGTAGCCTAGAGTCACTGTTAATGCTTCAGTGAAGTCAAATGCATGAAGTGGAATGGTTTTGATGGCATGCAGAAGATTATGAAGGTCCTTTTTGTCTTTTTCAGTCCAAGGTGTGGCCTTTCGTGATTTTTTGCGGGTTTGTCGCTGAAGCCTCGCGAGTATCGGGAGGTAGTGTGGAGTGATATTATGCTGGTACCAATTAAGATGTCCTAAACGTTGTTGAAATTGTCTTTTATTCGTTGGCAATGGTGTTTCGAATGGGCCGAGATCCAGGGTCTTGTGTGTTATGCCAGATCTGGTAGCGCCGGTAAACTTAGTGCCCAGGAATGTGATGTTCATCGTAGGCTGTACGTTTGATTTCTTGGTCAGTCAAGTGACTGGTGACCTCAGCAACTACTTGTTGATCATGGCCCATGATGGCAAGGTTGTCAACATAGCTCCAAATTTTAAATTTGCTCTCCGCAGGTAAAGCATAGGAGGCACGGAAGTCTTTAAGGGTGTCATTCATGGTGCCCGTGTCTAACGCAGGAGCATTGCGGTACCCCTGTGGGCAAACTGTCCACCAGTACATAGTGCCCTCAACACACATATTCAGGATTCCGTCGCCGTCGACAGTTGGGATGGAGTATATCATGTCCTTAAGGTCAAGGGTTGTTCCATACCACTTACCCTTTTGAAACTGTGCCATCTCAAGTAGGCATTGTGGTAACGTAAAAGTGTTGGGCTGCACGAGTGGCTGGCATCGTTTATTAGCCTCGCGGTAGTCAACTGCTAACTGTACCTTGTTGAGCTTTGCAGGTTTGGCAATACCGGTCGCCTTCTATGACCATGTGACCAAAGCCATGGATGCGGGGGTCCCTGTTGATGTAGTCTTTTTGGACTTCAGGAAGGCATTTGACACGGTCTCTCACCCCATCCTTGTCAAAAGG
>JAGPOW010003316.1:4679561-4719107 GCA_030014935.1 Caiman crocodilus | reverse complement strand
TTTTAATGCCAACTGATATTAAAACAGAATGGTTTGTAATAATTAATTGTCTCAGTGATGCATGGAAAATGCTTTAGATTAAACATCTCCCATTAACTGGACTTAACTGGGCTGGGCTTTACTAATAAGTTACAGTCCTGACAGCAACTTCCTCAATTCCTACAAAACATGCATAGCTATGGACCAAATCTTGACACTCTTACACTGGCAAACTAGCTTTTCAAATTTTAAGAAAGGTCTTTGTAACTCAATTAACATGTGAAATAGCATTTGAATCATAGTACTGTACATATAAAGTTGTAACATACATATACAGTAAAGTATACATGCCAGAAATGCTTCAGATTATAAAACTAAAGGACCCAGGAAATCTTCACACCTTAAAAATTACCAAAATTAACAATCAACAGGCCCAATGCTTAAAGAGGCATTAATTTTGATTTCCAAAAAAGATACATGCCCAGGACCACTAGGATCATTCCTGACTTCCATGTTTTTGATATTTTTCACTGCTAGTAGCTCATTGATGCATTCATTTTTCTTTGTTCCTTCCCACAAGATCCATCCATTCCTTTTATTGGTAAATGATAATACGTAACTTACCTACAGAGATTTTAAGTTCAATTACAATTTCTCCTTCCCTGTTTGATTCCGTTACTTCACAGGTGTAGTTTCCAGGAAGTGCTTGTGCTGCTAAGATTGACAAGGAAGCAATACCCCTGGGTAACTCCTTCTCAGATGTAAAATTAGCAGATGAAAATTTGTCACTTCTGCGTAATTTCTTGCTGTATCCATCAAATGCGAAAAATTCTGTTCCATTAAATTTCCACTTAACAAACATGTCGGCAGCACTGTGGAATGCTAGATTATTTACTATGCAAGGCAGGATGGCACTTTCATTACAAGTGGATAGATTAACAGACTTGGTTGCATTAAACAGCAGTTGTGCCGAACCTGGGGAGAGAAAAATAAAAGAATGTTTGATTTTACAGTCTTTACAAATTACTCCAATGCATGCAAGACAAAAGCAATAAGAAAAATGTGTACTAGTTTAAAATGACCAAACGTATTTGAAATAAGAACATGCTGATCATCTTCACAAGAAACAAGACAAAAAAATGGTGATGGTGAAGAAACAGAGAGTAAAGAAAAGGAAAGCAACGCCTGAGAGGAGGAGTTAAAAGGATAAGGAGACATCTTAATCCTTAGATGATGCTTAAGCATTAAAACAGCAGGTGCCTTTAAAGTACACAAAATGAGTACTGATAAAATATTCACTGTGCTGTAGTCATCCAGCTATCACCCCTGGCATATTCTTCTGGGTAATGGACCACACAGAGAAAAAATACATAGTTCTTTTTCAGGAAAGTACAGGACTAGTCTTACTGAAGTTCAGCTTTGGCCTAAGGGAGGTATGGTCACCAGCAATGCGAGTCCCATCAGTAAGTGACAAGCAGACTCATTCTTTTTCTACAGACTCGTTCTTTACTTTTGTAAGTAGAAAAGGCTATATAGAACAGAAACAAACATTACTAGTTTCTGCTTTCATGTTCCCTAGAGAACTAAGAAAGAAATGAACACTCAGGTTTACAAATACAGGCAGTCCTCGACTTAGAAACATAATTCGAAATGCTACTGCCAACATTTCTAAACTGACACCGTTTCAACTTTCTGAAGTCAATTTTGACTTCACAACACTTGATCCAACATCATGCCATACCACCCTACTCCAGAGAACAAGTTCGCTGCGTTGCCCATCTCCCTGGAGAACATCTGTTCAAACTTCCTCGGATACTTTCTTTAAGAATGCAGACAAGACTCCAAAAAATCTACAGCCAAGTCTCCTGAGAAGACTTCAGCCAGGAGCCCTTAAAAAAGTCCAGCAAAGTCACCTTAAAGAAGTCCTTCTAAATCAATGTTTGCTATTTACAATATAAATACATTAATATAGCTATAATACTCATCTATAATTGTACAAAATTCTGGGTTATTTTTGGTGAAAATAGAGTCAGGCCTCAGTTTAGGAACCAATCTCCCATTTATGACATCATTTTTCATGGGAAAAGCAATTCTAAATTGCAACATTTCGATTTAAGACACAGTTTTCAGGAACCAAGTGTCTCGCAAATCTGAGGACTGCTTTTACAAAGTTTGTCATTGTTCCACATGTTCTCTGCATGTGGAGCCAAAATCCTGTATAGGTAAAGAGTTTGCTTAGGGAATTTTTTCATTCTGGATAAATAGATATACATCCAGAAAGATGCATAACACAAGCCCTTCACTGGGCATGTCTACATGAGACACCGTAATGCACAGTAGTCTATTCTCCTATGCACTGGTGCATCACGGCAAAAAACATCCTAATGCACTAATGTGCAGTAGAATTAGTCTACTGCACATTAAGTGTCACAAAAAAAGTTTGCCTTTTCTACTGCACATTAGCATGGCCTAATGTGCCTTTATGTCATACTTCATATTAGAGACACTAGACTTAATGCACAGTAGCAAAGGCGCATGTATGCATGTGTAGATGCACCCACCGAGTAGTGAAATTGCAAATGCAGAACTTACAGGTGATAATGTGTAATACTAAAGGTCCAAATCTGGCAAAACTTCAAAAATGTTAGATGCCAAGTTCTCCATAAGTTTTTCTATAACACTTATCACCACAGCATCCAATTGTGGCCCAAATAAATTAGATCTGCTTGGCAAGATCTCTGGTGGACTCTGAATCTTCTGCTCTTCTCTGCTCCCTAAGTAGATAAGGTTTTCATCAGAGATAAGAATTTAACAACTTTTCACAATGTGGGAACCGAAAGAGCAGTAAAGCTACACAGCTAATTTGAAAAACAGAGGCACAACCACATAGGAACGTAAGCAATATGCCACTTACTGTCAAAGACCTAACTTTTTGAAGAGTAAGACTCCTCAAAATAAGATTCATGGAAGTCAACCTGCTGAGCATACAGTGGGAAATACTGATGTGAACAGGAGAACAGGGGGAAGGGGGAATGGAGTCTAAAATTTGTTTTCTCAACAGGCCTTAGGCTCCCAGCTATAGGGAAGTGGCAACACATCTCTACATAAGAACAAGTTTGGAACTCTGAACTTAAGGTGCCAAGGGCACGGCTGGAGGAAGCAGTATTGGTCCTATGATCAAACCTACCAGAATACTGTACTTATTCAAATATAAGACAACCCTTCCTTTACTTAGATTCTATATATGGAAAATTTATAAATTTGTAGTAATTTTCCAGGTATAGAATCTAATTATTGGAGATTTGCCTTGAATTTGTTCCTAGAGGTGCAGATACATCCGTCAGATATCAGATGAGCACAGATATAAAGAAAATTGGTTGTAATGGAAATCAGCCTGATATGGCAGATACTTTGGCTGATAAAAACCCATGCATACACACAGGCTCAGCGCAGCATATAGGCATAAGGAATGCAGCCCAGCAGCATGGAGAGCTGCATGCAGCTGGTAAGTCTGTTGTGATAGAAGGGCAGGGGGGAGGAAAGGAGTGTGGAGGGGGCAGATCAACACCTCCTGTGGTGAGGGAGGGTGTGCAGCATGGGCTGGGCAGCATGTCTTCCAGCCGGGGCGAGGAAATCGTGGGACGGAGCCACAGCTCATCCGGGGGGGTGGCTCCTGCCACTGTGCGCACCCCAGAAGGGCATGGGGGAAGTATGTGTGTTCTCGATCTGAGCGGGGAGGCTGGGGGGCTGCAGCTGTGGGCTGGGGCTGGTGTGTGGGGGTTGCATGGCCACGCTGAGGGCTGCACTTCCAGCACATGGGAGTTGCAGTGCTGGGAGGGGGCTACAGAGCGGTTACAGCAAAATTTGGGGTGGCTGCAGCCCCCCGCCATATCCCCCTTCTTAATGCTGCTGACACCCACCCCAGGTGCAGCCCCCACACACCAGGAGTGCAGCCCCACAGCCCTGAGCACAGCTACCACACAATGGGAAAAGCCCAGCAGCAGCAGCACCCCTCCCTCTCCCTGCACAGATCGGGGGGTGCACGCCCCCCCCCATACCCTCCTGGGGCGTGCACAGCGGTGAGAGCTGCCCCACCATTCTGTGCCACCCAGACGAGCCGTGGCTCCATCCCAGCTAGGCAGTGCATGTCTCAGTCTCTGCCCCACCCCCTCCCCCACTGTGTGGGGTACAGATCTGAATAAGATATGTGGTAGTGTTCACTGCACTCAGTCCCCCCCACCCCCTCCAAGTCACGGTGAACCACTATACAGAATACATTTTTATTTCTTCTTCACCTAAACTGTGCAGGGTGGATTTGATTTAAATCATCCCAAAATGATTTAAATCATGGTTTTAATTATGATTTAAATTACTGGTCAGGAAGCCTCTATTTAATCGCTGTTTTCTACAAGAAGTGCATTCTTGCTTGATATCCTCTATTATTTTAACCCCTTGAAACTCACTTTTAGAGAGAGGTAAGGGTTCGTGCTGAGGGGGACTGAGTGCAATGGACACTACCATATATCTTATTCAGATGGGTGGCACTAACCTAAGCTTGTGGTAGGTTCCCATGAGTATGTTTGCCCCATATGGGCCATGTGTTTTATAGTCATGCTTAGTGCTGGCTGTATTTTAATCAATTACATAGTTGGTTTCCATTAGTGACTACATGTTGCTTTTGGCAGCAGTTTAATGATAGGTAATGTATTTAATGAGGTTTCCTTGTATGCAATTGTAAGAAGCAGCACTTTTTCTTCTCTCCATGCTGAGTGGGGGGGCAGGGGACTTTGTCTTATATTTGAGTAAATATGGTACTTTCCAGAAACAAAGGCCACCACCACCTTCTCCTGGTGATGTTTTTGGTGAGCTTGCTCCCTTATGAACCAATACAGAAGTATCCTAGCTCTTAACTGGTCCTAGTTTGTTTGTAGACTTTTAACTGCTTAACACCTAGAAGACTGAGACACTTCTAGGCATTGTAGCAGGGACTCCTAATCCCTGTTACTTGAGAAGTAGGAAGCCAGCACCAAAGGGCTGCAGTTAGGTAGGCATCTGGGCCAAAGTCAGCTGCAACACAACATACAGCCAGGGAAACCTACACGGGTTGCAGCAAGGGAGGAGGCAGCTGCTGTGGCTCAGGGCTTAAGGTACAATACCTGACAGCAGGCTGAGGAGCTGAACCATGTGATCAGGCCGACCTGAAATAACAGAAGAGGAACCCAACCAACCAGGTACCTAATGAGCCTCTACAGACCTAGCAGCAAAAAAGTAGGAGGTGGCTAGGGGGGCTGGAGAGACCCAGAAGGGGTTTACCTATTGCTGGCAGAGCACTGGAGGACTGAGTGTGGCTGAAAGGGGTGGACAGGAAGCCACAGGGACACCCTGTTTTAGAGGCTGGGGATGGCATCCTCTGCAGAATCCAGGACTCAGGTGGGCTGAACCCAGTTGAAGGGCCAGGGTGGCATACTAAGAGAGCCACTTTACCCTGGGTCAGCACAACAGCGGGGCTGGGCTGGACTGAGAACCAGTCAGGGGCATAAGGGGGCTGTGACAGCCAGAAACAAAGGGATTAATAAGCAATAAATATGTGCTTCTTGGAAGCATTTGGAATTTTTGCCTAATATAAAGCTTGTAAGTTTGTAACCCACAAATGGAACATCCCTGTCATAAGTTTAAGCAAAATGATAAAACTGACTGGGGGCCCTGAAGGTGAAGCTGTAGCTGCAAGATTAGTTGACCTAATGGTTTTTGCTCAGGGCTCAGCCTTGATGATAAAAACTGTATCCAACTGCCTGGCACACCCAACACATTCCATGAAAGCACATCTCAAGAAAGCATATTCAGGAAAATCTAAGAGGGTTGGGTTTAGTAATGTTAATTTCAAATCTAAAAATGCTGCACTGCAATTTGCTTATTGGATAAACCCAAGTCTGGGTAGTAACCTTTTATGATAATTTTTAACATCTTTCAATCCCATAGGGTAACAGCTATAGGGCAAGATTGTGAGTGGCTTCTAAAACCAACAGATTAGCATAAGACTAGGTACAAAAAGCACATGCGTCAGGTGACCAACAGGAAGGAGGTAACAGAATGGTAATTGCTGTTCCAAGCCTGGACTCCGGGTGTGAGTGAGGATCGGATCCTGATTAAGGGATGTTCCCCAGTAATCCCTCTGACAGCATCAACTGGGGACGCTTAACTTGGCTGGAATCACTTGGCACGCACCTGGCATCGAGGGACTATCAATAATTTGCTAACCCATGTCTGTCTATCTGTTGTTTTGTACAGCTCAGTGGCTGATACCCTTGCACTGCCCAGTTGGCCTGCGACAGATTAATCCATCTATCAGTTGTTATTATCTGTTGTTATCGTTTACTATTAGCTCTTTAAAACCAAGAACAACTCACCCTGTGCCAGGGGCATCAAGAGGGCTGAGACAAACTGAGCAGCCCAACAGAACGCAAGACAGGGTCAAGGGGCCAGAACAAGTGGCCCAGAGCTGGACCGCTGCAGCCAGAAAAAAGGGTCAAAGCTAAGGGGGTTGAGGCCCCTAGAGAGGCAAAGAGCATCGGCAAAATAACATCCACAAGGCACGGGTATGGCTGTAGGGAAGGATGGAGACAACAAATTTAGCCCTTGAGGTAACTGGGACAGAGGGGTCCAACTCCGCAGTTAAGAGCTGGTAGCCGGAGGGGCTGGAACCCACAAGGGGAGCTGGTGTTGATGGCAGCCAGGGCTCCAGAGACTGTGGGTAGCAGGGCAGAGGCCCAAAACTGAAGGGCTGTAGGCAGCAAGACTACAGCCCCAAGGCTGAGAGATAGTAGACAGTGGGGCCCTGAACCAACTGGGCTGAGTTGATCCCAAGGAGGGACAGAATAAAGAGAGCACCTTGGAAGGCAGCCTCCCTTCTGCATTAATACCACCAAGCTGTGGCAGGAGAAGTGACAGGGCAAGGGTCTTGAGAGGCTGGAGCAAGCAGGGCAGGATTAAGGTGAGTATCCAGGGGTATCACTGCCACCATCAGGCTGCATCCTGTCACAACAGGTGCAGAACTTTTAAGCATCTGGAGACCTTTACTAATGAAAACTTAAGCGCTTCCTGGGTTAGACTGAGGGGTTAAAGACTGCACTTTGGACTTTTGGAATTTAAACGTCTGTGTAGGTTCCACTTCCATATAAATCCTTCTGTGGATCTGGGCCCAAGAAGTTACTAGGAGGAAATTATCAGTTTTAGGAATTATTAAAGCATTAGGAAATTAAGCTTCATAGCAAACCTGGACATGTGTCATGTAAAGAGTGCATCATATTTTGAGATGCTAGACAACTTCCAGCATTGCTACAATGGACAACATTCAATGCAAGCACTGAACAACTACTCTTCTTATTCCCGTCTGACAAGTGATTGTTACCACAAGAAGCAATAGTTTGGATTACAATTTCTGATGCAACAAATCTGCAGGTTTGGGGTGCTAGCCTTCAAGCAGCAGGAGGAAACATTTCTAACTCTTACCAGTCCTTCACTACTACTTAAACATCCCGTCTACTAAGCCAGCATTCAGTTCAAATAAGGTGCCTAAAAAGCAAGGTAAAAGGCTCAAGAGCTGCAGTTTTGTTCCTAACTTCACTTTCATAGTATTCACCCCAATAAGGCTTCAAATTATCATTTTGGTTAGTCAACAAAGCTTTCCCGATTACAAACCAGTTGAGACCACAACACACAAGGTTCCTATGCAGATCTGTATGCTATTGCAGAATTGAATACACTGAATTATTTTCGGAGCGTTTCAAGTGCTTGTGCCAGACACAGTGCAAACACAGGCTCCAACTCTAAGGGCATGTACAGCAGGATTACTTGCAGGCTTGAGCATCACCGGCATCGTGACAGGTTTTTAACCAGACAAACAAGTGAGAACACTCTGGGCGAGTAAGTCTGCTTTCCTGGGAAGCTCTTCAAAACACTAGTCTAGGACCAAAGGTTCCCAAAAAGAAACTCTAACCTATGGGTTGCGTCCACATGCTGCCAACATCGTCCCAGCTGCCTAAAACAAAAGCATCGCGGACAAACCGACTTTGCCTACGCTACGTTAAATGTCACACTGCAATGACGATTAGAAAAAAAATCACTTGCTCCATCATTAGCTTCTTGACTGGCTGTGTGTGGCATTGCACAGCCTGTGCAGAGCAGGGGTCAGCAGTGCTTTTGGACAGAGTGCCAAACGCCTGCAACTTCAAGTTATAAGACTTTGGCTCCTGGGGCAGATGGCAGGGGCACTTTGGAGAGAGGTGGGGCCCCTTGATGTGGCTGTGCAGCCCCAGCGCTTTCCCTGCCATGCACCCAAAGGCACACGTGCCCAGCATAATGCCTTTGAGTGCCACACACTGGCTCCTGGGAGGGTTGGGGCGGGAGTTGCCGACACAGCTGAATTAAAGGAACTAAATGAATGGGGCCAATTAAAAAAAAACAAACAGTGCCGTCACTCATCGTCTCCAACCGCGACATCAGCTAACCCTCGATTTTTGCTTCTCTCTCGTCAGAGCTACATTTTGACAAGCATAGTTAAAATCCCGAGGACGCCTTTTGCCAGCTGGCTAAACATTTTGCTGGCTTTTAGAGGCGATAAAAGCGGAAGGGGCCGAACACCTGTCGGTAGCCTGGCTCCTTTTCCTTGGCCGCTAGCGCTCAGTGCCAAATCCGGCTGACAAAAACAAGTCGGAGCAGGCAGCGCACAGAGGGCGGGCACAGCCCGAGCTCCCAGGCACATGCGAGTCCCGGGGCCCGCGCGGCCGCCGCGCGGCGGCCGGGGGGGATGGGTGACCCCGCGCCCGTCGCCGAACGCCCCCCCCGACCCAACGCAACAGCGTCTCCATGGAGACGAACCCCCCCAACGTTCACCGCCACCGTGAGGGGCGCTGCCCCCCGCCCCAACCGCCACCCCCGTGTGTGTCCCCCCGACTCACCGGTGCTCACGACGCCCAGCAGCACCCACAGCCCCAGCGCCCACATGGTGCGGGCGGGGAAGGGGTGAGGGGGGGCTCTCAGCCGCGCCGAGCTAACCGCCGCCGCGCGAGCCGGAGCCGCCCTGGCTGACGAGCTTCCGGGCGCGGCTCTGCTGAGCAGGGCGGAGCCAGCTTTCGCTTTCGGTTGCAGCCCCCCGCTTGCGGGGGGGCGTTGGCAGGGAGCGGCGGACTGTGAGGTGGCGTGACGTCCTCAGTACAGCCGCGCTGCCGGGGACGGTGCCGGCCGCTCGCGGAGCCCCTCGCCCCCGCCTGGCAGGCTCGGGCCCTCAGGCATCGCCCCCCTGCGCACACACATCTCAGGCATCACCCACCGCTCCCTATAAATATATGCTGCGCACCTCAGGCATCATCCCCCCCTCTCTACACACACACACACCCCCGCTCTTCGGCATCACCCCCCTCCTCCTCAGGCGTTACTCCCCCTACACACACACCCCCCTCGCCCCACAAACATGTACCTCAGGCATTGCCCCCCCTCCCTGCACACACACAAACACACCCCTCTCAGACATCACCCCTGCTCCACAAACACACATACCTCAGGCATCATCTCCCCTCCCAACACGCACATACCTCAGGCATCCCCCCTTCCCCACGTCCCTCAGTCCTTGCTCCCCGCTCGCACTCCACACACGTCTCGGGCACTCCGGCACCAGCCCCCTCAGCATCCTCTCCTTTAGTCGCGACATCCCTTGGTACGGGCCGCCGAACCTGGGTCACACTTTACAGCCTCCTTGCTAAACCCTTTCAGTCAAGGCAGAGATGGGCACAGAATAAAATGGCTGAGGCCTTGCCTAGTTTGGGTGGGGAGGGGGAGGTAATGGCCAAAATACCACCAGGCTTGGGATGAAATCCTAAGTCTAGTCTGTTTTGCAAAATGAGTTGACTGTCAAATGAGTTAACTGTCATCCCCACAGGCGTAAATCTCACCCCAAAGCCTTCGCACACGTTTTGTACTTCCATCACAGTGGTTTTGCTGCTAAAAAAAAGTTTCCTTTCTTCTTTCCACCTGCTTGCTTGCTGCACGGAAGGCTCACAGAACAGAAAGCAGAACTGGTGTTACACAAACTTCCCCTTCTAGTTTCTTCCAGCCAATTGCTTCGGGATGTTATTCATATATTCACACAAGAACCTAGGACTGGCAGGGACTGCTCAGTCGCCTGCATTTGCAGGCAGCCACATAACAGACATTTGTCCAAAAGCATCCACAGGAAGATCTAGGCTGGCCCCGCTGGTTCACGCACAATAAAAACCTAGTGTGCCACAGGCAGCGAGTAGGAGAGGGAAGGCACTGCCAGTGCCGCGTGATTGCCTTAGTAATTGCACGGCACAGACTGCAGCAGAAGCCTGTCAGGCTCCTCGGGCCTGAGCGCTCACTGAGCACAACATGGTATCAGGAATAAAACAAGCTTGGCAAATACTACAAAGCAAAATGGAGCTTTTAAAAGCCCCAGCAAACTAAAAACTGTCTAGAAACATGGTCAAAAATGGGAGAAGAGTTAAAGAGTGCTTGACTGTGTATCAGCATATAAGGAAGGTAGTCTTATGTCTGACAAAAGCTGGTTCTGAAATGCTTGATGTTTCCAATCAGGACTTGTAGTAGAGATGATAGCTTTTATTCGACCAACAAGATTTTTGCAAAAAAACTTCTTTAATTGCAAGCTTTTTGCAACACCCTTCATCGGGAATTGGAGAAAAGATGGTTAAAGTTCTCCCGGGTAGAAACGAAAGCTCGTATTTCACAGGATTTCACAGGAGTCAATAGATGGAAAACTCCTTTGAGCAGCCAGTTCATAGCTGGTATGAAGCCTCTCATCTCCTGTGAAGATCTGTGATGATGCAAATTACCTTGAAACTAAGGCCAGGAGCAGGATCTCAGGTTTCAGGTGGTCCCAGTTGCTTCCTGCTTGGGAAAAGCTGAAGCTTTCATTGCAGTCAGTTAAAATCAGCCCAAACAGGGTAACTATGGAGCTGCATTCCAGAAATGTGAGAGTTGGAAATTAAGTGTATAATTGAGAGAAAGTATACTTTCTGGATGGGGGAGAAATCAACTGTGCTTTTAATAAGGGGGCAGGCTGTGACTAGGATCCCAGGGCAAAATGTCTAGCAAAAAACTACTGGGCTACCCAGAATTAACACTTGGCAAAGCACCAGGATTTTGGTGACCAGCAGAAGTCACCCAGTCCATCTTGAAGCTTATGGAAAGAAGACATTGGGTCCACTAGTTTAATTCTTACGTGGTTAAGATTTATTAAATCAGAGTTAGGGTTATTAGCAGGGAGTTAACATTGCTAGTTTATTGGGCCGGGCACCCTTAAAATTGTAATTTGCATTTAAAGCAAAACTGGTCCTTAGCCTGAATAACCTTCCTGTAAAACAATTAAAATACAGAATAACACAGCATGTTTGTCCAAACAGCTTTAACTCTACCTAGTTTTAATTTCTACCAAAACAATCAGAGCGCTCCAAGGGATGTCAGGATTGAACAGTCACAAACTCCTCTGTTACTGTTTCAGACTGGACATAAGGAAGAACTTCTTTACTGTCTGAGCCCCGCAGGTCTGGAATAGACTGCCACTGGACGTGGTTCAAGCATCTACTTTGAACACCTTCAAGAGACATTTGGATGACTGTCTTGCTGGGATCCTATGACCCCTGCTGACTTCCTGCCCTTTTGGGCAGAAGGCTGGACTTGATCTTCTGAGGCCCTTTCCAGCCCTGATGTCTATGAATCCATGAATCAAAAAAGGAGAGGCTGCATTCTTCAAACATCAGTCACATCCAAAATTAGTCCTGTCATCTTTATGATAATATATCTGCCTCTAAAACAAACATCTTGATTTCTACAGTAAATCAAGTATTGTGTATCAAGTTACAGTAAATCAAGTACAGTATCAAGTTACAGCATTCAGGAAAGTTTTCCCCTATCAACATCTATAGCATTTCAGTCTAAATACTATTGCTGTATTCTACCACTAAGCATGCAACACATAGGGACTCTATGGCTTTTGAAATATTGATGATCCATAAAAAATCCACACCCGTTCCATAGTAAGGGTGTACCCTTTTTATAGATACACATGCATAAAACCCAAACCACCTGCACCAGAGTTCATAGGAAGATGAATCAGTCAGCATTGTGGCAGTCAAAATTATGCTGGTGACTAATTGTAAATTTCCATATTTTCTTAATATGGCATTCTATATTTTTCCCCTGTAACCATAGCTCAGCATCCTCAATTTTTTTTCAAATTACTACATTGTCTTAAGTCTGTTCCCACTTCCTTTCCCTCCTTTCCCTTATTTCACCTTGTGCCCTGCAACAGAGAGCCAAAGTGCTCCTGTTGCTTTAGGAAGCAGCAGCAGCAGCAGGCAGACCTGCCACATTGCCAAGTCCACTTATAATAAACAGAACTGGGCCACAGGCCCAAAGCCTGAGCACCCAGTGCAGTGGGCCTAGGCTAAGGAGCCCAGCTAGAGGAAAGGGTCAGGGGCTGGGAAGGCTGAAGCTCCAAAGGTGGCCTGACATGAGAGTGATTAACTGGTAACAGCTGAGAGGCATGGGCATGGCTGTAGGGGCAGAAGAAAGCCATAAATAGCCCTTAAGGTGACCAGTGTCCTGGGCCAAGTACAGGCCAGGAGAGCTTAAGGGCAGAATGGGGAGCAGTGGGGTCCAGGAGGGCCCTACTAGCCAAAACCTACACAAGGGCTCACTCTGGGACAGCCCTGCCCTCAAAGTTATTCCAACAAAGTTATGGGAAGTGAGAGACGAGGGAGAGTACCATAGAAGATGCAGCAGGGCAGGAGACACATGGCCAGCAGGTGGCATCACAGCCACCCCTGGGGGCCTGATCCGGCTACCTGCCCCAACAACTACAGTCTTTTCCTGCCTGGGAATTCATACTGCACCCTGACATCCTCCAGAATTCAGACTCCCACAAAACCCTTTAGAAGATGAAGCTGTATAACTGTAAAAGGGCATAAAAGCAGAGTTATTTACATGTAGCAGCCGGTCAGGTCCTGGCAGCAGGAATCAAAAGATACTGCTGGTGTGAAAAATAAATTCAAATAGAAGAGATAGACAAGTGAAAGTTAGGAAAGGCATCTCTGCCTTGATTTTAGTTACTCTGTGTAAGGACCAAGTGCCAATGCCTAGGAAGCTTCAGACTTGCATTTTGGTACACTGTTATGCTTGTGTACAGTTATACAGACTGCTGTCAGTAAGGGAAAACTGTGTATACTCCTTTTCCTTCTGCAGAGTCCAGAGTGTTGCAGCTGCAATACCCACTTGTCCCTGTTGCCAAGGCAGCATACGTAGTACACCCACACTCCTCTGCTACCAAGGAAGCATATATAGCAAAGCTACTCTGCTGCTAGATCTCTGTTACTGTCTGTAAGAGAGCTATGTTTTCAGTGGCCAGTGCTGTGCCCTGCAAGAGCACACTGTGTTGCTTAATCCCAGGGATGGAACACTGTGTACAGCTAAGCTGGAGCTGCCCTTGGCAGTACTCACTAAAGTGGTTGTGAGTCAGGTGCTCTCACGCTTCTAAGCTCTTGTTGGTTCAATGCAGCCCCTTTGGCCACATTCACGAGAGGGAACGTGTGGTTTGCGGCACCTCAGAGCTTTTTGAAGCACCGTGAAACACCTGGCACACATGGATCTGTTCACCACACTCCATATTTGCAGCATGGCAGCAACATTACATACTGGGAAATCTGCACTGGCCAGGATCTGCACACCCAGATTGCTGCAGGACCCCAGCTGGGGCAATTTGCCGCATGGCAGAGCACATATGCAGGAGCATTCCCTAGAGACAAGCAGCAGCAGGACAACTATGTGCCACTACTATTTGTCCCCAGGAAAATGCATATGTACACTCATCTGCACACACTCCTTCTTTCCGATGGCTTCTATTGTTCCAAGGATTGTGCATGCTGCAATCCAACCATTGTGGAGACGCCATGAACAATACCAAGTCAGAAATGCTGTGATTGCTTCCTGATATGAGTATAACCACTCTCTCCACCCCCCACCCCCCGCTGTCATAGAGTACCATGTGTTTATGTCCACTTGGTTTCACCCCATCCCCCCACCCCCTGGGGTGGGGTATCATCAGAAGGCACGTTGTGAGGACCCAGCATCTGCAGCTGTAGGAATGTGGGTCCTGGCAGCTGAGGGGTGCTGCTGGGACCCAGAGTCCTCAGCTGCTGGGATTAAGAGACCTGAACAGTTGTGGGACTCACAGCCCTGGCTGGGCAAGGTACACCCCTGTGGCTGGGAGCCCAATCAGCTGACAGGGGAGACCCTGCTATGTGTAAAAATTAAAGCTTGATAGTGACCAGCTATAACGTCACTACACATTTTTGAGGTCCAATTTTATAGGTGCTTGGAGCTTCTTATGGTGTAATAAGTACTTTGCACATGTAGCTGGTCCCAAGGTAGTTGTGCAATTAACTAGCTAATTGTGCAACACTTGTATAGAGGGGGCCTAATGTATGTTATCTATATGTCCTGCAGTAAATTCTGCTTGGAAGGTACCCTGTCAGCCTTACAAATCTTACCTCCCCCAGTCTCTGGAGCAGCTACCGATAAGCAATTTTTGGCAATCCTTTAACTGTTTTTTTCCTTTCCAGAGTTTAGCTGACCCTTATCCCTGCTGACATAGGAAGCTGGCTGAAATACAAGTTGCAGGCGTGAGAGAAATGTACAGGAAAAAGCTGCCTGCTATCCCTGGCAGAGAAATTCAGAAGAATGGCATGCATGGCCTCTGTACCTAAAGCCTCTTCAAATGGTGTCTGTAATTACAATTTGTCAAACTGATAGTCTGTGAATACCATCTCCGCAGTAAGAGGTGAAGCAGCCAGACCTCTGCATGTATGGCTGGAATCACTAATCACGAACTCTTGGTTGATCTGATGTGACGGGCTGGCTGGTAGTGACTTAGCCCAGGGATTTTGAAAGGGCAAATGATGATTGGAGGACTTGGGATTCCCCTTCCTCACCAATCAAGCCCCAAAGACTCACCCCCCATGTCCCCTGATTGGCCCTGTGAGTCACCCGGAAGAGACCAGCAAGGGACCACAAGGAAGGAGCTGATAAGAGCTGAGGCAGCAGGGTGGGAGCAGTTGCTCCAGAAGAGCCTGAAGCAGTGGGACCTGCAGGCAGCACTGAGGTCCTCAGCAGCGTGGCATGTGGCTGGCAGGAGAGGCTCCCCACTGGGCTCCAGGATCCCCTATGAGAGGTTGTGACTAGCAGGAGGGGCTCCCCAGCTCCAGCAAGGATCTGAGCAGTGACCTGGGAGGTTCCCAGCTCTGCTTCCAGCTCCTCCAGTCAGAGGCCAGGAAGCTCAATGTGAGTTTGGGGTTCCAGGAAGGTCAAGACCCCAAACAGCTTAGAGCAGTATCAGCACTTCTGATTGTGTGGCAGAGTTTCTGCTTATCTTATGGGAGATATAAGTTCAAGTCCCAGCTTTGGTGACTTGAGGTGAGTAAGCTAACAAGAAAAATTCCTCTTGCAGTGGAAAGGGGCCATTGTGTCTCTCCCTCCACCCCCTCTGGTATCTAGGCCCTATATTCCTTGTAATTTGACACTTTGTGCCTTCTGTAGTTCCAGTAATACAACCAGTATTTTGTTCTGCTGTTTGTGTTTTACACTTTGGTTAGCCCTGTCTTTTGTCAACTAGATGAATATGTCTATGATTGTAAGTGTCTAACCTTTGTTGAAACCTGCCCCTTTGGGGCATTGTAGTGTCCCCTATATAACCAGTATAAACCAGGGGAGTGTCCCCAATATTGTTCCCTCATTAAAAGGTATATGGTTAAGTCCCCATTGGTGGTCTGGTTCTGCTCTGTAGGGGGAGGAGAGTCCCTACATCTCCCACAGTGCTTGTGCACCTGCTTTGATCCCTTCAGTTGGAGAGGGGGTACCGCCTGGGTTACACTAATAAAAGACATCCTGGTTGGTCAAGTAAAAGTTAGTCTAATAAAAGATATCACATCTACCCAAAGAACCTTGTCTGCCTCTGTCCTTAGACCAAGACGGCTACAACCTACACCTCCGCAATCATAAACTCTGTCTTCTAGCACACAAACACGGCAACAGCCAAGTGTTTTGACTGTCCAAAAGCCACTTCCCAGCATTGAGGAAGGTAAGACTTGGCACTCGTCTCGGACTTTTTTCATCTGCTAATCTCAGAGACCGTCTTAAAGATTGGCACCGGTCCTATTTTAACGAGGGGAAAACTGAGGCACAAGATTAAATAACCTGATAAAGTTTATTCCATGAGCCAGTGACAGAGCTGGGAATAGAATTGGGATCTGATTCCCAGCCTCAAGACAAATCCTGTGGTACAAGTATGATAAGCCAAGACTGCATCAGAGCTCTAAAGAATGTAACATTTTCTAATGCAAGGCTCAACCCTGCATGTTCATGACTACTGTCAAAAATATGAGATGAAACAATGTTTTCTCACCCCCGATTATAAGCAAATGAGAGAGAGATCCTGTCTTGAACATGAGATGTGTAAATAGGATTAAAGTGACACATATACATATTTATGAAACTCAGAGTTCCAGTATAGTTGAAGGTTTCACAAGAAGGTCAAACTGGACTCATGCTGTAATTGTATTTCTAGGAAAAATGGTCAAATTGAAAGAACAATGATGAAAAAATAAATAAATAAAAATGGAGCCACCAAAGTAGTTTTTGTTTTGTGGGATTTGAAATAAACCAAACCATTTTTTGTTTTTATAAACTCTTGCCTGCATTTGCTCTCCCCTTTTTGGATATGTTTCTCTTCTTCTACCTTTTCTTCCTTCCTCTTTCTTTCAGTATAAGATAAGGAATTGTGTTTGAAAGTGTGTATTTTGTATCTCCCCTTGTATTTTGGTATTTTATAAACAGTGTTTCAATTCACCTAATAACCCAGAATTTTAAGGATCCTGAGTCAGACATTTGTAGCCAACACCTGGACACTAAGAACCAAGGCCTGAACATTGGTATTGGTTTTATGGCACATTTTATTTTACCAGACTCCTGAATTCTTTCTGCATGTGAAAGATGAGAATGACCTTCCATCCTTTTAGTAGGCCTTGTTCTCCAACCCTTGATCTCCAGAATCAGCTTATTTTCTTCTGCTAATTCTGTGCCTGTTGCCCTGGGAATGTCTCTAACCCCCTCCCACAACTGTTCTTTCTATGCTCTTCCTGGCTTGTTTTAGTCAGACCTGACAAATAATGTCTTGCATTCAAAAACTTGTCTAACACTACCAACTACACAGCTGTTCCAATAAAAGATATCACCCTTGCTTCACATAGCCGGGAAACTATTTTGTATTTACTTCTGTAGGATGGTCCAATAAACTAAAAGGAAAAGTTACAATTTCTATGAAATTCCACAGGGCTGTTTCAAGAGGGCTCTATTCTAGCCATGATTCAATAAAGTAAATAGGTAGTGGAGCCCAGATGTACCAAGAGATGTAAGCACTGGGATCTGGACCCCAGCTTGTACTAGCTTTTGTTGGGGATTGGTGCCTATATACCCCAGAGAATCCTGAGCTATCTATGCATCAAAACAGCTTTAAAATTCTAGACTATATGGCTTAAATTGCATTGTCAGTTCTTGCTGCCTGCTACTGTTTATTCTTCACAATTTATGCACATAATTATATGTACGTTAGGTTATGTTATGGGGCTGAAGTATCATAAGGGACCTGATGAGCCATCTGGTCCAACCCCATGTTCAATGCAGAATCATCCCCAACTTAACTACCCCAGTCAAGTATCCCACCTGCTCTTGAAAATTTCCAAGGAGAGAGATTTTACAGTTTCTCTAGGTAGCCTATTCCAATGCCTGACAACCCTCATAGTCACAAACTTCCTCCTCATTTCCAACCTAAATTTCCTCTGCTTTACCTTGACACCATTGATCCTAGGCCTGTCCCCTATGGCTACAGATAAAAGCACATCTCTGTCCTCTCCCTAATTGCCCTTCAGATAGCTGAAGACTGTTATCAAATCCCCCCTTACTCTTCTTTTCTCCAGATTAAATAACTCTCTCTCTTTCAGCCCTCTCTCATAAGCCTTGCTTCCCAGGCCTCTAATCATGTTTTTTGCCACTGCACTGGACTCTCTCCCATCTGTCCACATCTTTCTTGAAGTGTGAACTACAAAACTGGATACAGTTCTCCAAGTGAGGCCTCACCAGTGCTGAGTAGTGTGGAAGAAACACTTCCCTTGATTATCAAGTGACACTCCTGTTAATACAACTGTACTGTTAGCCTTTTTTTTCCAACAAAAGCACACTGTTGGCTCATATTCAGTTAACCCCCACATCCTTTTCTGCAGTACTGACACCTAGACTATTGTTCATTAGGTTGTATTTGTGCATGCAATTATTCTGTCCCAAGTATAGGGCTTTGCACTTTCCTTGTGGAATCTCATCTGGTTGATTGCAGACCATTTTTTCCAATCTAGCCAGCTCATTCTGAATCCTAGCCCTGCCTTCCAGGGTGCAGCTCTGCAATGCTACCCAACTTGGCATCATTCGCAAATTTGCTAAGGGTGAATTCAATCCAACCATTCAAATCATTAATGAAGATATTGAACAATACTGGACCCAGGACAGACCCCTGGGGAACTCCACTTCATTCTTCCTCTCAGCTAGACATTGAGCCATTGATGCATACTCTTTAAGCATGAGCCAATCAGTTACATATCCAACCTCATAGTACTTTGATCTAGCCCAGCAGCTCTCAACCAGGGATCTGCAGTCCCCTGAGGGAGCATGAACAGGTTTCAGGGGGCTGGTCCAGCCCAGCACAAAGTATATCACATACACTGCTCTTCCTCCATCCACAGAATCTCTCACCTTATCATATAAGGTATAATCCCCTGGACCTTCCTTCTTCACTTTCTTAAATGGGAGCACTATGTTTCCTATTTTCCAGTCATCCAGGACTTCGCCTGACCTCTGGGAGTTCTTAAAGAGGAAGCTAATGGCTCTCAAATTACCTTAGCCAATCCCTTCAGTACCTAAGGATTCATCCAATTTGGCCCTGCCAACTCAAAAGCATCTAGCTTCCCTAAGTAATCCCTAACTTTATCTTCTATTCTCAGGGGTGACTGATGCACTCCTGGGGGGGGGCGCCAAAAGCCCCATATCCACTCCTATACTTCTGTGCTGTGACTTAGTGTCTCCCACCCCCCTCAACAGGATGCTGGCCCATGAGGCAAAAAGCTGCCCTGTCCTGAGTGGTGCTGAGTCAGGCACCAATCTCAGGGGGGGGAGGGCATGTGCCCCCTACCAGTCACCTGTATCTACTATTCTAGACTGTTTGTCTCCTTCCCTATTTTTACTGCCATCATCTGGTTGCTGCCCCAATTTGTGAAGGCTGAAATAGAAAAGATTGTCCTCCTCTGCATCACCCATAACTAGATTGACTTCTACATCCGTAAGAGATCTGTGGTTTCTTTGATTTTCCTCTTTCTTGTGACATACATGTAGGATCCCTTTTTATTGCCTTTTTTGTCCTTTGCCAGTTGCATCTTAAACTGTGCCTTGGCCTTCCTAATTTTCTCCTTGCATGTTCATGCAATACTCGTCATCTCTTCCCTTGTGCTATGACCAAGTTTCCACTTTTTATAGAATCCCTTTTTGAGTTTCAATTAATTGAAGAGAGTGTTGTCTAGCCAGGCTAGTCTCCCATTGCACTTCCATTCTCCTGTCGCATTGGGATAGCTTGCTCCTGTGGCCCTAAAAGGGCCTTGTTAAATACAGCTACCTTTCTTGGACTCCTTTTTCCCTCAGACTTTCCTCCCATGGGATCTTGGCCCCCAGTTCCATGGGTTTGCTAAGTCTGCTCCTCTGACGTCCAGCATCTTTATTCCACTGCTCTCTTTCTTTTCTTCACTTAGTGTCTTGAACATTTAATGGTTGGTATCACCCAAGTCACCTTCCACCTTCACAACCCCATTTAATTCACGTTATGGAACATGTTCTCATCACACTTACCAAGTCAGGCTTCCGTGGAGGCCCCTACCAAGTGAACCCATCTGCAGTTACAAGTCTTACAACCTGTCTATACAGGCTCAGAGCAATGTACAACCACTGTTTCCTCCACAGCACTGAAATCTAAAAAATGAAATAGAAACAAATTTTGGCTAACAGAGGGTCTCAACAGGAAAAAGTCAAGGCAGAAACAGCAGAATATTCCTCAATATGGCAGCATCTCCTACCCAGAAATGCTTTATCTTCTGAGTATTACAGTATGACATACTTGGAGGTGCCTGTAATAATTTAATAATATTGTATCTGGACATTATCATTTTGGTGCTTTCTGTGTGCAAATGTGTTTACTCATAAGCAGATTTGTGAATAGGTGCCTGAGGAAGGAAGAGGTGAGCCCTTTTCTGCAAGAACTTAAATGCAGAGGTGTTCACTTTGAGGATCTGTCTGAAATGCTGTTGCATCTGACAGATGGGCCTCCAAGTTTCTGTGGGGCATAGGGAAAAGGAAAGGATCAAAATGGCACGATACAAGGAACTGGGACAAAATAAGGGTGACAAAATAATCTTAGCAATCAATCCCTACTCTGAGAAATTTGTAATCTAAGGCAACAGAAGGCAAGGTATTCTTCCTGTTGAGCTTTGATAGCAATATCATTCATTGAAATAGAGGGATGTTACATACACAAAATAAATATATTGTAGGTCACACTAAGAAGAGTATATATAATATAATATACATGCGAAAGCTGTATCACACCTGTCACTTGAGGAGCTCACCTTAAATCCTAACTGGGCTATATCTATTGTGGGTCCGAAGTACCTAAGCCAGACAAGGGTTGTTAATCATTTACTTCTAGCATAGATAACAAATTATTCTCTCCAAGGAGAGAATGAGAGGGAAGGGATATGTGACTCACAGGGATCTCTTTATAGAGGGTCTTGGAGATACTTCCTTCTCTGTGCAATTTACATACTACTTCTTATTCAGGGCGTTGCCTAAAGTTACAATCTAGCTCACGGTAACTGGCTGAGTCAGGACTAAAAGACCAAAGCCTTTCACTCCAAGCTTCCTGCTCTAACATTTGCTTTGCATCTACATTCCTACAGTGTGAATCATTTATTCTTGTTCCGTGTTGTTCAAACACTCCCCTCATTGGTCAGACATCCCATTTTAGATCAATGAGTTTTTGTATGCAGACTAATATTTTATGTTTCTAAATACTTTCTATTCCTGAGATACGTTAGAAGAATGAAGGGTAGTATGAGTAGTTGGGTGTACTTTTTCTTTTTCATAAAAAACTCACTGATTCACTCCATCTTCAGGAAGCAACAATAATCTCAAATTCGGGGAAGAATCCCTAACTTCAATGGTATCTGTGTAAATATGAAGGTAAGTATTGAAGTCATGTGGAGGGAGGGTAAAAATGTGGAGACATCAGGAACAGAATGACAAAAACATTTTTTTTTCATTTCAAGTGCTGCCAACAAATTCATAAACCATGTAATACATACAGCACATAACACAGAGCCAATAGGCAGCAAACAAGCAACACAAATAGTACTAGGATTAAGTAAAAAATACAGTAATGGAAACGTTTAGGCAAAAATGTCATTATGAATCCCTAACTGTGACAGGGCGTCTAGCACGCCTGTCACTTTAGGAGAGTATGGGGCTGCTTGAGAAGCAGACAGCAGATGTGGCAGGGGCCAATTAGAGAGTCACCTGACCAGAAGGGGCTGGGGTTTGAAGCATGTAAGGCCAGGGCCTGAATTGGTCAGGGAGTCTAGCCCTGAGAGCCATGAGGAGAGGAGCTCCTGGGCAGCAGGGCTCCTTGGTAGCATCTGAGCTGGGAGTATACAACTCTGGTGGTTTGTGGAAGGGAGTAAGGGGAAGTAAGGAGATGCCAACTGGCCCAGAAGTGAGAGAGGGGCCCGAAAGCCTAGAGGTTTGCAGCCCAGGAGAGGCAAGTGTCAGCAAAGCCAGGGAGCCTGAAGGTCTCTGGCTAGGGCCCAGAGCTGGGCTGAAGGCCAAGGAGGGTCACAGTCAGAGACTGGCAGGGCCAGGGGAGCCCAGGAGTCTTGACTGGCCTAGGAGTAGAAGCAGGGCCCAGAGAGGAAAGCCAAAGACTAGGGGTTGCAGCTGGAGACTGAGGAGGCCAAGCCCATAGCCTAAGGGGGACACATGTTAGCAGGAATGAGTAACATCTGCAAGGCATGGGCATGGTGCAAGGGTCAGTTGGAGCCACATAATTAACCCTTAAGGCAATGAGCACAGACACTTCTGTTTAGGAGAGAAGATATGACTTGGGGAAGCCCTGTGGCAGCTGCCCTTTTCTAAAGTAGAGATAAAGACATGGACTAGCAGGAGAAGAGGTGGGGAGAGTGCCCAAAGAGAGACAGAGCAGACAAGGACTGAGGGGGCTCCAGGGGCATCACAGCCACCCCTGGAGCTACACCCACTAACCCTAACTCTTAAGAAAAGGGCCATGAGGACATATAATTTCCATGACGGAGAGAGATGATCTTGATTTTTAAGATTTCATCAGAAATATGTTTTGAATGGGGTCTTAGTTTATAATGTTATTCCCCTCATACAAAACTTTTATTAAACTTCCAACATTAAGGCAAAGTCTCTGATGAGGAGACAATGGATGCAAATATACTATTGGTATAAACAGCTGCTGCTAGATTGATTTCAATATCCACAAAGAGGGCCCCTAGTGAGCAAAGAGTAGCAAAACTACAAAAAGCCAGCACTAAAAGAAAATGGAGCCCAAGACTCCAAGGGAAATTGAAACTAAGTGCCCTTTCATCTACTAAGTCCAAATAGCTGCTACGGTAACATCACAGAATCAGAAAATGAAGGTTGGAAGGGATCTCAGCAGGTCACATCCAACCCCCACACCCCACCCCACCTTCAGCTCAAAGCAGGAACGTCCCCAAATAACTAACAGGTTTGTAGGCAATGCATCCTAAAGAACTCCAGTTACTGGAGTTCCTTTCCCCTACCTGTTAAATGTAGTAATGAGGTCTTGAATTGCACACACAGCAATATAACATCCATCTTGGTGATCTCCAAAAATCATCCTGATGCTCATCTTGCTGGGGTCATCTGATCCCAGTCTTTCCTCCCTACTGCATGGGAGGGGCTGGACCCAATCATCTGTCAGGTCCCTTCCAGCCCCTAACAACTATGAAACAGAGTTAATTTGGCCCAATATTCTAGTTTCACTGGCAGATAGAATTTCATTCAGACACCAATCAGCCTTGTTACTGCAGTGCTTGCTTGCTTTAGTCTAAAAAGCTTATATTGGTTTGGTTTTCCCCTCTGGTTAAAAAAAGACACTTGATTGATCTCTTTTGGCAGTAGTGAAATGGTTGCATATTGCATGCATTTTCTTGGTTACTTTGTTTGAAATGGATATTTTCCTCCTCTCGGTGGTTCTGCTACTTTTAGAGCAATTTCCATAAATGATTAGCATGTGTTTTGTTCTTATGGAGATTCTCATATGTCTGCATAGTGGCATTCACACAATTTTATGCAGAATTATAAATAATGATTAGACCTGGTTGAATAGGAACATTAATGGACTGAGGTTATTTTCACAAATGAGGACACATAGCAGGACTGGGCCCCAAGGGTGGCTGTGACACGCCCTGGTGGCCCAATGGCTGCTGCCCTGCACGAACTTTAGGTACCCTCCCTTTACACTTGCCTGCTATGTCATGATGTACTGGTTGATGTTTTTCAAAAGAAAGCTGCCCAAGAGTATGAGTTAGTCCTACCTTCACCAGCAGCTCCCCTCCCGGACCACGCTAGCCCAAATCCAATCTTTCACTAGATAGGCACTCCCGGCCCATGTGCGCCCTGGGGAATTATTGTCTTATGGGCTATTCATGGCCTCTGACTTCCCCTGCAGCTGTGCCCATGCCACACAGGTGTTACCGTACCATTTTATCCCTTGTAGAGGCTTCAGCTCTCCCAGCTTCAGGCTTTCCTCTGGCTGCAAGCCTCTGGCCCTCACCCAGATTTAGGTCGGACTATCTTGGCTTCAGCCCAGTCAGTTGGCAGTGTCTCTTGGCCCCTGACCTTGTGTCTCTTCCTCTGGACCTCTAACCCCAGAATTTGCTCTTCTGTGCTGCTGAGCCTCTGGCTTCAGCCCTTCTGGGCTGAACTTGTTTCTCCAGGGCTACAGGTCCCTAGGTCTAGTTTTTGTCCATCCTGGTTTATGAGACCCTGCCCCTAATTCTCACCCCTCTTGGGCTGCAGGCTCCTGACACTAGTTCAGGCCTTGCTAGGGAATGGGGTCCCTGGCCCCATCTTCACTTCTCTTGCAATTTGAGCCCCACCCCTGGTCAGGCTCAAGATAGTTGCATGCCTCTCAGGCATGGCTGGGACCTCCACCTCCCTGATAGCCCCAAACCCAAACCACTGGTATATCTTAAATGCAAATGATAAACAACTGCTTAACAGAAACCTTCCCTTCTGGGCAAACAAACATCAGCAAAAGGAAAAAAGTCCACTACTGCTTATAGGAAAACCTCCATCCTTAGGATAAGCAAACAAACACTAGGGCAACTCTTGTACTCCTCGGTTTTTGCCTCTCCCTGTCCCACAGGTGTTCTGCTCCAATTCCAGGTCCCCCTCTCCCCTCCTGGGACCTTACCCCCTGCAAGATCTCAGCTCTTTCCTTGCAGTCTCAAGTATAGTGGGACCCTTGGCATTAGCTCAGCCATAACCAGCTTGCTGCAGAGCTCCTCCCCTTTTGCCTTGCAGGGCCAGACTGGCTGCCTGCTCTCAGGTACTGTCTTTATGTACCCCCTTAGCCCTACCGCTTCTGGTCAGGTGACCCTACAACCACACAGCTCCTTCTGGGTATGATAGTCCATCTGCTTTTCCTGCTAGGTCCTTATTCTGCTGCCTGCAGTCCTTTGCTTCTGGGCTGCCTAGATGCCTGCCCTGGTATAGTTTACTGCTCTGCAGCTCTTTCCTAGGCTAACCACTTCTCCTAGGAGTAGCCTCTTCCACGGGGCTGCTATTCTGCTTGTTTTCTGGCAGTCAGCTTCCTAGCAGTTAGCCTACTTGCAAGCTGCCACCCTCATGCAACCAGCTCAGCCTCCTCCAATTTCCTCTTAAAGTAACAGGAGTCCCATGGCTCCTTGTTACAGGGCCTAATAGTTCATGATGATCCGGGGGGTCATATTCATTATTTATGAGTATTTGTCCAGCCCTCACTGTTTGTGGAAATGTCACATGATTTACCATCTATCTGTTGTGGCTTCTGAGAGCCAAATTCAGCTGCAGTATACAGAGACACAGCTCCCACTGAAGATAATGGAAGTTATCTGGAAGTTATTAAATAATACCATGAATAATTTTGACCATTAGATTATTCATCTAAAAATATAAGTGCAGAAGTACATCATTCATCTTTAGCTATTTTGTTAGTTCAGAAAGTCCAGTTATATAACCAGAGAGTTTGTGACTTGAGAGACTAGCCATGGTTCCCTGATAATAACTAAAAATTATGTGAAAATGAATAGTTCCTGGAAAACTGAAAATTATTTGTCTGTCTGTCTATCACATACTTATAAGCAAGGAATATAGCTGAAGATAGACAAGACCAGCTTGCAAAAAAACAGAAACAAAATAAAAATAAAAACAAAAAAACCCCAACCCAACCCAACCACAAAAAAAACCTGGCCAAAGCCCAGATCCTGCACATGCCAAAAGTTAGATGCCTAAATATGTTCTGGGATACATTTGCTTAATGCTACTGGTGTTAGGTAGGAGGGACGTTTAAAAATATGTATAAATGTTTGCAGTGCTTTGTAATGAATAGCTTAACCACCTATGTAGGAGGGTTGACGAGTGAGTAGGGCTCTGAAACAGACCTGAGAAGCCCTGGCCCTAATTCCTGGTTTACTTGCAATTTCTTTATCTTAAAGTCATTTAATCTACCTTGTGCTCTATGGTAATTCCCTCTGTGTTGCAAAATTAGAAGCAGTTAATGACAGGGTGGTTTGGATGCTATGGTGACAAATGCCAAAAGAAATGCACAGTTAAGCAGTACTGTTAAAGGATGCCATGGACAGAAATCTACTACTCCCTACCCACAATAGTTAATTTTTTTTTCAATAGCAAGTTTGACAGTTGGAAGCCTGAGAGTCAAATCCGTTTCCTCTTGACATGGCAGGACTGGAAGATTTCCTTTGCTTTCCTCCAACCTTAAGCTACAAAAACTACATGACTTTCCATAAGTTGTGTGTGCACCTCCAGCCCTCTGACCTGACCTGAGTGTAAAACACTTGTCAGTAACCAAACACATGTATTGCCAGAGACTGAACCTCTCCTCCCCAACAATGACCTTCATGGGGTTACACATTTAGGTTGTGCCCACACATGCAAGCATGTGCACTTGAAGCAGCTCAAATAGAAGTAGCGCAGATTTGAGCTGGGGCTTTTTGACTCCGTGCACTTGCTCAGACATACACTCTGTTGTGGAGTAAATTGTGCCACTTGGGGCAAAATAACTCTACCTGGCTCCCCTGGATCTGCAGCCAGGGGGAGCTACAGCCTGGGGCCAGCACCTATGCTGTCCCCAGCAGTATAAAAAGCTGCCCTGTCCTGGCCCCATCAGTACAAAACGCTGTCCTGGCAAGCAGCTCAGGAGGTATTCACTTTCTGGAGCTTCTGGGGCCCAGCCAGCTGGTACCTGGCACTACCCCTTGTGCCAGCTGGACTGCTGAAGCAGCCCTGAGAGTTCCCTGCACCCTTAGTCACTGCAGCACTCCGGCAGCGGGGGCTGCTGCCTGGCTGTGACCTGCTGCACACCTGCCAGACCCGGATGAGGCATCTGCCCCTCTGGGCCAGCTGCCATTGGGCTGTTACGGCAGAGTTGGCCTTTGTGTGGCCTTTGTGCAGCACGGTGCCTCCTGCCCCTCACAGGGGCTACAGCCCCCCCACAGGGGCCAGGGCCCCCCATCTGCAGGGCCCACGTGCCCCATGCCCGCTTGTTCCCCCCATCCCCTTGGATTGCTGCCCTGCCTGGCCCCATCTCTCGCTGGCTCCTGCAGCCCCCCTGATGGCTTCCCCCCCAGCCCCATCCCCCAGACCCCGCAATGGCTGCCCTGCCAAGCCCCATTCCCCACTTGCACTCCCAGCCCCCAATGGCTGCCTGCCCCAGCCTCCAGGACTTAAACAAAAAAAAGCCTCTACTCACCAAGTGGGGGCTGTGGGCCTCCAGGGCCTCCTGGAAGAGCGCCCCCGGGCAGCACAGGGGAGTGGGGGGCAGTAGGGCCCAGGCTGGGGTCACTGGGGCTGTCACCCTGCCCCGTGCTGTGCAGGGGGGCCCCAGTAAATCCATGGCAGCTGAAACTGCTGGTAAGAACTGAGGGGTTTTTTTGTTTGTTGGGGTGGGGGGAAGAGATTGGGGTGGCTCAGGGGGCTGGCAGGGAGTGGGGCCGGGCAGGGGAGGGATCGGTGGGGGCTCAGGGGGTTAGTGGGAACGGGGCAGTTGGGAAAGGGGTCGGAGGGCTCAGGGGGATGGTGAGGATGGGGCCAGGCAGGGCAGGGCTTGCGGGGGTCTCTGGGGACAGGGGGGTGTGGGCTGGGGGGGCTGCAAGCGGGGGCTGGGGGAGCGGGCAGAGCCAGTGGGGGTCCCCCCCATAGTCCGTTCCCCCTCCACCCCATCCCCGACCCCTTACTTACCTGCTGTGGAGTCTGGGTCCAGCTCCCTGCAGCTGGAAGGCTTCCTGCCCTACATGGGCAGGCAGTGTGCTTCAGCACCAAGCTAAGGCAGCCAGAGGATTTCTATCTATTCTACCCAGCTTCCAGTTGCCTCAGGGTATGGTCTGGCACTGTACTCTGCCTTGGTTTTTTGTCTGTAGGGTTTTTGAACCCCGGATATCCAGGGATCTAATTTTGCCCACGCACTGCAAATTTGCAGCATGGGGAACATTTTCTCATTCCTGCACGTGCCTCTCGCAGTATCCCAAAGGGGTTTGAGACGCTGCGAGAGGCACCCTTAGGATCCATCTGCCACCTTGCAGAATACCCCTTGATGGACACAAACTGGTCCACATTTTGCTGCAAGGAGCTGGATCATCGAAGAGCCGCTCTACAAGGTAGAAGATAGATGGTTAGTCCTAAATTTTTTTGCATGAAATAACTTTATATTCAATTAATGCCTTTTATTCAGGAGAGTGGTACCACAGCGCTTTACAGGTTAGCAGCCAAATTCAGTCTGGATGTTACTGCATTCAGAGAAATTGCTTTCCTTTATGCCAGATCTGAACATTTACCTTGCAAGCTAAAGTCAGAAGACTCTGGCAATTATCTCCATTGCAATTAACATTTGTGAATTGGAAATCATACAAACATATACTTTTCTTAAAACAGTATGTATTGTTTGAGAAGCAAGCTGGGCATACAGCCCTTTACCAACAAGAGAAAATGCAATTTGTGTCTCAGGAGAAAAAAAAAGAAAAGAGGCCCTGCCCTGGAAGGAGCTGCTTTAAGAAAAATTGTTGCATAAATGGAAGCCAAACAATGACAATGTTATCCCAGCTTGTAGACATTACACATAGAGTCTTGCTTGTATTTTTGCACCAGCTTAAACTTCTCTTCACTGGTTCTTTGTGGCTGCAGCAGATATATAACATCTCTCTGCATAACAACTGGAACAGCTCCAGCTATTCAAAGAACAGAAGTGAAAGAGCGACGAACAAATGAAGATTATGTGAAAACCAGAATTATGATTGCGTCTTTTTACCTCTCTGACCCCAGCTTTCTTCCCATTCTCTTTATGGGTGTGTCTAACCATGATGTATCCAAACATCAGTCCTTATGTAACCTTCCGCTTTACCTCACTTCTGCCTCATTTCCTTGCCTTCTTTGATCCCTCCTTGTCACTTCTAGAGGCCAAAGTCCTTTCTCAAATACAGAGATTATGGGAATAGCATCTATTTATGCTAGCACTGAATTTGCCCTGGAAGTGAGCTCTCATGCAGAACACGTGACCTCCCTCTCCTTGTGCTCTCTGATCTACTACTACTCTTCCTCAAAGCAGGCCTTCCAGTCCCAGGGGTGGGGCTTCAGCCTTTTTTCTGATTCATCCTCCGCTGGTTTCCATCCTTTTCATGCCATTGAAACAGCGTAACCAGAGACACCATTGACTTTTCTTTGCTGGACGTAAGGGTTTCTTCTTAATACAGAGTCTCCCTTATATCTCTGCCCACTTTTGCGCAATGTGTTGCCACTTCTTTTTTTTCTTGGGTTCCGTCCAATGATCTTTTCTAGACTTTAACGTCCCAGGTGCTTCTCCAAGCAATTTGGTGGACGCTATTTTAACTGCATTCACATACTCCACCTGCGGTCCCCACCACCCTGTCCTGTCTTCACCCTGCACAGTCAGATAACTCCAGCTGATCCTGTGGTCTCTGTTATCATATTTGGGTCCTCTTACATTGTCTCAAGATGAGCTAAGCAAGCAAAAATAAAAGTCCCTTCTTCCCCACCTGCCCAAGCTTATCTCTTGGCCATTTTAGTGCATTACCCCTTTATTATAAACTGACTAGATATGGGAACTTGCCTTTCATATTATGACTGTAATGCTGGAATCATGCCAGAGCTGAACCCAAAGAGTTGAGCTGAGCACTGGCACTGTACCTCTGGGAAGTCAGGCTTGAATGAAAGGGGACCCTGAGTTCTGGCAGCTGTATTCTAACACAGGGTGAAAAGCACCAGTGAGTGACCTCCAGTACTAACCTGACTAGCTACTGAGAACAGAAGCCTATTTATTTTGCTTTTGTTTTCAGATGGCCAATAAGAACGGACAAGCAATGGCACCATTGTCTGTAATAAATGTGTTTTCACCCAGAGGAAAACTCAGGCGTGAAGTAAACAATCAAACTACAGATTAAATAATAATCAATCACAGAAAGACCACAGAGATGCTCAAAAGGGTCTGATGTACAGAGGAAGGTTAAAAGATCACAATAACAGCTCAGCAAATATGACAGCTAGAAGGGGGTAGGATTATTTTTCAGGCTGAAATGTAAAAATGCATTTGGACATTGTTTGGTAGGTCTAATAAAATATACCAGATTTCCCCAGAGAACCTTGTCTGCCTATGTCCTTAGACCAACATGACTACAACCAACACCTCTGGCCATTTGTGGCCATTAAAGATCTTCTGATGCTTGTTTGCAGTCTCAGTGTCGCAGCAAGGCTCTAGCTCAGATGATTATATTGAACACAACCCAGCATCAAGGCCACAGGAAAAATCCTTACAGCTGACACAGGGTGCAACGCTCCAAAGCAGCCAGGGAGTGCCTACACAAGGCTAGGAGGGTGCAGTCCTGTGTTTGGAAAAACCTCAACTTGGGGTCTGTTTAGGTCAAAGGGAATAATGATACCAGAGTGGCAGCAGGGTCACCCTTCCTCTTATTAGCAGTATGGACTACCTCTCCTCCAAGACAGGCAGATTGCTTCAGCCCAGCAGCTGGGGATATCTGCTTGGGTAAGTGGACTTGGACTGCTGCACTCGTCACTTCCTGCTTTTGTTGGAAGTAGTGTGGGCAGTCACACCAGCACTGTGTTTTTGGAATTAGCACCACTTTACAATGCCTGGGGTAATTCAGATCTTGGAGCTACTGTTTCAGCTAGGCTGCAGACTCAAAAAGACTTATACTGAGGTCACATTGCTAAGATTTTTCATGTGAGCTAGAAATTTCTATTCTTACAAGGATCTGTTGGTATAGCTATACTTACCTTTGCAGTCATTCCTTGGGGAGTCGCAACTTATATCAGGTCTAAGCTGGTTTTGTCTGCATAACTCTGTCAGGTGTGTGAGATTTTTTTTTCTTTTTTAGTCATAACAAACATACTTACGTTGACAACGCTTTTTAAGTATGTGTAAACTAAGCCAGAAATGTAAATGATTTAATGAAAACTGAGTCTAGTGTAAATGTGTAACTAGAGGAACTGCAGCCCAAGGCATGGCTTTTCATACACATTCAACTATATTTTATTAGTAGATCAGCTTTTTGTATTGAAGTCAATAAGTGAGTTTTGTCTGAATGTGGAACACAGGGTTTCCCACTGACTGCAGTATTGGTGGTAGTGTTTGTCAAGTGCTTTTGCTTTAAAGGTGCCTTATAGAAATGCAAGACCATTTTTATTAACTGCCTATAATAACAGGGTTTCTATGATGTGCTCGAAGTGCTTTTTACAAGCATTTACTGTCAGAAGAGGTGGGGGAGGGGGTGGGGATCAATACCAGAAAGGGTAAAGAATTCTATTTGTATGATAAATGAAGTGATAAGTGAAAGGCTACCTAAAAGTAATGACTGGGATATAATTATCTCAAGGAGAAATTGTAATAGTCAAGTCTACTAGCTTATGGAATTGGTTTTCAATAGAAGTTCCTTAGATACCATCACTTGAGCCTGTAATCAAAAGCTCAGTCTTGCACACAGACAAGGGAAGACCAAGATGACCTACGTTGTAGGTATCCTCTAACACCATCAACTATAGTTCTGTCATTCAATAGAGATTTGAAAATACTCACACTTACAGAAGTACATTCTTGTTAAGTAGAAATGTCAGTGGATTAAAGTGCCTGTAAACAACAAAACTGTCTACCAGTCTGTCTCAACTAGACCTTGGTGCCCCAGGAATAAAGAATTTACAGTGTAGTAGCTGCATTCCTCATTGTCTGGAGCATGGTGCTTGAACAACAACAGGAAAACTGGCATGTTTTATCTGAGTTCAGGTAATGACACAGCTATTCAGCTGAAAACTGCAATGAAATTATTATCAGACAGATAAGTGTGAACTAGTGAGCAATGCTTGCAAGGTTACAGGCTTTTTGTTGCTTGCTACTGTACTTAACTCAGCAAGCTGCCATTTGGCATCACTTTGATGATCAAATAGCCCATCCCACTCCCATGCTTCTGCTGAAAACAGTTATTTAATTGGTGTAGGCAAGAGAACCTATGTTCAAGAGCAGGTGTAAGGAAACTTGGCTGACTTTTCCATGGGTGGATACAGGATTTTATAAAGTGGGGTGTGGAGTAGCAAATGATGCTGCAGGGGTTGCTGCACCACCACGCTCAGCCTCCCCCAACAGTGGGGTGGGGAGACCTGGGATCTGCCCTTGGGTCAGCTGGGGATAGTGATAGTGGAGGGGAAAATGGGAGGGGAGGGGAGATGCTGCTGGGCATGGAAAGGGAAAGGAAAGAAGTGCAGAGGGTGGTGTGGGGAAGAAGGGAGAGGCCTCTTACCTGATTATGGGACTTTAAGTCCCCAACTGCTGCTCCCATGATGTGGTCTAAAAGGGGGATGCCATTGTGCCCCTCTTTAGATCTCACCCCTGGACCCTTCTACAACATTTGCACAACAGGCTTGGAGGAGAGCAGTCTGCTTCCCACTGGATTTCCACTCAGTCTGTCTAAATGGCCTTGATAGCTTGTGTAAGTGCTTCCTTCTTTTTTAAGCTGAAAGTGCTCATGGGCCAACAATAGTCTGCAGAACCTACAACTCCAAAGACAGAAACAAAAAAACAAACAAACCCAATGAACAACCCCCCCCCTGCAGCAACACAACACGCACCTTTGGAATGAGATTGCAGGGCTTCAGTTTTACTGAAGAGGGTATGTGGTTAGAATAACACTATTTTGCATATCTTTGATCAACTGACATTAATAGAACCCCATTGTGTCAATCCTCCAAAACAGACTGGTACCGAAACTATGGATAGCGCCATCAGATCTCAGGCCCCTGTGGGATGGTATGCAGACACTGTGCACAACCACATAATGAAACAAGGGAGGAAATGAAAAAAGAAAAGACTGCTGTATCCAAATGAGGAATCATATTAGGTAAGAGAAGAAAGGAGACACGTTAGGTAAGAGAATGGCTGTAACTGACCTAGTTGTCATTTTAGGACTCAGGGTCCACAGTCCTGCTAATGCAAAAGCTGCCTTGGGCTAATTGTCAATCACAGGTGAGCAAGGGTGCTATTTTGCCTCTGAAAGGTAACACCTCCAGCAACAAAGGCATGATATTAGAACTAATTAATAACCAAGAAGCAAAAGTGGGTGGGCTGTAGCAGAGAAAAAGAATGTTTCCAGGAGGGCAGAGGACTGAAGAACAGCATTCTGATTTTTCTGACTCCATTTGGGAATTCCCTGCCCTTCAGTGGATGTTGGATCATTTAAGAGCTTCTGTCTCCAGCCCTCCATTTGCTTTGAAACACACCTGCTCTGTTGTCACCTGTTAACTTTCCCAAAAACAATTCGACACAAACAGGTTCAACCTCAATCCTTTTTTTGGGAAATACATGGTTGACACTTACTGTAATATTATTGCCAGCACAGAGATGACAGGCACCCAGTCTGCTAGAGCAGAGAGACAGGGCGCTGCTCACACTACCAGGGCATTGCTTGCACTACCAGTGCCTGCTGCTAGGCTCAGCAGCAAGGGGAGAAAGAGAGAGAGAGCAAGCGAGTGAGTGTGTGTGTGTGTGTGTGTGTGTTCGCACACGTGCAGCTGCACTGTAGACACACTGTAGCATTGACAATCTGGAAGTGGGCTACAAGCCAGAACTAAAAGAAACAGCCCCACGCTTATTTAGTCTTTTTAATTAACATTTGTCAAATCTGGAGAGGAGCCCAGGCTGTGAAATATGGATGCTGATTCCAAAGGGTCTGAGGCTAGGGATGTTTGCCGGCAGAAGTTTGGTTCAGGGCTGTCTCTATTTACATGATTGATACATTGCAGAGAGCTCCTAATTACTCTCTCTTGCCTTCCTCCGTTGTCATGGGCAGGTGCCTTTCTCAGAGGTGATACAGTAACCTAGTGGCAGAGCTGGGAAGACTCAGAAAAAGTGACAATTTTAAAGAGGAATTTTTTGCAAGTTCCCGTGTTTCCAGGGGAAGAAAAAAGCAAAAAATCTGTGCAGCCAGCAGGAAAGCGTAGGCGAGCTTTGACCAAACATGGGAGCTGTTTGCAACTCTTCTTTAGGGATTCTGTGAAATTGCCTGAATTTGCAGCTTCTTGCATAAACCCCTATGTTCAGCCTGAGGTAATACAAGCTCTCAATCAGTAAATCCTGAGCAACCTTAGCAATAAGGCCTCATATGCAAACTAGAATAGCTGCTCTGGTGTAACACAGACCAGACTCTGGCCTTGTAGCGTGGGAACTCTTACGTGCAAACACTGCATATATTCCCCAGAAACAGGTGACATCCAGCCTTTGGGTCTAGAAGATGTCCCGGCCAGGCAGAGCCGACCGCGGGGAACGCTGATTAATTAAGCAGACGTCAGGCAAGCTAGTGGAGGGAGAGGGTTAATTCGGCGTACTGGTTGCAAAGATAACTTTTACTTTTATCTGACATACGGCAACTGCTCAGACTTGGCAGGCCGGTGATTTGTAGATGGAGTGGAAATCAATTAGGCGTAAACACGTAGTGGTTGTAAGAAGTTTTATTACTTACGTCGCCTTGGTGTTGATATGCGACGCAGGTTGAGACTTTGTTTCTTTCCAGCTGTTTCATCTTCAGTTCGGCATGCAAATTCAGGTTACATCGGTGGCCAAAGGGTGAGGGGTAATGGGTGATGAACGACGGCCAATGGACGAGTGTGCGGGTTTATCGTGGTTATCATGCTTGCAGGACTTTTCTACGTCAAAATTATCGCTGACGGAGAGAGATTAATAGTTGATCACGCTATTAATCAATTCATTGTGTACTCAGGTTCCTCCGCAAAGAGTTCCCCAGAGATCTCCCCCTTAGGTGGAGACGCTTGAACAATTTATAGATATTGGTGTCTAACGGAGGTATCCAATGAGGAGTTGCTGAATGGAATCTTTAATTTTTGGCAAACTTCAGTTCTTTGTCTCCTCGGATTACAAGGTAGTAGGCTAGGTTTTTGACCGTTACGTGTGAATTACGTATAGAGGGGTTTATACTAACTTTTTAACCAGTCATGTATTACTCTTTGCCAGGGTCTAATTGGATGAGTTTTGTGAGTTCTCTTATCTTTGACCAATGGATGAACCCTCAGTGGAATGCTGCTCATCAGTGAGGCAGGAGCCTTCTTGCTTTTAACTTAGAGACAGAGTCAAACGTCGCTCTCTGATTGTGATGTAGAAAAGGTTTCAGGCCCTTTCACTTGACAGTGGCATGGGCACTTTTTACTGGGTTGTGACAGAAGGTGGTTTCAGCAAGAGCCGGAATGGTGGACACTTTACATGTCTTTCTTTCCTGTTTGGAAAAATGTCATCATACCTGCACGGCTCCCAGAGACATGCTGAAGGGGCTCCCGATGCTTAATGCTCAGTCAGGCTAGCAATGGGAGCAAGTCCAAGCGTTAATGTAGCATTTGCATTCACATTTTAGCCTGGAAGGGAGAGTGCATCCAACTGTACCAGAGAAACTGTATACCAATTGACTTCAGATACTGAGTTATTTGATAGAGCCCAGAGTAGCTTCTAAGCATTAGAAAGAACCTCAGGAGAAATACTGGCTTGGGTAGCATCAGCTGCTCCACAGTTGTTTTATTCATGGACATCCAGCACTAACAGTTGGGCCTTTGCTATTTCTAGGCAAGGGCGACAGAAGGCACTAGCTTGCAGCAGTGCTTATTACCACAAGGGCAAGGATTTTTGCTCTCCTACCTCAGCATACAGAATGGGTTCTCCTTGCATCTCCTCTGCTCTCCTGCACTGCTGTGGGGCTGGCCTGAGCCTGCAGCTCTTTGTGGCATCTCAGACACTGCTCATTCTAATTAAACATTGCCTATGCTCTGCACTCTTTTACAAAGATAGAGTTTGTAAAGGACTTAGAAGAAGGAGGCAGCTTCATCAAGTGCAAAATATTAGTATTATGAATGGTATTTCTGCTTCCCTCCTCTCCAGTTATAAAGCAGGCTTTGGAACAGGGGAAGTTTGGGACAACCTCTGTATCCTCAGGGAACATTTCAGTATTTGAGGGTAGGCAAAACACCCCCAAAACTGTATCATTCATAAAATTAAGAAAGATACTGCACTTCTGGTGTTGGATATAGCACTGCTTACGAACCACAGGTAAATGAACACTGCCTCTGCTTCCTGCGCTGAACTAGCAGTAGTAGAATAAAGGGTGTGGGTAAGTGCCTTTTTGTAGAGCAGGCTTTCTGGCTGCTGGAGGCAGGCCCCATTGCTCATCTCCTGCTTTCAGAGGTGTTGTGGCTTTTTGTATGCTGTGGAATCAGACAAAATAAATGCCTTAAACTTTGATTATCTGAGTTATAAGATGAGCGTAACAGCTTTGTGGGGAGTAGCTGGCTCTATACATTAGAGCAGATAAAGGGAAAGTGTTTGTTCTTTGTAACTCTTCTGCAACTGCTTCACTCACTTGGGCCTTGTAGATAGCAGAAAAAAAGTATGTGCTTGTTGTTCCTGAGATAACAGTGCTTGCTAATTATCTTTGACTGTTTACTCAGATCGTTTGTTTTTTTTTTGCAATCATGTCCTGTGTAACGGTCTGTTTTTAAAAAGCTTATATAAACTGCATGATTCTGTTCTGAGGCGGAGACCTCCCTGTAGTGCTGGTGAATCCATGTACTCTGAGCTCTGCCGCACAGTACTGTGGCTCTCCAATAATCTCCACGCAAAGTATAACCCTTGAGGCATCACTAGGAATTTCCCATGCAGACAGAGAACAAAACACAATCTTTAGAATTATATGTTCATTATGACATCTAATTTCTGCTTTTGAAAGAGAATCTGTATTTGCTAGTTTGTTATTTTAAGGATACTTCCTTGGCCCAATTAAGAGATACTACCTGCTAACCGCGTTGTTGAGCTTTGCTTGTGGTGTTCACCCAGCTCATCCACCTGCACAGGAGAAATTATTTAGGCACAGGAACCTTGTTTCATGTGAGGGAAGGTTTTTGACATAAATATTTGTTTGCAAATATAAGTTGGTTACTGTTGGCACAAGAGAGAACCAAAAGGGAGGGAGGTCTTTCCACAAACAACATTTTATGCAATATAGCATTCTAATCCGAAGGATGCTGAAATAATCTGCTGAAGATGACTACTTTATTCACCACTGAAATAAAGTCACTTCTGAGATGCATATGCAGTAGCAGCACTGCATAACAGTGGATTCAGAAGGGAACATGAATAATAACTTTTCTAAATTAAGCCGCAAGTGGGAGGATTTAGGTAGGCAACAATAGAGGTTGGAGATTGATTTCCAATGTGATTCATTGGATTTTTGTGCAGCTGTTTGCACAGGTAAATTATAATACTTAGCATTTATACAGGGCCCTTCACTCATAAAAATACTCTGCAGAAGTGCTTATTATCCAAATTTTTCCACAAGGGAAAACTAAGGCACAGCAAATTCAAGCAGCCTGACTAAAGTCACTGGCATTAGAACGTATTTATGATGATGCAGGAAACAACAGTGTGTTTTAAGGAAAAGTGTTTGTGAATTTGGGTGATTGCATCTCAGAAGAATATGATCAGACCAGCTGGAGTGACTAATTCAGATGCAGCTGCTCAGCACAGGTCTAGGTTTACTGAGATCTTGAGGAAACCTTGTGCAGATTTCCTTTATGTCACTTGCAAAAAGTGCAATGAGAAGATTAAGCGTGCTTAAGACCTATGTGCATGAGGACTCAGCTGCAAGGGGGTTGCACATGCCTGCACACATTCACACATACCCTCACACACATACATTTAGGGCTTGAGCATGGCTTCCACACAGGCCAAAAATGTGCAGTCAAGCTCCCCCAAGGCCACTCTAGGACTGTCCCAGACTTGTCCTTGGTGCTTTTTTTTCACTTCAGACACTATTAGCTACATATTATTGTGATCATGCACTGATGGAAATATGCTTGGAGATGATCCTATTAGGACTACTGTTCTTACCAAAACATTAAAGTCACAGATTGAATTCATAGCTTCACAATGGCACTGGCAGAACATTCAACTCCCAACCAGCTAAGAACTCATGTTCAAACTAATCACCAATTCAGAGCCCCAAGAGTGTGACTCATTAAGTACACATTCAAAATCTCACAGAAATATCACATAATTCTTGATTTAAGAACTCAGGTAGAGAAGGTTCTTTGGGTAAATGTGATATCTTTTATTAGACCAACTAAATAGTTGGAAAAAGTGTTCTTTGCAAGCTTTTAGGCGCAAAACCCCTTCTTCAGGCATGGGGAAAGTCTGCTGTTGTTTGTGTTCTCCTGCATGGAAGTCAACATACAAAATGCAGGTTTGTGAAAAGGCAAATGCACGGCAGTGAGGACCAGTGGCCATAGGAGACAATGTGTGAGACAGGTAGGTGGGGGTGGGGAGGAAGAGGGAATGTTGACTTGGTAATAGAATGTAGTTGGTAAAATGTAGAGAGGTTACCTGTGGTTATGGGATGGCAGGCAGGTTATAGTGTGCTATGAAACCAATGTCTATATTTAGTCCATGCTCTTTTGTATCCAGTAGATTGATGAAATGAAGTTCATAGGCTTGTCCATGAAAGGTGCTTTGTAAATTCTCTCTGAGGATTAGAAATGATTGGAGAGAGAGTGGTTGTCTTGTGAGAAGTGTGCATCCACAGGTAATTGGGTATTTTTATCTTTGACAGATTTTTAGTGTGTGCTTATTCTGGTATGCAGTTGCTGTCTGGTTTTTCTTACATATTTTCCATCAGGGCATTTGGTGTGCTGGATGAGATACGTGACATTTCTGGAGGTGAAAGTATAAGATCCAGGAATGCTGATGGTTCTGTTGTGGAGTGTAGTAATTGTGGGGGTGCTGGAGATATGTTGGCAGGTTTTACATTTCTTGTCCCAGCGTGATCTGGATCCTTTCAGTGTGGTTTGGGCCATGGGAAGTTTGCTTCTGGTGATGATATTGGTGAGGTTCGGTACTTGTTTAAAGGCTAGGATGAGTGGTTCTGGGAAGATCTCTTTAAGAAGTGGGTCTTTTTCTAGTATGTCTTGCAATTGTTTGAGGATTTTCCATTTAGATTCCAGGGAAGGATGATATGTCATAATCAGGGATCCTGGTTTTACCCTGGAAAAAAAAAAAAAAGACAAAAAAGCAAATTCTGATAAAACCCCCAAAATCTATAATTAAAATGAAAGGCCCCCTCACTCCCCCCTGGCCCTACTCATGCCCCTCCCTTCCCTCTCCAGCTTCCCCAGCCCTGTTGGTCCCCCTCACTCCTCTCCCCACAGCCCACTAGCCCTGCTGGTGCTCCTTGTCCCCTACCCACAGTCCCCTGCTGGAGGGCACCCCTAGCTGCCAGGGCTACAGAGCCAGAGACCCAGGTTCACTGCTCCCTGCCCCCAGCAGGAGACAATGGCTGCTGTAACGGAGCAAAGCCTGGCTCTTCTCCCCGCTGCATGTTTGCTGTGGGCTGGGGCAGGGGTAGGTGGGTGGTCATAGTATCATAGTACCTAGGGTCAGAAGGGGCCTAGAGCAGGCCATCTAGTCTGACCCCCCGCCAATGGCAGGAAATGAGTGCCAGGGTCACAGGA
>JAGPOW010003316.1:4656188-4676050 GCA_030014935.1 Caiman crocodilus | reverse complement strand
AAGCTAATACTTCTTAATAATTCAAATTATTGTTAACCAAACAGTATGCAATCAGAAAACTATTCTATTTCAGGGTAATAACAAACTTGCCCACTACACACATACTCTGCAAGATAAAACTAAGGATTTCAAGTAAGAATCCATAATGTAAACAATTCTGACCTTTTGTGGTGTTTCTGAGCTATCTGCAACAAAAGAATTGCTCTGTTAATTTTCCACAGTAAAGGAACAAGTGAAAGCTATAAGCTGGCATTTTTGAGGGGGCTTTAAGTCTAAAAAGTTTGAGGATCACCACACTAGACGATATTGCTGTGCTTATGAAAATGAGGGAAGAACAGGTCTTGCTAGAGTCATAATCCTAATGAATCGATGCCTTGCAAAGGACCTGTATTTTGATTTGCAACAGCCCTGCTAACCTTCTCAAAGGAGTCTATCAATCATCCTCAATGATGTCAAAGAAGGAGGTTATTTTGCTCAGTACATAAACGCCAACTGGAAAATAGAAAGGGGTGGGGGAGAGGGCAAACAACTTACTTTAACTTGTAACCAGACTCAGATTTGACCCAGGCCTTTAGAAAGGGTAATGCATTATTCCAATGTCAGCAATTAAATACTTATGTTAAAAATATGTAAATGGAAAAGCAGACATATTTAATTCCTTTCAAGCCCTTCACAAGTAATTTTCTTTCAATACTAGAGAATACCTAATCAGGGTTTGAAGATTATAGGTTGTGTCAATAAAATTCTATGGACTTTTCCATTACTTAACATATTAAAACAGAGTGGAAGAGACAAGTTTGTTAATGAGACTTCATTAGCGTATTTATAAAAGATCTTTAATAAGTTTGAAAGTCTTTGAGTCACAGAATCCAATGCGGCTCCATTTATAGAACCTAAAGTGCTATGTATGCATCTGTAACATTCTGCAGTGTAGCAATATTGCAGAAAAATTATAGAAACTTTTATTTGCCTAAAATACAAGTCAGTTCCTTGCATCTTTAATAGGCACCTATTGTGGTTTCTGGAATCATAGTGGCATGCATATCTCTAGTCATATTTGATTTCTCCTTCAGCTTTGATTGGAGCAATGTGTGTTCCAACACACCAATCCGTATGTCCATCTGAACTGTTTCTTGCTTCAGTTTTGTTAAGGCTTGTTTAATTTTTACTAAAGGAGCTGTTAAAAAAATAAGACAGACAAACAGTTCATTTCTGTATCAATCTAATAGATTAAAGATTTTTTTTTGTTCTGTTTCACTCTCTGTGGTAATGGGAGAGCTGAA
Organism: Caiman crocodilus; assembly: GCA_030014935.1. Lineage (NCBI taxonomy): Eukaryota > Metazoa > Chordata > Crocodylia > Alligatoridae > Caiman > Caiman crocodilus. The sequence continues at coordinate 4,674,767 of JAGPOW010003316.1, read as the reverse complement.
TGAACAAAAGGATGTTATACTTTAGAGACACAACTTTAGTGATAACATTTTTAACAGGCAAGCCTTTTCAAAAATAGAAATAGGTGGTGACAATTTTGCTGCCTTCCTGACATCTTGGATCTGATGATATGCATAAAAATAAAAAACATTTCCCAATCTCTTATGTTTTGCACAACAATAATTCTCAGCCCTCTTGCTGAGAATGGGTCTGATGAAGAGCCCCTTAGCCACCTGGATATAAGGGGTCCGGGACTTAGTCAATGTTTATGTACCTTCTTCCCTTCCACCTCTGGCTAGGTGGGCTCCCCTTTAATTCCTCCCCTCCTTGTGCTGCATGATATATGGGCTAGCAGGGAAGTAGATTTCATGTTCCAAATAGTTCTGCACTCTGGAACTTGTCCTACACACTGCCAATGCTGCAGGGTGACAGGGGTGGTGTGAGGTCAGGAGGCTGGCTCTGCCTGATAAAACAAGCCTGGACAGGATTTGATTCTCATAAGGGACAGCCATCACAAGTGGTTTACTCTAGTTATGCATTACTTGGTTAATAGAGTGGCAGTCTCTACATTTATGATCCTATTATGGAATTTGTTTCTATATCTGCACCATTGTCCCTTTCCCCTTTGAACAGAACATGTTTATCAGGCAAAAAAGCACAATACACTCCAAGGCAGCGAGAGGCTGATACCTACAGGATATTTAGATTTAATTTAAAACAAAGGTGATATAAACACAAGTCTTAAAATGAACGTTTCCACCAGCTGGGAACCCTGTCTCAAGCGTTCTGCTTACTCCCAAGGGCAGTCCAGTTATAATACGTGTTTTCAGGCTCTAGCTTCAAATAATTTTTAATTAGTTAATTATTCAAAGAACGTATACAGATCATTTCTGATTCTATGGTTACCCTTCCAAGAAGTGCAGAAGTTTAAAATCAATAGGATTTGGACTCCTAAATGCAACAGTCACTTTTGAAATTAGAGGGAACACTCCTAAATCACTTTGGCTCCTATGGAATTTTTACTTCGGATCTTTTGCACTAATCCTTCATTCCTGTATTTTTCCTTAATCTGGGGTCAACTGTGCACACTTGATTTCTTAGTGAAAGGGAGCCCCACTGAGAAAGGCATGTACTTACCTCCATCAGTCATGCTGCTTCCCTTCTCTTCCATCTCCTGCTTCACTTTCTCTAGCACTTCAGTAATCTTTGAGTAGACATATTAATTTTAAATGAACTGTTCATGCTTTCTGAACTTCGATTTTTAAAATTCTGTCCTGAATAACTTACATTAGTTTTACAAAAATGACTAATTGTACTCAGTTCTATAAATACAGAAATGCAATTTTTCAAAATCCAACTACTCTTACAAACTGGATTTTTAATATGTTTAAAAAACCCAGAAGCACAAATTGTGTTACATAAGAAATATGTTGACATTGTAATGCTGTTATTGTTTTGAAGAGTTGTACAGTCTATGAAATTATAAATAACAAAGTGATGCTGGCCAATAATGGATAGAGGACAAGAGCAACCACCTTTCAAAGACTAATTTATGGAGTGACATAGGCAACTCCATTACACAAGACTAAATGTCTTGTGAGCTAGAAAATGGTTCACTAGGTGACAGTGGTTCCTACAAACACCAGGTGGGTACCAGAATGAAAATGTGAACAAGAGCTGCCAGTCAATTTCCCTGGGACGTGTGTCTGCAGAAGAGGGAAACCACTAAACCACATGAACTATCTTTTATGTCTAAGGAGAAAATATTATTTATTTTCAGCATTCATACAGAAAGTCAAGGTTTGATCACAGCCACGTGAGAGCAAATCTATACCAACATCAAATGCATGTAGATTCCCTTCAGATATTGATGATTCTGAAACTCATGCTAAGCTCAGGCCTACTCACAAAAATCAAAATACAGAATACTGATGCTAATTGCATATTGCAGGAGGATGCAAGTTCATGGCTAAGCTATCTGAGAAAAAATAATAATAACAATGATGTATCTCTTCATCTTGTTTTGCTACATTCAGAATGATTTCAGGCAGACTCCTAGTTGCCTGGTGTGTAACCATATGAAATGTCTATCCTTGATTAATTAGTATGGTAAATATTTCTTTTGAGATTAACTCGTGTTTATGCGCAGGAAGAGACATTTTCCATATGTGATAGATGTCTCCTCTTGATTTAGTACGCTTTCCTGGCTGTTAATCAGTTTCTTGATATGTTCCAAACTGGATAACTTCTTGTTACTGAAGAAGATAACTCATTCAAATTAGACATTACTGAAAACCAGTGATAAGTAGGTTCATTAACATGATTTTCCCATCAACTACTGCTTGGGACTCTCTTGATTTACACAACTAAAAAATGCTTTGACGATGCTAAGCTAAGGGTGTAAAAAGGCAGTAAAACAGCAAACAGTGCGCACGCTTCAAGAATAAGAAATCTCTCTGACAGCAGTTGCTGATGCGCCCAACTTACTGGAGAAGTTGAAGAGAAACAGACCGCCTCTTCATCACTTGTTTAGTGAGAAATCATCACCTTATAGCTAATTACTGGACTTCGATTTGGTTTGGGCTCACTTGACTTGATTTTGAATACTCGTAGTAAATAAAGCCTTTCAGTCACTCATCAAACGAAGTGTTGTATCAATCCCTGGGCTAGTCCAGAATCCTAGGTTTTTATTTGCTAACAGATATGTACCTCAACAGCTAAGATCAGACTCTGGCTCAATATCTGCTCTGTCATATATGTTTCTTTACTAATCATCCACTAATTATAACAGCACAAAAATATTATAATGACTTCAGATTTGTAAAGTGTTCCAATTTTCAAAAACGATTTCTGCTTTTAGGAGGAGTAAAAAGAAACTCATTTTCTGGGTTTCAAGCACAAGGTTAAATATAATTGTACAATTAAACTTTTTCTAAAACAAGTACAGCTCTACGGAAGCTGCTCACTTGAAAAAACAGGTTTGTATCAGACTATTCCAATTAGATTTCTGTGATAAAACGTGAATGTATGTATAACCCTTTTAAAAGCAGAAATCTTAAATGTTGTGCTTGCAGTATCTAACACATTACTGTCATGTACTTAGCCTAGCCAGTACAGCTGGGCTGAAAATGGCTTTTCTACCCTTCCAATCTGTTAAGAACCTTGTTCTGTCCTTGACCAAGATGAAAGTCATAATACTGAAAACGTTAATGGAGTGTAAATTCTGGTGTGAAAAATGTTGAAACAAAAATGTCAAAAAGTTGAAGTCAAACATCTTATTTCAAAGCAGTGCTTCTGATGAACTAAAATGTTCAGGGACAAAATGATGTGATCTTTTTGTAGGAAAATGTTTTGATTAGCTCTGCTAAATAACAACTTTTAAGCAAAAATAAATAATGATGGACATTGTGAAATTTCCAGCTTTAAAGCACTTCAAAAATCTTCCTAGGTTAATCCTCAAATAACACTCTGTGACAGGCAATAATGTTGTGGTACTATTTTTATATATAGATGGGGGAAATTAAGACAGGGGTAAGTAGTTTGCTCAAGCTGATAGATGAAACCTACAGTGGAACTTGGTTGTTTTATGCCTACCCTCAAGAATCATCAGTCCTGGGGTCACACCATAGGTTCTAAAAATATTAGCTTGAACTTGTGCTATGTAAAAATGGGCTGGGTTTATAAAATGGTAAATGTGACAGCTTGGGGTATCTGCCTTCCATTTCTGTCAGTGCTCCCCTGGCCTCCTCTGCCTCCTGCCTCTCATCTGCCATGACTTGATGTTAACATATATAGGTTTAAGAGGAGTCTGGCTCCAGAGACTGGGTCAGCCTCTGCTTTGATGCTATAGAGCCTACAATTGTAGCCTCCTGCTGCCCCCATAGCAATGCCTATGCCCCGCAGATGACCCTCAATTACTCCTTATAGGGGATCCCTTGGTCCCAAGTAGACACTGGACCCCTCAAGCCTCAAACCCATGGGGCTGAAGCCTTCTTTAACTGGCTCAGCCCCATCAGCCCAGGTCCACTGTCTTAGACTTTGGGTTCCTGGGCCCCAGCCCTACACCTCTCCGACCCAAGCTGGTCTCATAAGCACAGAGTACCTCTGACACCCTGCTCCATGTCCTCCAGACCTCCCTTACAGCACTAGGCCGGTCCTCTGGTTTTAAACACATAAAAGAAAACCAGAAAATGAAGGGTTATGTCTCACCTACAAGCCCCTTAGGGCCATAACAAATGGCACCATCATAAGGAGCTGCCTTGATTCCCACCAGCCTCAGGGCACCTCCTTTTCACTGTCAGTCAACTTGGTCTTCCACTCCTTCGCTTGCAGGCATTAACTGCCAGCCCCAGCTCAGAGACTGGGCTTACATATAGGCAAACGTGGCCCCTTCCGGTCACCTGACTGCTGCCCCTGAAGCCAGGCTCAGGTGTTTCTGCTCAGCCTAACAAACTGCTTGGCTTTTCTTGCCCTGCAGTCCTCCACAGCTTTTTAGCAGTCCCAGGCCTTGAGCCTCTGATGGGGCTGGTACTGCAGCCATCTGCCCCCACAAGCTACAAAAGTCTGGCTCTCCTGGAGACCCTGCTCTTTTCTCTTACTCCTTCTGTGGATATAGTTACCAGGGTCAGGGTTCCCTGTTACAATAAACAAAGAGGGCGACTGTCTGAGCATGGTGGATTATTTTCAAATAATGTATGGAAGATCCACATGACTCCGAGAATAGAAACAAAGTACATGAAAATATACTGTACCTCAGAAAGAATTCTAGTCCTTTCGGTTACTCCTCCACTTCCCTGCTGGTATTTCTCCTTGGCCTAGAAAAGCAGAAAATAAGCCAATATACAGCTTAGAGAATATGCTTGTTAAGGTCCCAATACCAGGAAGTCCAACCCAAGAAAGCAGTCCCAATGCAGGCTACCAGTGCTTCATAGATCAGAAATCTCACAAGAATCTTGAAGCATCTTAATTAACCACAACTCTGCATGAAGGAAGCAAGTATCATCAGTCACTTGCAGGGGAAAGCAGGGAAATACCCAATCGCTTACCAAAGCTCTTGGGGTATAGAGGGAGGGGGGGAGTTGTCAGAACTAGAATGGAACACAAGAGTCCTGGCCCCAAGGCCCGTAGCTCTAACATACTTTATTATACAATTAGAAAATGAAAACTGCTGTTTTCTAAAGTGAGTGTAAGGCAAAGTGCTGGTATTTTGTCACTCCACTCACAGAACAGTTTTCAAATTAGTTTGAAAAGCTATTTTACTTAAAATATTCTATTTGAAAGAGTAATCACAGTCATTAATTGCCTGAAAAATGAGGAAAATCAAGAGAGATCCTCATGTGTTAGCAATAAGCACGGTCATCAAGTCCATCAAACAGAGTTTGCCTGTGAAATGAGATGCATAAAAATGGTCCAGGTTACATACCAAATAGGAATATTTCCTTCTGGGTTTAAAAATAAGCAAGCAAGTGGAAAATTTTCACACACACAAGGCTGATTCAAGCCTTATTCAAAGGCAGGGGTGGCAAACACATTAGGCCTCACAGGCCAGATGAATGTCGTGAGACTGATTCATGGGCCACATCAGGCCCAAAGATCTCTCCCCCTCACCTCTCCCATCTCCTCCCTAATTCAGTGGCTGCTCCAGCTGTCTGGGATCCACTCTGTCTCAGATCCCAAAGCAGAGTGAATGGGCACCACTTGAGACACTGTCCAAGCATGCTGCACACAGCAGCTGCCTTGGCCAGACTGGACTGAATACAGTCCACCCTGGCAGCTCTGGGACTGTGCCACATGTGATGCCTTCTTTAGCCAGTCTGGGACTAGCTGGAGTGGGTCCCGCATACAGTGCCATCCAGGCAGGGTGGCCACTGCATGCAGCGCTGATGCTGTTCCAACCAGACTGCACCATATTATAGAATCATAGAAAACTAGGATTGGAAGGGACCTTGGGAGGTCACCTAATGCAACCTCCTACTCAAGCAACCCAACTAGATCATCCTCGCCAGCGCTTTGTCTAGCCAGGTTCCAGTGTTTTACTACCCTCCCAGTGAGATAATTCTTCCTTTCTTGAACCCTCCTTCAGGTAGTTGAAGGCTGGTATTAAATCCCCTTTGTCTTCTCTTCTCCAAACTAAATCAGCTCAGTTCCCTCAGCCACTTAACCCTTTGGAATCTGTACCACATGCAGCACAGATCCCAAACTAGTTCGCACAGGCACTGGATCAGATATGCTGGGGGAGGGGAAGGGGGTCTGTGGGCCAAGTTCAGCCTGGCCCCAGACTACAAGCGCATACAAACCTGGTGCCTCTTGAGTCAGGTGGGGCACGTCCCCCCCTGGCAGCAGTCAGTGATGGGGTGGGGAGAGTCCCCCTGTGGCCAATGTCACTGACTGGAGGGAAGGGGAGAGTGGGGGTGGAGTCCCAATGGCCGATCCCATACACCAAAATCAGCCATGTCACTTCCAGATGTCCCGTGACCACTTCCGGAAGCGGCGCAGCTGCTTTTACTGGCGGCTCCACTCCCTGGCCGGCACTCACGGGTGGGGCACTAGTGCTTTCACCTGCCCCCCCACCTCTCTCCCTGTCTGTCACCTAAACAGGGAGCACAGCTTGACAGAGATTGCACCAGTGCTCTCAGGGGGTGCCCACGCACCCCCTACGCATCGCCACTGCGCACAATACCGCATGTGGGTCTGATCAGACCCAGGGCAGCACCAGGGGCTAGATGGCAGGGCTGCATGTTTGAAACTGCTGTTCTAAGAGGACTGCTCAAATAAGTAGGTAAAGCAAAAATGCTCACTAGCTAAGGACACAGGCAGTCACCTTGTCACAGTAACTAAGAGGCTCATACGAACTAAGACAGTTTATCAGGACTAAAACCTGTGAGATAAGGAACACTTCAAACAGAGAATGGAGGCACAAAGTTCAGTGGAACTTTATTTAATCCACACAGGACGTCATTAATTGAGTTAAAAAATGAATCCAGGTTCCAGATCTACCATTGTATCATGATAACCTGGACTTTCAAGGGTAGAACTTACCAGCAGCCCCAGTCTTGCAACCAATTCACATATTTAGGGAAACACTAAATATAAGTAATTGACAAATTATTTTTCTGTTTTTATCTTCCCTTCACCATGACAGCAGAAAGTTTCTTGAACACAGTTTATTGCACTTAACTCCTGTGGGTGAAGCAGCACTACAGAAAGCAACAGCAACAGGTCAGTGCATTACCTCACTCAGCTGGGCTTGTGCCACACGGTACTCTTGAACCAAATGCTCCAGCTGATTGTTGATGTATTTTTCCCGACTGCTGACCTTCTCCAAGGTCCTACTAATTTCATTGTGAAGTTTGTCAAGGTAACCCTAGAAAAGGTTATTCTATGATCAGCTGTTATACATAAAGTATCTCAATGTTTTTAGAATTTGCTGTAATTCTGACAAAAATGAGAGAAAATAGAAAAGAATGATTAGAAGACTTGCCTGATAGCCAATGCAAGACTGCTCTCTAACCTTGCTAACAGTTAAGTCTAATCCAGATCCACATTTTCAAGGAATGGTACTTCCAATATGTATTGGAATAGTCTGTCAGCAGACATCTCACAGTCAGAAAGCTATTCTCATTACTGTATTAAGCCCAGGTTCTGGTCCATTTGCTTAGACATATCTGGTGAACCATCTTAAATAATTCTTCTACATTCTCGTCTCATAACTGTAGGTACAGTAAAAGTTCTGTTAACTGGCATCTTACAAGCCGCCATGATTTACTAACCGGCATGCTGGCTTGTAAGATAAAGTGAAACCAGAAGTGGCACTTAAGGTTTCTCCCAGCCTCCATGGCCCAGGGCAAAGCAGCTTGTGCTGCTGAGCCCCCACAGCCGGGGGGCATAACAAGCTATGCAGGGCCCGCCTCCCTGTCCCATGGGGCCCACAGGGTCTGTGGGAGGGGCAGTGATGTGGTGGGAGGGGCAGAGGGACAACCCAGATGCGATGGGAGAAGCAGAGGCCAGGGTTGCTCAATTAATTGGCATATTTTATCTGGCATCCCCCATTACCTTGGGATGTCAGATAACAGAGTTTTTACTCTAGTTAGGTCTCTGTGGGGCGATACTTGGACAAATGGTATAGTGTCGGTTCCTCTAATGTTTCTTTCATATTTGCTACATTTCTCTACAATGTTGTAAAACAACACCAATAAAATATAAGTTTCCCTTGCTTTATGAAGGTTCTGTATGTGCAAATTCACTCTTATGTGATGACACCTTTTATACCCAAAATTCATTATATGTGAGGTAAATTCACTCTTATGTGATTGGCATAGGTGCGCCCCACCCCCCCAAGCAGGTAACTCTGTGGGGGAAGAGGCTGGGGAAGAAGAAAGGACCACGGCCAGGGGCGCAGATTGAGGCCCCAGCAGTGAGGGAGGGAGCAGGACACAGGCAGGAGCAGAGGCTGGGGTGAGTGGGGTCCCAGTTGGGCCAGGTGGTGGGACAAGCAGAGGCTGGGGGGCACGTGACTCCCCGATCTGTGCATGAGGCGGCGGTGGCTGCTGCTGCACTTTGAGCCCTGCTGCCCCAAGAGCTGCTCCCAGGGCAATTGCAGCAGGCAGAAAAGTGCAGTGCGCAGTGGCAGCTGCCTCCACCCTGTGCACAGATTGGTGGGGGGCACCCTGGGCCTCCACTTTTCCCACTGTCCAGCCTGGCCTCCGCTCCTGCCTGTGCCATGCTCCCTCCCTCACCGCTGGGGCCTTGGCCACTCAGCCCAGTCCAGCCCCAGGCTGGGAAGAACCTGGCACCACCCCTGCCCCAACCTGCAGCGGCAGTCCAGCCTCATCCCACATGCAGATCTGGGGGCACATGCCCCCCGTGCACTCCCAGAGTGTGTGGAGCAGCAGGATTGCACGCCCCATCCCATGCCTTGCCCCAGCTGTGCAACCCCAGCCCCAGCCCCTCTCCCTCCCTCATGTACCCTCCGTGGGTACAGCTGAGGTCTTTGAACATATCCCTATTTGTTACATTGTAAAACGGGTTCCCTTTATGCGAATTTGAGTTATGTGCAGTTTTCCAGGAATGCATGTACTGCATAAAATGAGGGAAACCTGTCATGGAGAACTTAGCAGTCAATATATAATTAAAGAGGAGCTGAAATGCTAAGAGATCAATAGAGTATCCTTCAGGTACAAAACATACCCTAGTTTCTTTTAAAGCAGATTCAATTCCATCTTTGTGTTGATGCATTTGATCTATGTGGATTCGCCAGTCCTAAAATACACAAAAAAGTCAAATTAAATGACTAAATTATACATTTAAATAATACTGTAAATGAAAAAGTATATAGGGAGAGATGCCAACACACAATCCTTTTCATACCTGGTGCTGTAAACTGTTGCCATGTGCAGTTTTGCAGCTATATTCCTACCCTGAGGGCATTGCTTTATGGTGACATGATTTATCAAACTCATGAATGTCACACTGTGACATTTGAATTCAAAACCAAACACTGAACATCCTCACTGATGGGACTGAGGCCAGGATCTTTATAAAAGCACTTCTGATAGAGAACACTTTGCTGGGGCTTCCAGGCATAAATATTGATTACTGCTTCATTAGTTGCGATAGGTCTCAGGCAGAGAAAAAGCACAACTAACACATGCAAAGATGCAGTAGCATTTGAATCATTAGATGTCCCCATTCCTAGCCATGTAAAGAGAGAGGAAGGAAAGGAGCAAGCAAGGCTACCCAGCTCCCTTATCTTGGAATGCAGGGAATAAATCTATATTGCATTTGCTGGATTATATGCACATTATATTAGGATATAAGAAAAATACAATATATAATATTACTCTTCTCTAAAATTTCCCATGCCATACCATGGCTGATTCTTGAAGGGTACTTAAACACATGCTTACCATTAAGCACAAGTATCACTTCCATGAGAACATTTACTTGCTTAAAATTAAGCATGTGCTTAAATGCCTTGTTGGACTGGTACCTACATGTGACAGGGAGAAAGAAGCACAGATCACAGGTCCAGCAGCTGTGAAGCATGTGGTCTGCTACCTGTAATCTGTTCAGGAATTAGGCAAAGGCTGGGTACAGAAAGTGTATTTTGTGTCAGGGCAGGTAGTAAAGAATTGAAACTGGGCAGGAGACCTAAGGTTACAGGTTTGTCTTTTGTTGATCAATGAAGGTTTGTGATGATTTGCTGGATTCTGAGGCTTAAAAATATACTTTGGATATGCACACACAATTAATTTTTTAATGAGCTGTGTTACAATCAGTTAACTTTCCCTGTATGGGCACACATAGCTTGGGAAATCATGCACAAGGTGATGTGTGGTGCTTTCTCTACGCTGTGTGAAAAAGGCCAGAACAAGAGGCAGACCTGCTTCCAGTGCACTAAATCAGTGTTGTACAACTTCACTAAAGCTAGGGGCTGCGGGTGGTGCTGTTGTGTTGTCCCTGGGCTATATGCTGTAAGGGACTCACTGAGGGCTGTGTCCATAGTATGCAACCCCCTGCAGCCCTGTAGGTGGCATGTGGTCCCTTACAACTACGACAGGTGGCATCTGGCCCCCCCAACCCAACCACATGGTCTGCACAAGCAGCATGTGGCCTCCTGGGGCTTTCTCCGTCATGTGGCAACAGGAGAGGCAGCCACTATGTCATACCCTTTCATTTACAATGTAGTATATGGAGCATGGACTTGAGATCAAGCATTCTAGTCTAGTTTCTGCCACTAGCTGGCTTTAATAAAACTTCAACACAAAGTGTTAGCAAGGATTAATTTGCCTATACTAGGGGGCCAACAACACACTGTCCTTGCTGTTTAATCAAGAGACTAATTAATATGGTTCGAACTTAGGGTATGTCTACACAGAAATCAGTGTACTGCAGATACCTGAACTACGTAGCTTGGGTTCTGGAAACCATTTATCCATGGCAGCACAATGTGAATTAGCCCATGCTTAATTCCAGGTTTCCAAAGATAAATGGTTTCTGGTACCTGAGCTACCTTATTTACAGCTGGATGAGGTATCCTGAACATTGCACTAGAGACTGCAATTCAAATATGCCCTTGGAGTAGAAGTGCCCCCCAGGACCATATGCTGTGGGCTGTGCCAACAGTGCACAGCACCCCCTGTGGCCCTGCAGATCTGAATGAGGTCTTTCATATGGTTGACCATAAAAACCACCCAAAAGAAGAGCCACGTGCTAGGCTATTATGTTTCTTTATGCTGTCCCAAGTAGATCTTTTTTTAGAAGCTAAATTAATGGTTTGATTTGAAAAGCGCTTTCCATATTTTAAAAAGCTTCCATTGCAATTCAAGTACATATCAGCAATTCATTAAAGCGTTGTGCGATTAGTGCAGTGCTAATTATTATATAGATTAGAAGAAACATTAAAATAAGTAATTCTGCTACTAAGTTTTACTGCAGGGGCAAGCAAGTGAGAAAAGTTCAAATTCAGTAAAAAAATGCCTCATTGGAACCCATGTCATGTAAAAGATTAGGAGAAATAAAAACGGAAGATGATAAACTACAAACTGCTGATCTGACTCATTTAAGTCAAAGCATACCGACACACAAATCCACCCCCTGGTTCACCTTATTGTCAGTTTTAATTGTCACTTTCAGCTGTGGGAGAACACGTTCCACTTCCAGATTCCACTCTGCTGCATCTGTTGTGGACTCTAAAATCTCTTCTTGCTTTGTGGAGTTGTTCATGTCCTAAATGCACACATTTTTAGGAGGGAAAAAATAAAATTTCTAGGTGATCTAAGTTACAGTGGATTAGCCTTAGACCACTGCTGCTCAACCTCCAGCCCTCAGAGCCTTGGAATCTTGCTTGCAGACTCCCCATATGTCAGGAGTGTTGGCAGTGGGGAAGCAGTGACAGTTAATACTGCCACTCCTCCCCACTGCCAAAATCCCAAGCCCCATGCAAGGCTCCCCACACATGGCCAGACCTGGGTGAGACAACATCCCCTTCCCTCCACATGGCTGGGTTGGGGCTGGACTGAACTCCTTTCTCCCCGCAGGGCTGGGCCATGCACCCTCCCACTGTGCAGCTGGGGTTTGGGATTGGGCCATGCCCTCTTCTCCCCTTGCAGAGCCAGGACACGCCTCCGTCCCTCCATCTGGCCAAGTTGGGGTGGGCCATGCACCCTCCCCTTTTTATAGGGCTAGATTGGGGCTGGGTTATTCCACCTTCCCCTGCCACCAGGCCAGGTTGGGACAGAGCCAAGCCACCTTTCCCCATGCAGCTGAAGTGGGGCTGGGCTGCCCCTGGCCCCCATTCATACAGCAGGATTGGGCCCTGCTGTGCAAAACCGAGGCCCTGGATTGGGTCCACCGCCTAGACGAAGCCTGCGGAAGGACCAAGCACTGTCCATCCAGACCTGAAGACAAAAAGTTGGAGCACTGCTGCCTTTGAGTATTGAAAAAAAAAAATAGAAAAAATATTAGATTTTAGTCTTCTGAAGCATTATTTGATCTATGTTACTTTATGATTCCTTCTTTCTTTTTCTGACTCTATGGTTGCTTGCAGATATGAAAACAAACAAACAAACTGAGCTTTACTTTCAACTCAGTGTGCTCCCGCGCCAATACCAGCACATGCCCAGAAGAAGCATAGTGTTATTTCGACCTGGCTCTGCAGTGTCTGTATAGATTGGGTGCTTTAGTGGGGCTTTTTGGGTGTTTTTATCTACTAGCTGACTGAATTAGCTATTAGATAAAAACACCAAAGAGCCCCGCTGAAGCACCCGATCTATACAGATGCTGCAGAGCTGGATTGAACTAACAGGCTACTTCTTCGTGTAAAGCGTGTGTTTTTTTCACATCTGCAAGAGCCTATGAGTAAGAGGAATTAGAATATCTTTCAGATTGAATTAACTATAGAAAATGAGTTAATAATACATATTCCAGATAAAATGAGAGTCAGAACACTATTTGAGCCACTATCTAAAAAAACACAAACAAATAAATGATGTGTATTTTCCACGTTCAATTTTGCAAGCTGATTCTTCAATGTTCCAGCAGCAACGGTTTAGAAACCAAATGCATTTGCTTTTTTCAAATTTCTCTTGACTTAATGGGATTTTTAAGTTTAGAGTGTATTACTGTCTTTATTCAAATACAAAACAACCTCCCAATAATTAGATTCTATAGCTCAAAAATTATAACTGTCATAATTTTTGAGTTACAGAACCTAATTATGGGGAGGGGAGGGGGTTGTCTTAAATTTGCCCTTCTCCCACTCCCCATCTCTGACTCCCATAGCTGAGAAAGCAGGGGCTGAGGCATAAGTGACAAGGAAAGCAGCAGCAGGGGAAGCAAGTGGCCTGACCTCCCTTAACCCACCCTGATGCCTGTACTCCTTAGCACCTATCCCCCTTCTCCCTGTCCCCTCTGTAATTTTCTCCTTCCCCCGACCACTTGACCACCCTCCACTCCTGTTGCTTACCCTATGCAACTGTTCTGGCATCAGCATAACCCCAACTAGATAGGGGTAGCTCTGGCCCTGGCCACAGCCCCAGCCCCAGCCCCGGGTCAAGGCCGAAGATGGAGCTGCAGTTGCTCCCCTGCCACTGTGCAGTTTCCCCAATGCCACACACTCTGCTTTCCCCAGCCCCTAAACTGCATGGGCTCTCCTGTGCTCTGCACCCCACATCCCACACTGTGCTCTCTCCCCTGTGCTCCACCTCCCCGCATCACCTGATCTCCCCTGTGCTCCCTCCCCCATGCTGCGCTCTCCCCCACTCCCTCACTCTCTTGAGCTCTCCCCACTGCACAGCCCCACTATCACACTAGCCACCTCAAGTTGCCCTAGCCCTGGCCCAGGTGGGGGCCCAGCAGTCATCTGCCCCATGCCAGTACTCAAATCCAAGATGAGCCTTTTTTTCCCTCTGTGTCAAATATGGGAAAAAACCCTCATCTTGGATTTGAGTAAATAGGATATGCTTGTCAGGCTAAAGTGATAGCCTTTACTCATGACAACTGTTTTATTAAAACAGTGTCAACAGGTTCCTTTTTAAGATGTAGAGATTTCCAACTGTTATTAAAATGCTGGCAGGCAAACAAAAACAACACAAAACAAAACTTACTGATTTATAAGTCTGTGCCTTTAGAGCATTCAGATCAATAAAGTTCTCTTCACCATCTGACTCTTCTTCCTTAAAATGGAATGGCATGAGTATGTACTTAATAAATATTGAATTACTTTTCTTTCAAAAACCACAGTGCTTTCCACCCCCTCTCAAACCACAGCACAACATGCAATATTTCCCATGTTTTGAAAAAACACAATTTGGCATTTACTGAAATTCAGCTCTTGGGTAGCATGCTTCTTATGAAGAATGAAACTTTGGCTAGGATTTTCATTATAGCTATCTGAAGGTAGACACTGAGAACTAGGTTTTCCATTTGAAAACAATCACAACTCTCAGTTTTTCCCAATTACGTTCTGGATGATAAATGATGTAGCACATTCTATTAACAGCTGCAAGGCAGAGAGGCCAACAATTAAATTACTACAGCTTGACTGGGTTCACACCAGCAGCAAATCTGATTCTTATCCACAACAAAGCTACCACTGGCTCTGTTGTAAACTAGTCCACTCAGGGACTGTCTTTTTGCTATCTGCTTATACAATGCCTAGCACAACAGGGCCCTCCTCTACCACAATGAAAGCAAGAGAAGTTTTGGGAACCACAGACTCATTGTAGGAAGGTGGTCAGGTTTTATATTCACTGGCTTATGTCCAGCCAGATCCTCAGGGGATTTAGACCCTTTTTGCCTACTGAAAGAAATAAAACAAGCAAACAAAAATGAAAGGAGGGCAGCATATGTCTAAAACTAAATTACTATTAGTTAAAAAATAAATCAGTAAGTAGTCTTAAATCCCTGAATCAGTCAAATCAACAAATAATCAATCCTTATTGTCATGGGGAGAGGCAAACTGGGGAGACTCCCAAGCCCACGAGGGGAACCCTAGCGCCAGGAGCTGGAGGTGGAACAAGAAAAGCAAAAGCAAAAAAAGAAAAATTACTTACAGCAGGAGGGGAGGAAAAGTGAGGACAGCAGGGAAAGCCCGCACGAATCATTAGCTGCGCCTTGAGTCAGCTGCGGCCAGCGGATGACGTCAGCCCAAATCACTGGCCGGCAGAAATAAGAGGACCAGCGATGAGAGAGGGAGGGAATGCATGGACACTGAGAGGGAGCCCGACCGGTGGGGTAAGCTGGAGGTGCGGGACGGTGGGAGAGCCTACACTCACTGGCTGTGGAGGAGCAGTCAACCCAGGCAACGAGCCAGCACCCGGAGTAGGAGTCCCAGCCACGGGCGAAGCAAGACGTGAGCCAGTAAGAGGACTTGGGGCGCTGCGAGAAGAAGGGCGCTGGGAAGACCCAGAGGGAGGACAGCTGCAAGGACAAGACCCAGAGAGAGGGCAGCTGCAAGGACAAGACCCAGAGAGAGGGCGACTGTGCTAGGAAAACCCAGAGAGAGGGCAGTTGCTCCAGGAAGACCCAGAGAGAGGGCAGACACATCTTGAAGACCCAGAGAGAAGGTCACAACAGCGGGAAGTTGCGGGGGGGAGAACAGCTATAACCTGGGCAGCTGGAGTGGAGCCACAGAAGCCAGGTTGTTTGGAGAAGGCTCTGTCAGCAAGCTGATGTGTAGGAGGGCTATCCCTGCTCTGCAAGGAAGCCCAGTAGTGGTGTGGTGGTGGTTTTCTTAGGATTTGTTAAGTTTTTTTGACTAGAAAAGCGTGTTTCATGTTTCCCTGTGTCAGAAGGGGTTGAGGTTGTGCAGAAGCAGGAAAAGCGAGGAGGTGAGCGGAGGGCTCGTTGTTTGGGGGATGGCCAGGGGAGCACGAGGTCGGCCATGAAAGCAACCAGGATCGGCCGGGATGGGTATAGGGTAAGGTATAAGGGAGTTGGAGCCTCACAGAAGACACCAAAGGAACAGGCGTTCAACGAGGGTGTGTGTGCCGCATGAAGCCCCACCCACTGTGAGAGATTCACAGTCGTGGCAGGCAAGAAAGGGGCAGCCTGCGGTGTGCATAAAGACCTCCAATAAGATCACCTGCAACAGCAAAGCGAGAACCAGTGAACGCTCAAATTAAGGAAGCCCGGAACAAGATGTTCGAGGCCTGGTGGGTGCACTTATAAATCCAAAAAGCCACTGAAGGAAGTGGCGCTCTGCTTAGTTATAAATGGCAGATAATGTTTTACTAACACAAGTTAGAGCACATAGCTTATTTTAGTGTGGAACCTTGCAACCGATGGCTGTGAAACTGCCACAAACTATAGCTTGTGCATTCTGAATTGCTTTAATAGGACTGTTGCTTAAACTAGAAGAAAGTTTGTTTGTTTGCATCTTTCCTGTGTGAACTTTAAATTCATACTCACTCATAGCTACAACCAGCACAGTCTGTAAATCAATGTTTTCTCTTTCTCGCTCTAAAACATGGCCTGGTCATAGTTCTCGGGAACTTTGAGCCTTCTTACAATGTGAGCAAATGACATTACATTACAAATGCCGTTACATTGGTGTAAGTGTGGTATGAATGCACAATGTACAGCTCCACACCGTACACCTTATCATCTCCAAAATACAAAGTTACCCCTTGCAGTCTGAAGTAATTATACCCCAGTATAAGTCACCAATTTATTCACTGTATAGCAATTATAGATAGGGTCAATTTCATCTTGGGGTAGCTGCTTGCTTAATGCTATAGGTCAGGGGTTCTCAAAATTTTTATGCTGTGGCCTGGAAAACTGCATCCCAGCAGTCAGAGCTGACCGCAGCCAGAATTTCTGGCCAGAAGACATGTAAGAATACTCCCATCCCTGGGCAGGCGGGTGGGCCAAACCCTGCGCTGCTACGGGCCCTGTGGAAAGAACTGTGGCCTCTCCTCCTGGCTCTGGGTGATAAATGATGTGGTCCATGGTAACTTCCAGTCCAGCAGCCAACCATGCTGTAGACTGACAGCCAACCCGTCGTGGCCTGGCATGGGGCCGCAGCCCAGGGATTTAGAACCCCTGCTATAGGTTATTACTGGCGCTTACTTCCTGTAGATGGCTATATACTTTGAGGAAATGGTCATCTTCTAACTATGGATACCAATGTAACTTACAGCAGCATACATACCGATGTAAGTCACACCAGTCTGCGCATGTGACATGCCTACTGCCTTCAGGCACACTGTTGACCCAAAAGGGGCAGCGTCTCAGTTTTACCTTTGATTCCTAGGATTTACGATTTTCACTTCTTCTGTTTGACAGTACTTCTCTCCAAAGGCTTTTGGACAGATCAGGAGGAAAGTGAACTTATGACTGACTTAGGTTGGGGGTATCAAACACATCTGGCCCCCTGGACTGGATGAATGGCATTGGGCCTTCCACAAGCTGGATCAGGCCCACAGAACCTCACCACCGACATGCCTGATGCAGCTCAGGCAGCACCTGCCTAGACCAGTCTAGGACACCAGTCCAAGAGAGTACCATGGGCAGCAAAGCCTGGAACTCAACCCAAGCAAACATCCCAGTGCGCAGGCAGTGCCATTGGTAGCGCAGCCCAGGATCTAGCCCAAGTGAATACTGTGGGTGGCACACATTCTGGGTACTGCATGCTTGGATAGTTTGGCGCAACAAAAGGATAGTACTGGGGGCTGGATTATGAGGCTCTGTGGGCTGGATTGTTTAATCCACCTGCAAACTGGATGTTTGACACCCCTGACTTAGCTCATCTTTAACATTCCTCCCACTGGAGACAAGTCCTGCTTAAACCCAGCAATTTAAAAAACTATCAATGTTTGTAGGCCACAGAAGCTATCTTTCTGCAACCCACAAACACTCAGCATAGAGACCACATTTTAAGTAGCCAGTACAGCCTTGCTTAAGCAATAAACAAAGTCCCAAGGGGAGTGTCTACACATGCTTTTACACACGCCTAAACTTAATGCACATTTGCCTAATGCACATTAAGGCAATTTAGGCATGCGCCTACACGTGCATGCGTTAAGGCACATTAACGTGGTGTGCAGACTGACTTGGGACTAAAGTTACTCCCAAGTCAGTTGCCATACACAGTGTTAATGTGCCTTAGCACGTCTACATGTGTGGTAAGGCATGATAGCTATTTGCTATTGGTTAGCTATTTGCTTTTGCAGGTATCAAGTTTAGGTGTGAATAGCCTAAAATCACCATTTTGAAGGCACATTAATGACACACACGTGTAGACCTGCACCCTTAATGTGCCTTCAAGCCTTACTATTTGTCACTGTTAAGTCTAGGGCATGGAGTACAGTGTCCAGTTTTGGGCCTCTCACTTCACTTTAAAAAAAGATGTGAACAAATTGGAAGCAATCCAGCTGTGAGTGAAAAAAATTAAAAGAGACTTGCAAAATATGACTTATGAGAACAGTCTGAAAGGATTAAAATTGTTTAGTCTGGAAAAGAAAAGATTGGGGGGGGATGCACCAGAGGAGGGCCACCCGTATGATCAGGGGTCAGCAGGGCAGGCCTTATGAGGAGAGGCTACGGGACCTGAACCTGTTTAGCCTCCACAAGAGAAGGCT
>JAGPOW010003316.1:4620499-4656088 GCA_030014935.1 Caiman crocodilus | reverse complement strand
TCTGACCCCGGTGCTCTTTCCTGCCAAGGCAGGGGGTTGGACTAGATGATCTGCCCAGGTCCCTTCCGACTCTAGACACTATGATACTATGATACTATGTGAGACCAGGCTTTTAATATATGAAGGGCAATTATAAATAAAATGGTGACTGATCTTTCTCTGTGGCTGTAAATTCTAGGCTTTAGTTTGGAGAAGGGAAGACTGAGGGAGAATTTGATAACAGTCTTCAAATACCCAAGAGGATGCAGATAGACTATTCTCTATGGCCACAGGGGATAGGACACAGAACAATGGTCTTAAATTGCAGAAAGGAAAATGTAGGTTGGATATTAGGCAGACCTTTCTCCTTATGAGGATGGTTAACTGTCACACCAGGTTATTCAGCGAGGCTGTGGAATTACCATACCTGGACATTTTTAAGATCAGATTAGACAAACACTTGACTAGGATGTTTTAGGCAGGGGTGATCCTGGTTTGAGCAGCAGGGGTTGGACCAAATGACTTCCTGAGGTCTCCTCCAAATCTACTGTTCTATGAGGTATGTAGGATTGTATGCTTTAGTAGTTAAGTCCTGTGAAGGTTTTGTTTGTTTGTTTGTTTGTTTAGTCAGAAGCCACCTCCTGATGGCTCATCTCAAAGCATGAAAAGCATACAATCATTTATATGCTCTATAAATACATATAATAACAGAAGCCTTTCCCTAATGACTTTACAATCTGAACTAAAACAAGAAAGTGAGAGTAAAGAGAAGCTAACACAGTGAAAAGCAGGAGAAAATGGGGAGGAGACGAGCAGAAAAAAAATATTAGAAAAAAACAAATTACTTAGGTCACAAAGAAAAAAGCTCAGGATTGATAAATATTGGTATAATCAGAAACAATCACTAACACCTACTGCAATATCCTCCTCCAGCTTATTAAGTGTCAATTCTGCATCATCTTCTGCTATTGCTTCTTCTTCCAGCTCTTCCATTGGGTATGCTGGTCTGAAACAAGGTACACAGTATATGTTCAGAGAGCATTACAGATTTCATGAACAGCAAATGACAACCATGTGATAAATGTTCTCTGGAGGAGTTATCAGCAAACAAACATTTGTACAAGAGGCAGAGGTGATGCTGACTAGAGTCAATGACAGAGCAAGCACAGGAAATTAATATTTTCCACACACAAAATGCTAGTCCTGACATGAAAAAATTTAGCCATTTTAGATTACTCCTCAAAGCAAGGATTAAATACTGTGCCAAATGGTGTGCTGTGTCTTTGCTGTGAAAGCACTCAGGGATTAAGGTTGACAGGGTTTCTCACTGCTGACTAACCTTACAAATGGTTGAGTCCCTACAGATTAATTTTGTCTGACAGACACAATTTTAGTACTAAACAAACAATATGGTGCAATTCATTTCCTTTGTACTATTTTAGATCCTGACTAAACAAACACACACATTTTTCCTGGAAGTTTTTCTTCATCCACTTTTCTCCTCCAGTTTTCCAGCACAAGACTGTTTTCCATTACAAGGTTTAAATTTCCTATTTGCACCAAGATACCAAAGGGAGAATACTTCCACTGGAATGTGTTAGCACTGTGAGGGTCTGATAGGACATTGATTTGTGTATTAGTATCCAATGGTTTGACTGGTAAATGATTGTGCTATAGTAGAAAGTAAACAAAAGGTAACAAGCAAATCCAGTTAATCAAAAAAGGAAAAATAATGCCCCAAACTGATGGCGGGTATCATTCCACTGAACTGTGTGGTAATGCATTAGGAATTAATTTGTCTTGCTGTTCCTAACCATAGTGAATTCATCATTTAAGTGTAATGAAGCAGTAAACAAAATATTTCACATTTTATTTACAGCTCTATCTGTATACAATAGGGTGAGCATCCTGTCTGACTAGCATTTGAAAACAAGGTCTACAAAAAGATTTGTACAAGTATACTGTACCTTTTCCAGCTAAAGCCAGTATATTTCAAGGCTTCTTCTGCTAAACAGTCAAGAACATAACACGCTTGTTCTCCAGAACCTGCCTTTAATTTTGAAGGAGGAAAATTCACTGACCTCCCCTAAAACAAAGAGATATAATATTAACTGCTGCCCATTGATTGCACTTTCTTTCAGAGACGTAACCACATTTTTTTCACTAACACCAGAGGGTTCACAGCACATGAAGATGCTGGAAACTGTTATCCATATTTTACTTCTAACATTTCCAGTCATGTAAGGAGGATGGAAAAATAAAACAAAAATGGCAGATGAAAGATGAAGGTACAGGAAGGGTAGCTATAGTAGGAAGAGAGAGAGAGAATAAAGAGGACTAAGGAAAGAGAATGGCCAAGAAAAGACAAAGAGAAAATGATAAGGTACAAACAGTTGAAGCAGAAAATCAGGCATGGCATGAGAAACAGCATATTTCATTTGTTTGCTGATTCATTTGTTCTTGGTAATATTTGTGTATTACACAGAGAAAACAGATGTGCATCTTGTAAATTTATGGAAAGTTAAGGAAAGGCCTCCTTAGCACTCCAAAGAGATGCTCCTTTCTTAGCCTTCCACAGGACAGCACCTTATACGTTACAATGAAGTAACAACTTGTGCCTAACTTTTATTTCTTAATAAAAAAAAATTCAAAATATAGAGCCAATGCCAAGTCATTCACAGTACTAGAAATGTTACTGTTGTCTTCAATGGCAGTGGAAATATTAGCATTTGTACACAATTAAAAAAAATATCTTTAATTCATATATAGCAGAGTATTTCCAGAATGTCACTTGCATTTCAGTTAGTATTGATTTAATCCATTTCACAGAAAGTATAGTAAGCTTTAGAATGGGTAATGATAATTGAGGTGAAGAGGTAGTATACTATACAATGAAACCATTTTTTGTAGTTCCCTAAAGAGAATTAGTAAAAACAATCTTTATAAGATTCTCGTTATCTTTCATGGTAGGAAATTTAAGAGATAAAAGGGGGAAAAAAAGTCAAACCCTTGTAAATGTGCTGAGATAAAAAAGGAAATGTGATTATGGAGATAAAAGCAGCAATTACTGTCATCTCAGAAGTTTATATGCATGCTCAAAGCACCTTTAGGAAGATAAAAATATGTTCAGCACTTACAAACGATCGCAGCACTGAGAGTATGCTTGATATTGTTGCATTGGGGTCATCATATTCTTGTGGCTGGTCGAAAGGATGTCCTGCTTTAGTAATCAGCCAAGCAGCAAGCACACAAAACATATAGAACTGCTCACCAGGGTTTGTAGACAATGCGAAGTAATGCCTGGTCAAAATAGGGGAAACGTCATTCTCTGACCTCTCCACTAGAGGGCAACACAGTATAGGCAGGCTCCTCTTAACAAATCCCTTAAAATACTCATTCTTTCAAAGTAGCATCACAATATTCAGCCATAAGCTAATACAAAAGCTTTGAATCAAAGCTCGTAGCGTAACTTGTGGTGGGCCACTGGGGCATAAGCCCCAGGCACTAAGTTAAAGGGCGTGCCAGAGAAGCAGGTGGGGATCACGGTCAGCTCAATGCCACCAAATTCCATGTTGCCACACTCGACTGGCACAGTGCTACTGGCGTTTGCAACCTGGGAGCAAAACTTATCAGCTACACCTCTGGCTCATGCTATCTATGGAATACATGAACATAGGGTTAGTTCATATAGATCTAAAATTACTACATATAATTAATGTCTCCTGTAGTGAGTGAATGATAAAGACCAGATCATATGAGGACAGGCTGAAAGACTTGGGACTGCTCAGTCTGGAGAAAGGAAGACTCAGAGAGGACTTGGTGGCAGCCTATAAGTATATCAGGGATGTATATCAGGGCTTGGGCAAGAACATCTATTCAACAAAGTCCCCCAGGGGAGGACAAGAAATAATGGGCACAAGCTGATTGAAGATTGCTTCAGGCCAGACATAAGGAAAACATTAAAAGTTGAGTGCTGAGGGTTTAGAACAGGGTCCCCCCAGAGATGGTACAGTTATTTCCCCTGGCGATCTTCAAACAGTGTCTTGCTGCCCATCTTGCTGGGGTCACCTGATCCCAGAAGTCTTTCCTGCCCAAGTGCAGGGCTGGACCCGATCATCTGTAATGTCCCTTCCAGCGCCTAACAAATATGAAACTATGAAATCATAATCCAACAAGCGCAGTAAGGTAATATAAAACAGTGCTGTATAACTGGTGGCCTATAGGCCACATGTGGCCCGAGAAACCCTGCAGTCTCCTCTGCCACAGCTGCACCGGGTGGAGAACCCATGTCAGGGGAAGGGGTGGGAATCACAGAAGCCCACACTCGCAGCATATGACTGGCACAGAGTACAGCCCAGGGGCTGCTGGGAAGTTAGACAGCCGTAACATAAAATGTGGTGTTGGAGCTTCTAGGAACTAATCAGACTTGGACTCTCTCTCAGCCCCTCGCTGATGCAGTTAAGTTATCAGCAGCTGGGTTAGCTGATCCAAACTGAACCTAGTCACTCTTCTAAGACACCCTAAAGCTCCTAAAAGACATGAGGCTCATTCTGTTTCCAGAGACTTCCATTTTGAACATAGCACCAGGCCCTACAATGCCAAAAAATCATCAGTGAGTAGTAAGGGAGCTGTGCAATAATTGAAACTAATTAAAATGTCATCTAAACTGTGTAACACTTGTAAGATTTTTAAAGCAGTAAAAAATAATGAGTTAGGCATTCCATCTATAACACTGCATTACTTCCAAGTGTCCGGGACTTCTTTCATTTAATGTATATATTTCTGATAGAAAAGCTATTTGTCATTACAAAATTTACATTGAAAACCTACACTTCAAAGCTTATACAGGGCACACTGAAACTTAAACAAAACACATTGAAACAGTAAACACGCTGGACATAGAACAATATTAAAGGGAACTATAAGGGGAAAAAAACTCAGATACCACCCTCAGTGGTAGCAGTCAAATGGAAAATAAAGGTAACTATAAATTCTAATAAATGGCTGCACATAAAGGCTAATAATAATAATAATAATGTTATAGGAAAAATAAGTAAAGAAAGTATCACTATCAATGCATTTTTACACATAATAAAAAAAAAATCTGGCAGGGAACCTATTTCAGATTGTATACAGAAACCCATTAAGGTGACATACCACAATAGGTAATTTCTGAATCCTACATTTCTCCCAAAGACTACCTTTCATGTGTAAAAAAAGTTTATTAAAAGATAAAATGCAAGACATTCAAAAAGATATTAAGTCCCCGGTATCAATCTTGCAAACACATACCCCCACAATTAACCCCCTTACTTCTTACTGAACTCAAACAGGTTACTTTTGGTGAAATTAACCACATGCAGAAGCTTTAGCATGTTCACGGCCTTAGTATGTTATAACCATATCAAACCCAACATCATCCTTGTACAAAAAAAAAGGGCCCTGAATATTTCTGCAATTTTCCATGTCACAGGCTTTGAAGTATTTTGAAAGGCTCTTTATCATGAAAATGTGCTTATACAGATGAGAAACAAGGGATTTTGGGTGGTCTTTTTTCTTGGACCAACTGTATAGTTGGGAGACATGTTAGACAAGGGTTTGGGAGAAAAAAATCCCCTGAGGGTTCCAAAGAAGGGTATTTTATACCCTAACACTTGTCTAGCATCTTTCTCAACCACAAAGTTGATCCGATAAAAATAACATTAAAAAAACCTTGCTTCTCAAATATTTCCTGGACCATCAGGGCAGCACCAATGCTCTAAGCCTATACAGGCAACAGTCCTCCTGGCCTCTCTACAGAGATTTATTTCTGGATGCAGATTAGACAGGTCATTTTTCAAGGGTGGCCAAAATGTAACTGATGGGCTAATGGTAACCTAAGGAGTTTATAAATATTCAGCTCCACTCATGCAAAACTAAAACTCTGCAATAATGTGCCTATTTAAAAGATCCTGGGGTAGACTTTAAGCTGGCATAAAGGCATTTGATCAGGACTATCCAAGCCTGTCTTAATGGGGATTTTTACTCCATGTTCATCACTACCATATTTGTGTGACACAGCAGTGGGAACCTGTCACGTGATCCAGCCAGCACTAGTCTTTGGCTTTTCAGCAGCTGACAGCTGATCCTTTGACAGCCTGTCTACCTTCCCAACAAGGGAAAGGGCAGGCTGTCAACGGGTGGGATCCCCTTGGAGTGTGGGAAACCAAGGAGCAGCCCTCTATCACCCCCTGACTAGAGAGCTTGTGACTAGCTCTCCAGTCAGGGAGCTGGATTGTTTTCCTGGCCCTGGAAATTTTGGGACCTCAAACTGAACATCTGCCTATACTCTTTGGCTTTCATCCGTTTTCCTAGAGATAAAAAAAAGACCTCCCAAGCTTATGGTGTTGCTAGCTTCTGCAAATCAACAGCACGCCAGAGGCTGATTGGCTAGCATTGTGTCTGGCTGCCTTTGACTCCCCAGATCATATAACAAAGTACTGCTTTATGTCTGGGATGAATGAGGCTTGCCTTTTGGTACAAGTCTGGAATGGCTTAAATTCAGGCCTCAGGAGCTGTAGTGAGACATCCCAACCAGTTTGTCCCCAAACCTATTATTATTATTATCATCATTATATCGACAATGATGATAAAAATAAACATATTTTATACTCTAGGGGAAAGTTGCAATGTGACAAACCTCAGACTTTTGCAAGAAGCATGATGGTAAGTGACACCGAGAGCCAGGATTTGGTTTTTAGAAGTGATCTGTGAAATATTTTCCAAAACAGACTGCACTGATTTTTTAATCCTTTGGGGAATAAAAAGAAAAGATCTGGAACACTTGTTCAATCTATTCCTTTCTCTCCCTATCCCCCCATCCCACTCTCTTTTTCCTTGAATATCACAACATCCACTGTATAGTTTGACTGAATCAGAGAAGCATAAGCTTTCATGAACAAGAGCTCACTTCATCAGATTCTATATGACTCATTCATCATAAAAACTAATGAAAGTGTATGCATCTCTGATTCAATTAAACTGCATCTTCACCCTGCCTTCTGCCTGACTTCAGACTAATACCACTAACTTCCTCTCATTATCTATTTTAACTTGGTTTTTATGCAAAACATCTGAAGGTCTCTATGTATGCTAATCACGTCCATCTTAACTGATAAGGTCAGAGGTTTGAATCTTAAAACCAAAATATCCACTGTAACAGGAATGCCCAGTTCTGTTACTGGGAAGGGCTGAAGGACAAGGAAAACCTGCAAGCCATTTAAAAATAGGACTTGTAGCCTGGAGAGGCAAGGACTCAGAAATGGGAACCTGACTCCAAGAAGGAACAAGGAGCTTAGCTCCCTGAAACTAGCAGGGGAAAAGGGTCCAGTCTAGAGGCTGCAAGGGTGAGAAAGACTGGTACCTGCAACAATAAGCAGCCCTGGGAAGGCAACCACTAAAACAGAAGTGCCAGTCCCTTAAGGATCCAGCTGCCTAGCAATAGGCTTCACAGAAGCTGCTCTGTAGGCCAGGAGTAAGCTGAAGGTTGCAGACAGGTAGGGACACCGGTGAATGACAAGCAGCTGGCCCAGGACTGCAGACTCACCTCTCACAGAGGCCCTAGGACAGGGGTGTGCAAAATGCAGCCTGTGGGCTGGATGCAGCTCGCCAGGCCATTCTGTCCGGGCTGCGGGGCCCCTAAAAAATTTAGAAAACTAATATTTATCCGCCCCTGGCTGCCTGTCATGCGGCCCTCAATGGCTTGCCAAAACTCAGTAAGCAGCCCTCGGCCCGAAATAATTGCCCATCCCTTCCCTAGGAGATAAAGAGAAACCCCTGTGCCCAAGCTGAGCAGCAGGGATAAGCTGGCCAGCATATGGGCTTGCCTCCCAGGCAGAGTGGGGGACTCCAGCCCTGACTGTTGAGGATCAAGGAACTCTGCCGCTCGATATGGGGAACCCAGTCACAAGGAGAGGAGAAGCCACTAGAAGAAGCAGGGGAACTGCTATACCAGGAGTGTGCCTGTGCCAGATAACATTTTTGTTAAGGACTGTTACCCAGTAGGCTTTTGTGTTTCTGTTAGGAGTCTGATAATAACGACCAGAGGACCCGGAGTGATTGTGAGGGTGTGTTTGAAGGCCACAAAGCAGAGTGCCCAGCATGCTGCAATCTTTACTTCTGTGAGGGACAAGAGCCTGAAGCAGCATAGGCTGAAGCCACTGGGCCAAGAGCCAGAGCAGAGGGGCAGAGGCTGGGGAGGTTCAGGCATATCTGAGGAATGTGGGCCGTATGCCCATGAGACAAGGGTTATCCCCCACTGCTAACAGAGGGGTTACTGGGTATGCGCCAGCTGAACCCATGGGATGACTACAATGCAGAATGGGGACGGGGGTGAAAGTTGCCATGCCAGACGAGCGGGCTGAGGGGGTCGTACCAGGGAAGGTTACCAACTCTGAATCTATTCCAGGTTACATAACACAAGGTAATGACATGGATGCCTTCATGCCAGGAAGGCATATGCAATGTTCCTATTACATTTTAAAAACCCATTGGACAGCTGTATAAATCAGGTTCAACATTTAATAAAGATTTATTTTAATGAATGCCCTATCACTGACCTCCCACATGACTCTCAGCAGTTTCCTGGAGACTTCTGGTGGCTCCAGGGCAGTCCTGGAGGGCTGGCAACCCTAGCACCTGCCAGTGCCCGCTGGACCGTGAACAAGTCCAAGGAGCAAGTGCCTGCTGCCCAGTAAAACGCTGCCCAGACCAGGGCCAGCGCTCAGGTGTGGCTGCAGGTCAGCTGCTTTGGCCCCGGGGGCATCCCTGGAAGGATCTAGGACCACCCCCTCAGGGGCGGGGCGCCGGCCTGGACCAAGCCACGCCTCTGGCTGTAGGCCACGCCCCTCCCAGCAGCAAACCACGCCCCCTGTAGGTAGCCCGCCAATGTGACGTCACAGGCGAGGAGGCAGGTAGCCCTTGGTTAGTGCCCCCTCTGCCCCGCGCCGGCAGCGGCTTCCGGGTCAAGGGTCACCTGGAGAGGGGCCGCATGTTGTGGCGCCGCAGCGCCTCCTCCTCGTAGTCGAGCAGCTTCAGCTTCTCCAGCAGGTCTTCCATCGTCACGAACATCTGATAGGCCGCGCCCGGGCCCCGCTCCGCTGCTGCCTCCGCCCCCTCCCCGCCGCGCCGCTCGCCGCCGCCGCCCTCCTCCGCCATCTCTAGCCTCTCCCTGCCCAGGGCCTCCAAGGCGCTGCCCGGATCCGGCAGCCGCGCTGTCACCGCGGCAACGAGCTTTGCTAATCGCCTCTCTGCGCGGGTCGTTCAGCCCCGACCCCACGGGGAAGCAACCAATCACGCTCTCCGTACACCATACCCTTGCACCAATCACCTCGCGCGCCTCGCTAGTGCGCGGGGGCTGTTCTCCTTCACGCGCGCCTCCCGCTGACTTGAGGAGCAGGCGGAGGGCCAGGGCGCCGGAGCGTCAGAATGTCGGGTTTTGTCGTGACGTGTTGCGACGTCACCGCCACCCCGGGGCTCGCGCACGTTCAAGCATGTGCATCCGCTCAGACGCCCGTGCCCGTTCACGTGGATACGCACCCGTAATCACCCCCACACACGTGCACCGCCATTCATACTCTCCACACACGCACCCACTGTCACCCACAAACACACACGCACTCCCATTGACGCCCCCTCACACGCACCCCCTATT
Source organism: Caiman crocodilus (assembly GCA_030014935.1). Lineage (NCBI taxonomy): Eukaryota > Metazoa > Chordata > Crocodylia > Alligatoridae > Caiman > Caiman crocodilus. The sequence continues at coordinate 4,646,418 of JAGPOW010003316.1, read as the reverse complement.
CACACCCCCTCACAGGTGCACCTCTTCACCCCTCCACGCACATACCCCCATTTACACACACCCTTGTTCTCACACGCAGACGTGCACACCCATTCCCCCACACACGCAAACACGCATACCCATTCTCACATATACACCATTTATACATACACATTTCCCTATTCACACAGCCCCACTCAAACGCCTGTATGCACGCCCGTTCACACGCACCTTTCACACTCGCATCCTCACTGAGCCTCATTCTCTTAGATTCATACACAAACACGCACACCTTCACACAAATACACACACCTATTCACACACGTCACCAGTCACATGCAGTTCTCTCACGTATGGGCATCCAGTCACACAAAGCATGCACGCACAAAAACACGCACACCCATTCACACACACAGAACCATTCACATGGATACCAACAAACGTGCATGCACACCCACTCACACACACCTGCACCCATTCACACGCATGCACATGCATGCCCGTTCCATACATGCATACACAAACATTCACTCATATACATATGCATGTACACCCATCCACACACACTCCCCATTTACACACACACAGACCCATTCACACACACACCAACAGCCATACATACACGCACAAACATGCACATCATCCATCTAGTCACATCTCCCCATTCACACACGCACACTCCCATTCACACCCATAAAACATTCACACACACACTCAAGCACACACCCCATTCACATGAGAATGTACACACACATACACAGGCACTCCCATTCACACATGCACCTCCACGGACACACAAACCATTCCCACAAACATGCACACGCAGGCCCATTCTCGCACACAAACACCCCCCCATTCACACCTGTTCACCCCATTCACACACGCGCGCCCCCATTCGAAACACACCCATCGCACACCGGTGCCCCTTCACATGCACAAATCACTCGCGCACGCACACACAAAAAACAAACACGTGTGTGCATTCACGCATCCATTCACATGCGCGCGCACCCATTCACGCCCCGTCACACAAACGGGCACACCCGTTTACACACGCGTACATGGACACCCATTCCACCAGATTGAGACACGCCTTTGACGCCTTCTTACACCCCCCCATTCACACGCATACGCGCGCTCGCAGGCATCACTCACAGCCAAATACACAATAGTACACACCCATTCACACTCTCTCACACTCACACACACACACAGTTGTTGTCAGCTCATGATTTTTGGCGTTGGTCTTAAAGTCTATGCTTCGGGAATGTGAAAAGCTTCCCTCTTTCATATATATAATGCGCGTGTGTGTGTATAACGTATGGGTGTGTATGTACATATATGTATATATATGTATATATAATACATATAATATATGAGATATATAAGAGCGTAGCTATATATGTATATGTATAAAATAATATATGTATAAAAACGTAGCTGTACACACGCACACGCATATATGAAAGGAGTTACGTCTGCCTCATTCCCGAAGAGGAGACTTTAAGAACAACGCCGGAGAAACATGAGAGTTGGCAACACCCAGGCGGCGCTGGGAGGACCCGACCCAGGGGAGGGTGGAAGAGCCGGTGTTTGCCAGGGTCACAAGCGATCGCCCTCTGCTCCCTCCCTGTAAACGAGGCTGGAGGTGCGGGGGATGGGATGGGATGGTGCGAGCTGCTACCTCCAGCCCGGGCAGCTCCTTGAGTTGGCAGCCCGCTGCTCCAGCGCAAGGCTCGCCCGGACCGCAGGTAAGTGCCTAGCACAGCGGGGCTGCGGGTGGGCTCAGCAGCTGCTCTCGGGCCGGGGGGCCGCAGCTTTCATTCCTCTTCGGAAGACGGCAGAGAGCAGAGCTCCTGTGGCAGAGATCCCAGCCCCAGCGCAGAACCTCTGCGTTTCCCTCCTGAATCAGGTTTGCTGCCTCAGTGTGTGGCACCCTGCCTCACTCACCCTTGAAAGGATCTCCAGGCACCCCAGGGTGCTGCGGTGCCCTGGCTGAGTTCTTGCTGGCAATCATCTCCAACGTTTGTTTTAATGAGTGCTTCCCAACTTCAGCAGCAACTGATGAACTACTGCATAGTTTGGAAGCCGTATTTTTTTCTTTCAAAGACAAAACAAACCAGGAATAAACCAGCAAAAAACCAAAATAAAACTATTGTTTGTTTAGCCTTTGATTTATATAAATCAAACCTGTACACTAGGATAGGCGAGGAATGAACCAGGAAAACAAACAAACTGTGGTTTGTTTAACCTTTGATTTATATAAATCCAGCCTGCACGCTAGCGTCGGAAATAAATAATCCAGCCAAACAACTATACATTTTTTAGCCTTTGAAAGAAAGAAACCTGCTTCCAAACTATGTAGTACTAGTTATCTGCTGCTAAAGTTGTGAAGCACAGAGAGCAAGAGCTAGCTAGCTCTCTATAGATAAATCTCTCTCGCTTTCTCTCTCTCTCTCTCAAATCAATACATTCATAGCCGCATTTTTATTTTTCTCTTTATCCTTTATATATATAAAAAGTTAACTCTGAACTTTCCTCTCATTTTACTTACTGACAACTTTGCATAAATGATGACTCAAATTCCAAGGAACAGTAAGGGTGTGTCTAGGTGCCTCCAGGTAAGAGGTAAGTGTGCACTCCATTGTGCACTCCTTCCCATCTATGCTTCAAGGTGAGGTGCAGCACATGGGATAGGCTTTACCTGTGAGAAGAGTTGGCACCAGCACATGCAGACAGTTTACGTAAATGGATTTTAAGGTAGCACTCAAAGTCACACACTTGACAGGCAGGCTGACTGGAAACCAAGCCCTAGAGGTTTCTGTTTTCCAGAAACTGATTATAAGAATGGGGAGGGAGAGGCCTGAGTTATTGTTTGAGATTCTTTGTAGGACGTGTATAAAGTGAGGTTGCTGGGGCAAACCTAACCCTTGAGGGGAAACAAGAGAGAGCTATTCTTGCAGGACAGATAAAGCTTGGCAGGACAAGCTGAATAGCTGGCTTTATATAGACAAAACCATGATTGTTTGGACCAGCTAAGGCAACAGGAAAAACAAGCCAAGACTGTGTGGATGGGGTAACCACATTTTTCAAAATAGTAAGGCAAGACATGCCTGCAGTGCCCTGCTGCCTGCCCTCGCCAGCAGCATGGCCAGAGCAAAGCCGAGTGGAGCAGGGATGGATGCTGGCTGGTTGCTGGAAGCTCGGGGCTCCCCACCCTGCCGCCTCTCCCCTGGGAGCTCTGTGCCAGCCATGTGCCCTCTGTTCATCCAGCAGGAGCTCTGTCCTGCTCCATGCCCTAGCTGCAGGCTCCATGTGCTGCCCTGGATAGGCAGTGCCTCCAGCCCTGGCCCCTGCCCCACTCCCTCCGTCATTGTGGGGGCCTTGATCTGCACTCCCCTCCCCCTACCATGCCTCATCCACATAGATTTACCTGCAGGGAGCTGCTTTCCATGCTGCTTGGCTGTATTCTCTCTCAGGTGTATGTGTAGGGGCATGCACGCGCATGTGGAATGCTGCCAGCCTGCAAGGGGAAACCTGTCATTTTCTGCGGTGAATGAAAAACCTGGATTCCTGCACATGATACTGTGACTGGGACAAATACTGTCCTGGAGTCATGCAGCCTGGGACTGGGACTTGATGTTCCCATTCTGGGACTGTCCTGCCCAATTATCGATGGGTGCTCACCCTAGGTTGGGGCCAATGTTTTTTTGATAGAAGTGTCACAAATTAACTCTGTATCCAAGTGCTATTCCAGTCTCCTTGCCCTGCATGAGCAGCTGCTCTACTTTCTTCCCTGTCCTCCCTGCGCTGCCTGTCACCTTAACTGCCGTGTACTACACATAGACGCTGCCAGTGCCTGGCCAGCCCTGAGCTAGAGTATAAACTTTTATAAATGCTCTGTGGTGCCATGCACGCCATTGTTGCCACTTTCCAACTCATTGCTGCCCCTTGGGTTATCAGCTTCCTAAGACTTCTGAATGTCATGCTGATCAATATAAGTCTCTTACCTCATCTGCTTTCTCATCCCTTCTGCATAGATCACAAACAGTTTAGGACTGATGTTCTCTGGTTGCCCAAGAACAGAACCTGGGCATCATCCTACTGACAGTTCTTTTCTGCTCTGGAAAAAAATGCTTTCATACTGTTTCTGTGGCACTGAAATTTTGACCCCACCTTTGTGTGTCTCATTTGGTGAGCATCACTGAAGAAAACTACCAAGGGTGTACAGGTGGCAAGTCACAGTAATAGAAGTGTTTGTCCCCTCAGTAGGGTGGCCATCATAGAGGACAGTCTGGTTGTCCTCTGTCCTCTTTTGATATGAAATTGGATGCCTTTATGTCCTCTATTTTTCTCTTGAAGAAACAAATAGAAGCTGGTCTCTCACCCATTAACTCCTCAGTCTACATCTTCACGGACTGCCTGTCTTGTATGCATACCAGCCCAGCCTCTGGCTTCTTTACTTTTCATTCCATCCAGAAAGAGCACACACCAACTGCTGAAAACTTTCTTAGACGGACGAAGGGTTTTTGAATGCAAAAGCTTGCTTAAAAATTGTTTTCCAACTATTTAAGTTGGTCTAATAAAAGATATCAGATTCACCCAAAGAACCTTGACTGCCTATTATCAGCAATCGGCTTTTTTTTGGCCCATATAGCCCATAATATCACAAAAAAGGCCACGTGCATATGTGCAGCCACAACATGTACACAGCCAGGACTAGAGCCTGGCAGCATGGAGAACAGTGTCCTGATAAGTCTTTGGGAAGGAAGGGGCATAGGAGGTGCAGAGTGAAGCCTCCACGGTGAGAGAGGGAGTGGGTGTGGGGCAGGAGCATGGGCTGCCCAGCTCAAAAATACTGAGAAGCTGGGGATCATGATTTTGGAGGAGAGGCTGAGGGAACGTGGCTTATTCAGTCTGGAGCAGAGAAGACTGGAAGAGATTTAATAGCAGCCTCCAGGTACCTAAGAGAGGAGGGGGTTTGAAAGAGGATGAAGCTAGACTGTTCTCAGTGGTGGCAGATGACAGAACAAGGAGCAACGGTCTAAAGTTGCAGCAAGGGAAGTTTAGGTTAGATATTAGGAAGAACTTTCTCACCAGGAGGGTAGTAAAGCACTGGAACAGGTTACCCAGGGAGATTGTGGAAACTCCAGCCTCGGAAGTTTTTAAGATCTGGCTAGACAAAGCTTTGGCTGGGATGATATAATTGGGGCTGGTCCTGCTTTGAGCAGGGAGTTGAAACAGATGACCTCCTGAGGTCTCTTCCAAGCCTAGCTTTCTATGATTCTGTGATCAGGGCTGCTCAGTGCCACAAAGCAGTGAGGGGACACCTGCAGCTGGACCCATGTCCTGGTGACAGAATGGGCCAGGGGGCATAGGAGGAGGGAGAAAATATTATTGAAGTGGGGGTTGAGCTCTCCCTCACCATGGGGGCCTTGATCTGCACCCCAACATCTCTTCCCCATGACAGACTTGCCTGCTGTGGTGAGAAGTGCTCTACATGCTGCCAGGCTGCTGCAGGCTGTGGCTGTGTGTCTGTGCATGCCTCTCCCGCACTGGCTGCAGCTGCCTGTGCCCAGGCTGCCAACACTGCCCCGCGTTTGGGCTAAACCCCATTAGTCCCAGGTTTCTGCTGCCAATGGCAGGGGAAGCTCTGATTTTCCATAATAAAAAACCCCCTAAAATCAAACACCGAAATATATAGGTATTCAGAATTTATTTGATTATAATGCTTGAGGCACTGGTAGGATCCTAATTGCTTTAAAATTGTAAATATATCAATAAAACATTGTGTTCAACTGATACCTATATATAAATATATATATATATATAGAGAGAGAGAGAGAGAGAGAGGTGTTTCATTTTAATCGTGCAAACTTTGGGTTTTTAATGAGTTTTGGATTTTTATAAGCGAATTTGGGATTTTTAAACAGAAAACCAGGAACCCTGCTAAATGTGTGACAGACTGAGAGCGGGGCTGACAAAGGGATTCTGGGTGGACTGTTTGGGGCCCTGTCTGTTGATGTTTTCCAGGTATTTAAAGCTGGTGAAAAAACTGGAATAATTGGAAATGGGAAAGAAAGATACAGCTCAGCTGCTGGAGTGAAAAGAAAGTTAAAATATATGCAGGATAATGGCATGACTTGAAAAAGAGCGGGTGTTGAGGGAGACTGCGTCCAGTGGGCACTATCATCTATCATACATCTTATCTATATGGGCTGCACTAAGCTATCCTTGTATGTTCCCATCAATTTTGTGGCAATGGGGGGCTGCTTCTGCATTTTTTGCACCAGGTGAGGGTGTTGGAGCTTGCTCTGTCTTCTCCAAGTGTCAGCCTAGGACTGCCTCCTACACCTCCCCCTCTCCCGTATAGGCTGCATTTAATCAATACAGAGCTGGTTTCCATTACTGAGCACACGCTAAGATAGACAGTGTATTTAATGCAGTTTCCTTGTATGGGAATGTAAGACTTGGAAGAAAAAAAAACTTGTTTTGTATTCAAATAACTGCCTCATTGACTACCTACAAGCTTTTTGAGGTTACTTTATTTGTAAAGCTCTTCAAAACCTTAACAGTCCTAATTCTTGAAAATTTTACAAGCTCTTTAATAATCTGTTGCCAGGTTACTATTGGAATAAGACAACAAGCTGAAATGCTTTCTGCTAAGCAAGACAAACTAAACCAGCTCCTTATCTTCTTTTTTCTAAGCACATAAAAATAGCAAATTATTTCCCTAAACCTGATTAATTCCAAATTTACAGTAGTTATGCTGAAAGAAGAGTTTGGAAAGGTTGTAAAATACTACCCATTTCTCATTGGTTTCTCTATGAAATTCATGCTTTTGTAACATGAATTTACTCACATTGGTGAATTTTATTTAAATAGTAACCAGTAACAAATGTCTCACACTTTGTTGGATCCTGGTACATCAAATAGAAACCAGAGAATGTTGTTTATGTGTATGTTTTGTTAGCCAAACAAAATTTAAAGCAAATAAGCAATTACAGAAAGCAAAATAATGATGTCTATATGATTGCATTTCCCAAATTTAAAAGAAAGAATGTTACATGGAATGCTACAGTATATCAAGAAAAATGTGTCTCTATTAGTTTAAGATCTGGTTATAGTCTTATTTCATAGGCATTTTTTGTTCTAATTGTACATTGATCTGGGCAGATTTTCTGGGTAATACTGGTCTGAGTTTCTATAAAATTTAATTTACACATTTTCCAAGCCTAAAACTGCACTCCCTTTTGAACTTCCAGAGTAGAAATACACTTATGCAGTGTTTAGAAGTTTGAAATGAATTCTGAAGTCCAGTGACCTTCACAGATAATACCCAGCTAACTGCTCCCTTCTATATAAGCTCTTGGCATGACATTCTCAACAAGCGGGCTGCTTCATTCTGGGCTGACTACTGCTTCTGTTCTATTCATAAGATTTTAAGAGCAGAATTTATTGTGGTATGTTACACTGTAGTAACGACTGAATGGACAACTGTTGCAGTGTGGTTTTGGATACAGCAATAGCATGCTTTTTGCTAAGCCAAACAGGGGGAAAAAACTGCCTCCCACTATTACTTGGACCAATATGTATCCATCTGTTGGGCTTCCCAGAAGAAGGAAGGAAATCCCTATTTGTGAATCTCTTAGTGCCTCCATCTTGTTTGGTATCTTAGTACTGTTGTGCACTGTCCACACCCTTTGGCTTGGGGTGAGAGGAAAATGTCAAGGTTTCAAATCCGTTTATCTTCTAACTCTGTTAACATTAGGTTTCCTGGCTCTTCCTCTCTTCAGAGGTAGGATTGTATGACAATCCTACTCGGCTGCCTAAGTCTTTATGAAACGAGCTTTGTTAAGAAATAGAGAGAAATATGAAATAAAAGACTGCCACCTTACATACCTAGATTTAGAATGCATTAAAATGTAAGAATACAGGTACCGCATTTCCAGAGCCTCAAAATACCTCTTACAGGTTTCTAGAGAACAATCTTTGAACTGGAACCTGTTGTAACCAATGTGAGGTACCACAGAAATCCTCTCAGGGATTTTGATATGTTATTCTGGACTGATTTTCTGTCAGGAAGGTCTCACCATATCCTGACCAACCCTTGTTTTCGAGCAAAAATACCTTTGCATTTGCAGATGCACGTCCTGTAGATTCATTAATTTGGACTGCACGTCAAATCTTTCACAGAAAAGTTCATTACAAGCACTGCGATTTTGGCAACAGCTGTACCACTAAATTTTAGCAGCATTATTTAGAATCCTAACTCCTCCTGCCTAGGACTTTGAAGGGACCTGCTCCTTCTTGGAAACCATTCAGGTGAAACCTCCTGCCTAAAGCTAAAACTGCTTTAAATTTGCTTCAGGGATGAAACTGTTGTTCTAAGGACACAGACAGACAAAGTTCTTTGAGTAAATCCGATATCTTTTATTAGATCGACTCAGATAATTGGAAAAAAAAATTCATAGTGAGCTTTTGGGCACCAATGCCCTTTGTCAGGCTGAGGAAGTGTCTGCAGATGGTCTATGCTCTTCCTGGATAGAGTGGTAAAGCAGCAAGAGGCCAGCATGAATGCAAGAAAGCCAGTCAGTTAAAATGTAAATTGAGGTGATCTGCAGGTGAGAGACAGGTGAGGGGGAATAAAGGGGAATGAATGTAGCTGTAGCCAAAAGATGAGAGACAGAAGTAGGGAGGGGAATAAGAATAGCTGGTAAAACGTGGAGGGTTTACCTGGGAGTCAGATGTTAGGCAGATTATAATGTGTCAGAAATCCAGTGTCTATATTTAGTGAATGATTTTGTGTATCCAGGGGACTGATGTAGTGAAGTTCATGGGCTTTTCTGTGAAAGGTGTTTTGTAAATTTTCTTTAAGTGTTTGAATTGAGAGATTGGAGAGAGAGTGGAGAAATGTGCTCTCACAAGTAGTTGGGTATTCTTGTCTTTGATAGATTTGCAGTGTCCATTCATTCTGGTACAAATTTGTTGTTTGGTTTCTCCTGTATATTTTCCATCAGGGCATTTGGAGCACTGGCTGTATCTCATTCTGGAGGTGCAGAAATTTGCTTGGAATTTTCTCTTTAATTATATATTATAACTGATGGATTGAGTACAGAGGTTAGGCTTGTTAGTCAGAACACAGGCAGAAGGTATAGCATCTTGGAGACTAACTGATTTAGAGAGGCATGGTTTTCTAGGCAAAACCTACTTTGTCAGATGCTAGGAATGGACTGTCAGAAAATCTATGGAGTTAAAGGCTCATTTTCTTCTATCTAAGAATGAGTGGGAAAGCAGATAACTTTTTAGGTCAAGCTTTAAAAATATGTCAGTATTTCATATATTAGGAGCTTGACTCTACAAGAGATGCAGGGTCTATACTACTGGATGTAAAAGATCAGCAGAGTCACCACAGGTTTTGCAACCTGGCCTCTGACTCCAGCAGAAACCATCATATATACTCCTTGATCAGGATTACCCACTGAGCCCACCTGGATGGTATCAAACTTATGTTTTATTCTTTCTACCTGAGCTCTGATTAGCATAGATTTCAAATTTTGAATATTTACGATTTTGTACCAATAATGAAGGCTTATTCTCCAGCTCATGGAAAAACAAGCATCTTTTCATTAGCTGCCAACCCCTTGCTTCTGCATGGTTCTGGGTACTTCAGTTAATTGGCTTTTCTTGATTCCTTTGCATATATACAGAGATGTAAACAGGGGTGAGGACAGAATTGACAATTTTTGTCTTATCTGGCCACAGAAAGCAGTTTATAGCCATGATCAAACACAAGCACACAGCTGCAAACAGCATAAAAATGGCTCACTGCATGAAGTTTCAGATAAAGTTGTTTCAAAATGTAGCATCTTCTGTAATTTCTGTCTGCTCTGTCTCCCAGCCTGTCACTGTTTTCAGAATGGGAGGGGAGGGAGTTCAGTATGGGGGTTTTTCAACCCACTTGGAGGGTGGGGGTAATTAAGGGTAGGAAAGGAAAGCATTGCAGAGGAATTTACACCATATGTATTCCTTTTTATTATCAGCTGGAAGCAAAACTGCTAATGAAGATAAGAGGACATGAAGGTGCACTTCCATCTCATTTTCCTGTTGCATGCATGTACTGTAGTTTTAGGTAAGTTTTGGTGTGAGAACCATGCTGGGTTGTGCTGTAGTGAGACTATGACTTCAGGCCCCTGTCCTGCCCCAGGGATCTGTGATGCATATGTCACAAAGCAATAAGAAGAACAGATGATTAAACATGCTGTGAAACCTGCTAGAAGTAGAGAATCAGCTTGGCTGGATTTAAATTTGAGAAAGAAAAAAGCATAGAGACTCACCTAGTTTATTCTCTTTATCTTGTTCATAAATATTTTTGCACTTACAGGACTTGAGGTAGTAACTGGACAGGTTTCCAAAGACTGCATTCTGCCGTGCTCCTTTCCACGTGGTGAAGAAGTAGTGATTCACTGGAAGAAAGAACTCCAAAATGTGCACAGCTACTACAGTGGGCAGGACCAACTAGCAAGCCAAGACTCTCAATACCGGGGTAGAACAGCTCTCTTTCATCAGGGGATTCCCAATGGAAATGCCTCCTTAAAACTGAGTAAACTGCACCAGACCGATGAGGGCTCCTATTCTTGCTATGTGGGGACAAAACAAACGAAAACAGAAGTGGAAGTCAAACTGTCCATACAAGGTCAGCAGAACACTTAAAATACAAACATTCAAGCAGCAAATCCTTTTAGTTTCTTTGCCACTTGACTTTGAAATACCCGTGACCAGTGCTGCCCAAGCTTGTGCTCCATGGGCTGGATGGGCAGTGCCTGGTCCACTTGTAGGTTGAATCTAGTCTGTGGGCCTGATCTAGTGTGTGGGGCAGGTGTAGCAGGAGCCTGACTCAGCTGCAGGTGTGGGGCAGGGGTAGGGGGCTTGACCCAGCTCTAATCCAGCCATGTGGGGTCAGGGTAGGGGGAGGAATGTGGCTCAGCCCCAATTCAGCCATGCAGAGGGAGCAAGGGGCCATAGCCTGGTCCTGATCTTACTGCATAGGGCTTGGGAATTTGGCATCAGGGAGGAGTGGCAGTATTAATTGCCACTGCTCCCATGCTGCCAAATTTCTTGGCTTGTGGGGAGCCATGTGGGCTGGATGCCTGACCCCTGCCTCAGACTCTGAGGTTCTGCACTCCTGGGCAGCTCTGTACTTTACCATTGCACTTCAGCTACAAAATATATTACAAGTAAGTTGCAGCAGACAGAGGTTGAGAACTTCTGTACATAACTGGAGGTGAGAGTTACTACAAGGATATAGGTTGGCAGGAGGGAACCGGATACTGGATGATCATCAGTACAGAGTGTAGATACCAAGGGGAGATTGGAAGTCAGTGAAATGAGTGAGGTGAACGCTACTACACGAGATGCTAACTGCACAGTAGTATTAGGCTACTGCACAGTTAGCATCACTAAAAAGCTGTGCACCAGCACTAATGCACAGTAGCACCAGTTACTGTGCATGAATTTAGTATTTAATTATGCAAGTACTAAAGTAATGTGCAGTAACTATGGCATATTAATGAACATGTAAATGCACCCTGTAATCTGAAGTAAACACATATAATTATGTTTAGCTCTGCTCTGGAGATTGTCTTCTACATTTTTGTCTTTATAGCTCCCCCTCATTATGCAATGGAATATGAAAAACAAGGCTCTGAGGGACAACTGAAATGTTCTGCCTTTCTTGGCTATCCCAAGCCTAATATTACATGGCAAGATTGCTGTATATCAAGGGAAAACACAAGAACTGAAAGAACCCAGGATGGATTTTATTCAGTTAGAAGTGAGAAGAATATTACAGACAAAGCTTATTCTTATGTGTGTCACATTCAGTTCGGGGATCAGATCTGGACTGCTGACTGGAAGAGGGCAGGTGGGTTTGAACTATTTTCCATTCCTTGAACAAAACAAAGTGCAGGAGAGCTTCCTGCAGAGCTGGTCCATAAGGAAAGCTGTTCATCTACATGGTGATGGTTTGGCAATGAGATGGGGCTGCATCATGTTCAACTAAGGTTACATGGCTCAGATAATCAGAAAGCTAGGATGGTTAGCCAGCCTGTGAAATAGAAATGACTCACTGACAGTCATTCCACATGGAGGTCTCTGTGAACTACACCTGATTTACTGATGAATTGGTGTTGGACTCATAGAAGCAGTTTTACGTGCCCTATGTTGCATAACAAAGATTTTTGCATCATTTCAAAGACAGAACAGCGAATAAATTTGAGGACCATAGTCAGCCTGATTTGAGTTTTGAGTTTGCTACACATTCATATAGTAGCTTGGAAGTCAATGCAAACTCATTATCACAGAACTCCACCAAATACTAAACCTTTTTTGTGGACAGCTAGAGATGACCATGCATGGTGGAAGCAGCTAGTTTTGCTTCGTTACACTTCACTAACTCTATACTATAACAGCACTCAGAATAGAATTCAAGAAAAACAGTGCCAGGAGGAAGCTCAGGAGTTTATCTTGTCCAGGCACCTGCTCAGGGCAGGATCATTTCTGCAGAAAAGATGTGGCAGCCCAGATTTGGGAAGCATTATGTAGGGTACAGTGGGTCTTAAACTTTTTAGACTCATGGAACTGCAATGAAAATGCCAATTTTTGGTTTTCACACTTTTTGACCACAGAAAAGCAACAGAGCAATTCTTTTTTGCAAAGAACTCAGAAAGACCATAACAAGTCAGAATGTTTTTAACATTGTGGATTCCTATGTGAAATCTCTGAGTGTTTTAATTAGAGCGGCTCCAAGAGATCTAATTAAAAACTGCCCAAAGCATCATGTGTATCAGCGTCCCCATGCTCGATTAACCAAGTCTGCTCTGATGCAATATAATTACAGTGCATTGGAGCAGCCTCTCTGTGAGTGTATAAGCACCCTCTGGGATTATCTTGTGAAGCATATTTGCAGATCTAGCTGTGCTAACATTGTGTGGCATCTGCAGCATCCTTGAAAGGATCTCAAGGAACCCCAGGCTGCTGTGATTAAAAATTACTGGCACAGACCAGGTTTTGGTAACCTTTATCAGACATGGGCCTGAACAACCCAGCTCTGATCCAATGTAGGCCGAGTGGCTTTGGCAGTGTATCAGTGGCAGGGAGGCTTTCTCCACACCGGTGCTGGTATGGGCGCAGCTTCCAGCCTGTGGGGAGATGCACTGTGGCTGGACAACTGGAAACTGTGTCCACTCCTACACTGCTTCTCCCTTCCGTCCTTCTCCCTCTGGCTGCAATGTGGGCACATGTCTCTCGGTCATGGCCCATGATGAGACAGCCAGGCATGAAGCTCAATTCTTGCTGACCTAAAGCATCTTCCTGGTCTCCTCCAACCAAAATGAAGATCAAGAGTAATACAATACAAAATGGTCATTTTCTCAATGATAATTATTCCCTTGCTATTTATTACATTTCATGGGTTATTTCCACTGCTGTTGTTTGCTTTAGGAATTGTGAAATAGTGCTAGTTGAGGTTCCCCCCCCGCTTCCCATGTTTGTTTATTTTTATATAGTTGACTAAAGTAAAATATTGAGCACAGAAACAAAGATTGGTATCCAGATATTTATTTTTAAGAAATGATCCTTACTCATTTGAAAGCTGTAAGATATTTAAATCAATTTAATATTATTTTAAACAAAAATCAATCACTTGTGCTATAAAAATGTAAACCTTTAACTGAAAATATGAAAAAAGTCCAAATTATGGCATCCTTTGTGGTCTTTATTGTTTGCACTTCTCACAGTTGAGATCAGTGGTTCTCAACTTTTCCAGACACATGGCACCCCTATGTAGACTCAAGACACCCCTGAGAAAATGCCAATTATTAGCTTTCACTCATTTTTTACTCTGTTAAAAAAAGAACAGTTTTTCTGTTGCAAAAAAATCAGAAAGACTGCGACAGGTCAGAATGTCTTTGTCACTATGAATTCCTCTTGGAATGTCTGGATTTATCTTGTGAATCACGTAGGTGTTTGCAGACCTAACAGTGCTAATATTATATGGCATTCCTGCAGCACCATTGAATGGATCTCACAGCAGCCTAGGGTGCTGCTGCACCATAATTGATAATGACTGGTTTAGACTGTGAATAGAGATCAAATTGGCACAAGACATCTGCCTACAAAGGTGCAAGAGCATGAATTCTTATGGCCAGTCAGTTTCAGTGCATAATTTTTGGAAGATGACAGTATTATGCAGGGAGACAGAAGTGGGGAAAACACACAGCAAAAAACCTGAACAAGAAATATTTGAAACCTCTAGTAAGAGATAGGTTTTTTATTTCATTTTAACAAATATTAGGATTGCAACTACAGTACCTGAAATATTCTGTAAAGAAGTGGCTTTTGTATGCATACATTTGGGAAAGCTTTCAACAAAATTATATCAATATGCTTGAATATTCTTTGATAATGAGGCACTAAATCATATGAAAATTCTCTGAAAATTGACTTCTTCACAATAACTTCCTCTAACTATTGCATTTCCACTAACAGGTAATACTTTTAATTATATATTTCAGATCTACTTTGTAAAAATGAAGGAGGTACCGCCATAATCCCATGTGAAGTTTCTGCTGAAAGTTCCTCATACACTATTACTTTGAAAGCAATAAAAAGTACATCTACTTCTGTTCTGGCATCCTTCAATAGCACATCAAAAATCCCTGTACTTCGGCCAGAAAGATTCTATTTGGACACAGACGGACCACATAAATATAAGTTAAGGATAAGTGGCCTGACTCTAGATGACCAGGGAGAATATCTGTGTAATGTTTCAACACCTCAGTACACAAAACTGACTATAACAACTTTACAAGTTGGTAAGTTGCTGTGATTTCCCCATTGCTGGACCTCCCCTGGGGAGGACTAAATCTGTCTAGTGTCATGGAAAATTCTTTCAGGAGTCCTTCAAAAGATATGGGGAGGAAGAAATATTGTGGTGTTATTAGAGAAATATTGAGCTGGATCAGAAAACCACACAGGTTTACTTTGTTGATTGTTGAGATTTTTGCACTTTACTTGACCTCAAAAGATTGTTTGTCCTTCAGCAACTCTTTCTGGACTTGGTCTCATGTGGTGCTCAATACCCACTGACTTCAGTTGGAAATGAAAGTGCCCAGCAACTTGCAGGCTCAGACTGTCAATGCTGTGTTGAGGGAGAAGTTTTTTTGGCTACCACGGCCTTTGCACACCTGATAAGAGAAATGGTTACATTGGACACTCACGGGTTTTGGCTTTTTTAGATTTTATGCTATTATAGCAGTCTGTTTTCCAAACGTAAATGCACGGGTGTACAAACCTATATTTTATGGGTATTTCACATTTGCAACTGTGATAACTCTTTTATGTTATTTCCTTCCCTTCATTTTCTAGGGAGGTTACCACTATTGCTTTCATGTCTTGCCTGGGTTTTCTGGCCAAAGGCTAAAAAAAATATAATGAAATTAAGGTTAAAAGAAGTATAACATAAATAAATTTTAATGAGAATAGTCATTTGGAGTTGTATCTCCTTCCTTTGTAGTGGCACCTACAGAACACAATCTCCTCATCCAGTAGCACTTGAGAAGCCGTAGCTGTTAAATGAACCTGCTTAAGACTGATGTAGGACCTGGTGTAGAGTTCCTGATACTGTCTTAAGATGAGAACTGTTGAGCACTTTGTCAG
Organism: Caiman crocodilus; assembly: GCA_030014935.1. Classification (NCBI taxonomy): domain Eukaryota; kingdom Metazoa; phylum Chordata; order Crocodylia; family Alligatoridae; genus Caiman; species Caiman crocodilus. Next base: position 4,630,722 of record JAGPOW010003316.1, on the reverse strand, counting down.
GTTGATGGAAAATAATTTGGGAGAGAGGCATCTGGTGTAGAAATGTATATTTGTGAGGTATTTGCATGGAGATAGTGTTTGAATTGTGCTAGTCCAGGGGGTTTCAACCTTTTTAAACAAGTGTATCCCTTCTGCCTCAAGTTTCAGCTCATGTACCTCTTCATATTTTTTCTTGTTTTTAAGGGGTGGGGGAGGGAGGCAGATCAAGGCCCCCATGGTGAGCAAGGGAGTGGGGTTGGTGCTGGGGTAGGGGCAGCGGCAGACACTGCAGAGGCAGGGTAGAGTGTGGAAGGGAGCCACAAGAGCAGTCCATCCGGAGGGTGCAGGGAGTGGGGTGTAGCTCTTGCTGTGCATACCCTGTGCCCCCTAGATCTCTGCATGGGGTAGAGGCAGATGCTGTTGCAAGCTGGACTCTGCACTCTGCTGCCACTGCCCCAAGAGCTGTGCAATGCCATGTGCCTGCTTCTGCCGGGTGGGCAGTAGACATGGACACATATGCAGATGCAGAAACATACACAGAAACCCTCCCTCCGCAGCAGGTAAGTGTGTGTGGGGGAAGGGGTGGGAGGACCAAATTGAGAAGCAGGGGTTGGTGCGTCTCTATGCCTGTGCCAGGAACAGAGCCGGAAGGGCGAGGGCAGCGGTGTTCCCTGTGGGCTACATGCACGCTGCCTGGCTTGCCAGATGGATGGAGGGAGAGGGACTCATATGCTGCTGCTGCCACCTCCACACACTTCTGCCACCACTGCCATGCCCCTCACCACTTTCCTGCAGCTGGTTGCACATGCAGCTCTGTGGGCTGCTGACAGGCCTTGCACCTGGCCAATTGTGTGCTGCTCATCAGCAGCTTGTGGAGCTACGTGTGCAACCAGCTGTGGAAAAACGGCGTGGAGCGCAGCAACGGTGGCAGTGGCACACTGGCGGTGGTGGCTACCGCATGTGAGTGCCTCACCCCATCCAACTGGCACATGTGTGGCGTGCAGAGGGGCACCACTGTCCTTGCCCCCCCGGCCCTGCTACTGGGAGGGGGCACAAAGAGTGGGCAGAGAGAATGAGCTAGAAAGGCCGTGGGGGGCTGGGAGGTGCTGCAGTGTGTTGTGTGTGGCTGGCGGTGCCCAGCATGTCCCCCTCTCAGGTGAGAAGCAAAGTATGGGAATACATTGGAGGAGGTGCCACTGCCGCATTCTCCCTCCCTGTTCACCTGCCCACCCATGTGTACCCCCTATGGCCTGGTTGACAACCCCTGTGCAAGTGTATGACAGATTTTAGAAATAAGGCATAAAATGAGAAGAGAAGCAGTGTAGGGACACAGTCTTGTGCAACTTCCATTTATGTGGAAGGAAGTGTGAGGAAGAGCCTCAGAAGGATATACTGAAGGAACAATTGTACAGGGAGGAGGGGAACCAGGAAACGACTGAGTCCAGAAGAGGAGAGCAGAATTTCATACCTGTTTCAGTGGACTATAGGAAGCAAAATCCAGATTGAAGGTTGGTGGTATTGGGGGAACTATGAAGACATGCTACAGAGCAGCTGTGGGCAGCACTATTGGTGAGCTTTTAAATGAAAGGGAGAAAGGGCAGAAATTGAACAAGCAAGCATAAGCAATGCCATGTGTTTTATTTGTTTATAAGGTGGGATAGATTCAAGCTTGTTTATACTGTGAATTGGCTGACATGAAGTGGGGAATGACAATGGAGGTAATGGAGATCAAGAAATGGGACAGAATGGGATAACTGGGGAATAATGTGCTATCAGTAAACATAGTGTTACAATATTAAAGGCTTTCCAAGACTCCTGTAACTTGTTGCCCTGTTGAGCATAGCCTCCTCATCATAGATGAGGACTCTGTGGCTGTTCCAGGGCTCAAGCACCCACCAAAAAAAATTACTGGGTGCTAATTTTCAGATGTTAAAAACAAACAAAACAAAAATACTTTATCACAGTGGTGAGCAAAATACAGCCTGTGGGCTGGATCTGGCTTGCCAGGCAATTCTATCTGGCCCATGGGGCCTGTAAAAAATTAGTAAATTAATATTTATTTTATCTTGGCTGCCTGTCAAAGCTGTCAGGAGCCAGGGGCAGTAGGACCCAGGGGGAGCCCTCAGCAGAGCTGAGCAGCCCAGCCCCACCCCACCCCCAGCCATTTTCACTGTCTTCCTGCCCCCATGCTGCTCTTGCACCACGTGGCTCCTGGCTGCATTACCTGACCAGGCAGCACAGGGCCCCATCTGTAGATATGTATGTATGTGTGTGCCTGTGTGCGTGTGTTCAGGCAAGAGCAGCGTGTATGTTTGCAGACGGGGTAATTTGTGTGTGTGTGCGCGCGTGCAGGCAGGGGCAGTGTGTGTGTGTGTGTTCATTGAGTGAGTCCCACACACATACTCCATCATAAACATGTACCCCCCCCCCTTTGCACTGCCATACATGCAGAGTGTGTGTGTGTGTGTGCAGGCAGGGGCAGTGTGTGTGTGTGTTGATTGGGTGAGTGCCACATGCACACTCTACCATACACATGAATCCACATCCCCCTCGCACTGCTTTACATGCAGATCCCCACACCCACAACCCTTCATACACCCCAGCCAACTTTCCCCACAAACCCCATACCCACCCACACCCCACATACCCACAGCTCCCCACAAACCTATACATACCCCCCCATGATATACAAGAGTAAGACTTAATTTTAAGCTATTGTGCAATCATCTCTTTGTACGCTACACAAACACATATAAGTCAGGACAAAAATATTTTTAAAAATCAAATTAATTAATGTTGTAGATGTTTACTTTTTAGAATATAATTTGATATTTTTCTGCTTCTGATATAGCAAAACCCCTTGCTGAAAGGAGTACTTCTGGGGACAACAGGAGGGATTTTGGGTGGCAAAGGTCAGGGATTAGGGGATGGGGGCAGGGAACCTGTCAAGGGGTAGGGCTGCCCGTGTGGTCCTTGACAGCTTGCCAAAACTCAGTAAGCAATCCTCTGCCCAAAAGAATTGCGTGCCCCTGCTCTATCAGAAGAAGCAGCACACTATTTCAACCTGGCTCTGAACATTTATAAAGATCAAGTGTTTCAGGGGGGCTTTTTTGGCATTTCTAGCTAAAGCTGATTCAATCAGCTATTAGATAAAAGCACCAAAAAAAGCCCTGCTAAAGAACTTGATCCTTACAGATACTACAGAGCTGGATTGAAGTAATGTGCTGTCTCTTCTGGGCATGAGTGGGGCTCAGCACAGGAACATGCCAAGTTAGAAGTAAAGCACTGGGTTTTGGGGGTGGAGGGGTTATGTCTGCAAGCACCCACTGGCAAAAAACAAAGTCAGCGCCTATGTTCCTAATTCAGCTGTTTCTTCTTTTAGAGTACAGTACAGCATTGATTCTCTGGCACAACCAGTGTCAGGATCATTCTGGATGGTCAATTTTTCTGGATAAACAAACACCACACTAGAAGTACTGAAAACTATACTTTAATTTTTGTAATGTACAGCAAAGAAATGGTGGTACTGTGTAATACAGTAGGCGCATACATTACCATAGGCAGAACTTTTGTTACACTAATTGTCATTGTAGATCAGTGGTTCCCAAACTGTGGTACACATACCAAATGTACATAGACAACCTGTCAGTGGTACACGTTAACAGATTTATTACAATTAATTTATATGACAAAATTTTGCTGGTGGTACTTAATGTTGTATTGTTTTTAAATTGGTGTTGTACAATCTGTTAGAATTTGGGAACCACTGTTCTAGATAATCAATGCTCTACTGCATTTAGAAGTGGACACAGTATTCCAGATGAAGGCAAAATTCTCTGTTTTCAGTGATTCTCAATCCCTTTCCTTATCCATCTTAACACTATGATTTTTTTTTTGACTGATGCTCACTGACCATATGGCTTAACTGAATTGTCCACAGTGATGTCCAGATTTTTTTCCACGACTTGTTCCAGTAAAGTAGAACTGAATAAAAATTGCTTATGTGGCATTTGTCAACACAGTTTATTCTTCGTTCATGGTGCCCTTTATTTGGGTCTTCTTTCAAGTAGTCGGGAGTTGAATTTTAGGTGACAGTTGTTATTAGTTCTTTAATGTAAAAATCTATGTTTCAAGTTTGCTAACAGTTACTAAGAATTCCGTAAAAAAGCAAGGAGAGGGACTATTGGTGGTACTGGTTACTACACCAGAGAGTGTTTACAGGACCAGGATACTTCATCTTTTAACCAGTCTGTTGGGTAAACCATCCACACACTCTGTAACAGAATACCCAGAACTGAGACTAAAGAAGCAAATAACAAGTGGCATGCTTTCAACTGTTTGGATTTGTCATTTTAAATTGGTATTCTCTTAAGATTGCAGAATTTTAGAGCCTGTATTAAAACTATTGGATTTTAAGACTGTGATAATATTAATGGACAGACCAAGGCGGGTTCCATCTGCATTACAAATTTATGAATTCTAAATTGGAACTAAAAAAGGACAGGTTACTACACTTTGGGGGATGCTATAAGCATTACTTTGTAATATTATGTATTATTATGAAGCTCTTTTATTTAATTATGTGAAATTAAACCAAGATATATATTTTCAGAAGAAAGAACAAGTACAAATTCTGCTGTATCTGGCACTGGCATTGGAATTGGCATTGTCATCAGCATTGTCATCGCTCTTATTGGCAGCATTTTATATTATTTATGCAAGGTGTGTATGACTGTGGACATTAGCAAACACTTCCACACACGTTAGTACAAGATTCATGTAAAAATACAACTCCATGTGTTAAGGTTGAACCAGAACATGGACAAAAACTGCTTTGGGTAAAAAAACTGGCAAAAGATTGGAAATGTAAAATGAAAAAAAGAAAAAAGTTGTCGTTAACATTCCCTTTTTCCAGCCACTTCCTGTGGCTTGCAGGCAGCCTCCATGACTCTCTGTACCCATTGTCTGGGTTGCACTACTTTGAGTGGTGCCTTGGGCATGTTTTTCTCTTAAGCAACATACTGTACTTAGCTAAATTAAAAATTGCCGTGATGAGGTTGAGCACAAAATTAAAATTAAGAGAAGAAACTACATTCAAGTATATCTAGGTTGCAAGATGGCAAAAAAAAGGTAGGCTGGATTTGCCTAGTTTGTGTATCATATTGAAGCAGCAGCAGATGCTTGCATTTCCAGAGATCTCCAAACTATTTTGTCTATTCCTGACTCCTGAGGCACCCCCAGTAGCCCAGTTGGGGAAGGGTGGATCCTATTGTTTTAATTTCTTTGTAACCTTGTCTAAGCTTGTTTAAGTTGGTATTTCACCATATTTGGCTTTGTCATATAACAGTTCATTTTTTCCCCTCCCACAGAAAAAATACCTTAACCAAAACAGGAGTGCAGGAAAAACTGGGTCACCTTCAGAGGTAAGGAGTATTTTCTCTTTCAACTTGCTTTGAAATCTGCTTGGTTTTATGTGGGACTGTTAGGCTTACAGGTGGTGACTAGGATCCTGTCTCTGTAGTTACAGGTAGTTGGGATTTATATATAAATGTCCTCAGTAGCCTCAGATATTAGTATGCTATCTTCTTCCATATTTATGTCCTGTGTCTGTAAAACCAGAAATGGAAAGACCGGTATTGTTGATTTCTTGGGTAACATTTTCCAAAGTTGGTACAAATTCCCTTTCACAGAAGGCTCTTGATTCTGAAAAAACCCACCCTGGGTGAGCATCAGGGTGGAACATACTGTGGTGACCATTTAAGTGTAAGGATGCACCTCATAAAACCAGATTTTCAACTGGTTTAGATACATTGGCCCCCAGGAAGCACTTTCCTGTTATTCTTATACAGTACCTGATAATTGATAATCCTGCCCCAAGAGCCACTTTCTTGTTCCAGCCTACTCCCTTAGCTTGGAAGCTCTTCTGAGCATTAGGCCAAGTTCCTTCCACTGTGTATCCCCCCCTTCAGTGTATTTCAACTTCACCCACAATTCCCTGTTCCTGATTTCTGATACATTCAACTTCCTGTGTCTGCTGCCTGAAATTAGAGCTGAGCATAGGAGAGACAATCCAGTGCAGGGTGTCAAGGGCCTGCAGCAAGGCAGTAGCCCTTGACTTCAGGAGGGCCAACTTCAACAATTTGAGGAGATTGGTAGGAGAGGCACTGCGGTCCTGGAGAGTAGGGGAACTAGGTGTCCAAGACGAGTAGTTGTTTCTTAAGAAGACGATCCTCTTAACTGTCCAGGGGGTGACAGTCCCAATGTGAGTCAAAGGGGTGCTCAAAAGCCCCCTTGGCTCACCAAAGGCATTCAGGAACATCTGAAAGCCAAGAACGGGTCCACCATCCAGTGGAAAGTGGGGTGGCTATCACCAAAAAAGGATTATACCTCCATAGCAAGAGTCTGTAGGGAGGCTGTTAGGAAGGCTAAGGCAGAGATGGAACTAGGGCTAGCAACAAAAATCAAGGACAACAAAAAGTCCTTTTTTAAATACAGGAGTAAAACGAAGGCACCAGGCAATGTAGGGCCCCTGCAAGATACGCTTGGCAATCTGGTGGTTGCACCAGATGAAAAACCAGACGTTTTCAACAAATTCTTTTTTCTTAGCAGGTACCGATAGGTCTCCTCTCTTGATTAAGGATGGACTCCGGAGTGACTCCGCCAGGCCTAGGGTAAGGAAGGACCGAGTTAGGGAACTTCTGGAGGGGCTGGACATGTTCAAATCAGCAGGTCCAGATGCTCTCTACTCTAGGGTGCTCAGGGAATTGGCAGGGGTCATCGCAGGGCCCCTGGTATGGCTTTATGAGCACTTGTGGTGCTCTGGCCAGATGCCAGAAATCTGGAAGAAGGCCAATGTGGCCCCCATCTTCAAAAAAGGGAGGAGGGAGGACCTGGGCAACTCTAGGCCCATTAGTCTTACTTTGGTCTTGGGGAAGCTCTTTGAGAAGATTATCCAGGAACACATCTGGGAGGGACCAGCAGAGGGACGGATGCTCAAGGACAACCAGCATGGATTTATTAGGGGCAGGTCCTGTCAGACCAACCTGACAGCCTTCTACGATCAAGTCATAAAATCATTGGATGCAGGTGTTGCGGTGGTTGTAGTCTTTCTGGACTTCAGGAAGGACTTTGACACTCTCTTTCACCCCTTTCTCATTAAAAAGCTAGGTGACTGTGGCATTGATGCCTACACAGTCAGATGGGTCACAAACTGGCTGAGGGGCTGCACCCAGAGAATGGTGGTGGATGGGTCCTATTCAATCTAGAGGGAGGTGGGCAGTGGGGTCCTCCAGGGTTTGGTCCTCAGGCCTGTACTATTCAATTTCTTTATCAGCGACTTGGATGAGGAGGTGAAAGGCACTCTGTTCAAATTCACTGACAACACCAAGATTTGGGGCAAGGTGGGCATGCTAGAAGGGACAGGATACAACTGGATCTGGATATGTTACAGGGGTGGGCAAATGAGAATAGGATGGGATTCAATACTGACAAGTGCAGAGTACTGCACTTGGACAGGAAGAACCAGCAGCATATTTATAGGCTGGGGAACTCCCTTCTTGAAAGCACAGAGACAGAAAGAGATCTTGGAGTCATTATTGATTCTAATATGAACATGGGCCGCCAATGTGAGGATGTGGTCAGCAAGATTAACCGCACCTTGTCATGCATCCACAGATGCATCATGAGCAGGTCCAAGAAGGTGATCCTCCCCATCTATGTGACACTGGTCAGGCCACAGCTGGAGTACTGTGTTCAGTTTTGGGCACCACAGAGGGATGTGGACAGCATCGAGAGGGTCCAGAGGAGGGCCACCCGCATGATCAGGGGCCACATGCAGGAAAGGCTAAGATACCTGGACCTTCACAAGAGAAGGTTGAGAGGGGGTCTAGAGACAGTCTATAAATTTATCAGGGGGGACCAGAAGGAAATGGGTGAGACCCTGTCCCCTGAGCACCTCCCGGAGTAACAAGGAATAATGGTCACAAGTTGATTCAGAGTAGGTTCAAGCTAGACAACAGGAGGCACTACTTCACAGTCAGGGAGGCCAGGATCTTGAACCAGCTTCCAAGGGAAGTGGTGATGGCTCCTCCCTTTGGGGTCTTTAAAAGGAGGCTTGATTGCTACCTAGCTGGGGTCATATGAGCTTAACTTAGTGGGGGGTCATATGAGCCCAGTATTCATTCCTGCCCATGGCAGGGGGTCAGACTTGATGATTTGCTCAGGTCCCTTCCAACCCTACATCTATGAACCTATGAAATAGTGGACAAACTCATTTCTAGGAAGATTCCACTCTACGAAGCTTCCTTTTCCTGTTCCTCAAGTGACTGATCAGTCAGTCTGCCAGATGTTTAGCTGTACTATTGTCCATTTATGCAGTCAGCAAGCAGAGTGCTAGGTGAACTCAACTTTCAGGATTGCCACCAAATAGAGATATAGACACGTACACAGAATATAGCTGCTGGGTAGAGAACTCAAGTAATAGGTCTTTTAATTGCCACAGCCCTGTATTGTCTATCAGTAAGTACCAGATATAATGACAATGGAAATTCTGGAGTGGGACTGGGATTATCATAGCCTATTGTATGCAGGGGAAAGGAGAAGGCTGGATGGGAATGGAGGGAGGCAAATGGAGAAAGAGAAAGCGCGCAATGTGGAATAAGCAAGTTACATAATAAGTATACTAATATGTAAATTAATTGAAGAGCCTGTGGCCCCTGGCACATATTCAGTTAAAGGTATGACGGGATCCGATCCCAGATCCCAACAGTCACACCCCCTACCATGCTATACATGCCTGGCAGGAGGTGTTATTGTGGGATCAGGGATCGTTCCCAGTCATGTTGTATTGCTAGTGCGGGGGCCACCTAGGATCACTGGCAAATAGCAATCTAGTCAGGTGATCAGCACCGCCAGCTTTGGCAGTGCATCAGAGTGGAGGACTCTAATGCACCCTCCCAAGGTTGGGAGCTCTGATCCTCTGACTGCTGCTCCCAGCTTTGGAGGTGCACCAGAGCCAGGGGTACCCCAGAATCTGAGAGCAGCAGTCAGCTAATCAGCACTCAGCCTCAGGGGCATGCTGGAGCCAAAGGCTGTGATTCACCTCCCAAGTCTGGGATCCCCAGTCAGCCTGGCCACACATTTAATTTAAGGTATGATGGCACCCGCCACAAAGTTATCACACATTTTGTGCAATACCTTTGTGGTTTATTCCATTTTATTGAGCTATTAATTATATGAATGCTTGGCTGAGTTACTGATAAGATGCGATTAGGTGGTAAACAAGTCTTAAGTATAAAATGTAATCTACTACAGGCCCACAGGTCACATAAGTGTTCTGTATTCTACTAAAAAGAAGCATTACACTAGGGAAATATGACACTGGAGAAATCACTTTAATCCCAGCTAAACTGTTTTTTGCTTGTACCATTCCATGTAGCCAGTGGATCAGATGGTAAATTCTATCATTTCTGCTCTTTCTGAACAAAGAGGCATTTAACTGTTCCCTCATTTGACTTGAGCAAAAGATGGCTAACCTGCCCATCAGCTCCAGTGAGGTTTTCTCAGTGACCTTTCACTCAGTAGGAAACAAAGATAGAAATCAGTACATAAAAATCAATACATAAAAATTGGCAAAATTTAAGGTTATTCAACCTTTAAGATGAATTGGCAAAGTTTAAGGTTAATAGTTATTCAACTTATAATATTTCGAGTTACAATGTTTCACACTGACAACATTTATAAAGTCACACTATTTCAACTTTCTGAAGTCAGTTTTGAATTTACAACACCTGATCCGACGCAATGCCACACCAGCGAACAAGTTCATTGCTTTGCCCATCTCCCTGAAGAGCATCTGTCCAAACTTCCTTGGACTCTTTCTTTAAGAAAGCAGACAAGACTCCTGAGAAGACTCCAGCCAAGACTCCTGAGAAGACTCCAGCCAAGAACCCTTCAAAAAGTCCAGCAAAGTCACCTTAAAGAAGTCCTTCCAAATCAATATGAATGTTATTTACAATAAATTTCTCTTTTTATGACCAGGTTATCTAGTCTCTTTTTATGACCAGGTTATGAAATGCCTGGACACAGGAGGAGGAGTGGATGTCGCATACTTAGACTTCAGGAAGGCCTTTGATATGGTATCCCATCCCATACTGGTGAACAAGTTAAGAGGCTGTGACTTGGATGACTACACAGTCCAGTGGGTGGTGAATTGGCTAGAGGGTCGCACCCAGAGAGTCGTAGTG
>JAGPOW010003316.1:4600526-4620399 GCA_030014935.1 Caiman crocodilus | reverse complement strand
GACTCCAAGATGAACATGAGTTGGCAGTGTGACGAAGCCATCAGAAAAGCCAATGGCACTTTATCGTGCATCAGCAGATGCATGACAAATAGATCCAAAAAGGTGATACTTCCCCTCTATCGGGTGCTGGTCAGACCGCAGCTGGAGTACTGCGTGCAATTCTGGGCACTGCACTTCAAGAGGAATGAGGATAACCTGGAGAGGGTCCAGAGAAGAGTCACTCGTATGGTTAAGGGCTTGTAGACGAAGCCCTACCAGGAGAGACTGGGGCACCTGGACCCCTTCAGCCTCTGCAAAAGAAGGTTGAGAGGCGACCTTGTGGCTGCCTATAAGTTCATCGTGGGGGCACAGAAGGGAATTGGAGAGGTTTTATTGACCAAGATGCCCCCGGGGGTTACAAGAAATAATGGCCACAAGCTAGCAGAGAGCAGATGTAGACTGGACATTAGGAAGAACTTCTTCACAATTAGAGTGGCCTGTGGGGGCCAAGAAATGCTGTCAGAATGGGGCCGCTAATGGAGTGGAATTGAGGTGCTGGAGACACAGCGGTTGCAACAAAAAAAAACTTTACTTACAGTCCGTAGGCTGTAGGCACATCTCTTGAAGTTACAGAACTTAAACGGAACTCAGGCACACTGTTGCTCACGCTCACGCAGGGTATGGGGCGTCGGATGATCCTGGTGGAGAGTTGTCGTCGGTTGATCAGACCTCCTTTGTGGCTTGGAAAAGCATGTGGAGATCTCTCCTCATGCGCATCCGAGCACTCCTCCAATTTGGGCAGGCATCACCCAAGCCTTTTATGTGGTCAGTGAGCCAATTGCCGACTGACAAGTGTACATAATTTATGGTGAGCCAATCATAAGCATGTACTTGGTGGTGCAGCTGCAAGGTTTTGGCGGGCTCTGATCCTGCACCGAGACGTTTTCCCACGTTGCAAGGGAAATCCCTGCATTCGTGCTTGCAATGTGCTTAACACAGCTGTGCCGAGGCATTTCGTTAACTGTTTTGTACAGACATGGCCAAGGTCTGGAACGGGCTCCCAAGGGAAGTGGTGCTCTCCCCTACCCTGGGGTCTTCAAGAGGAGATTAGATAAGCATCTAGTTGGGGACATCTAGACCCAGCACTCTTTCCTGCCTATGCAGGGGGTCAGACTAGATGATCTATTGAGGTCCCTTCTGACCCTAGCATCTATGAATCTATGAAAAAACATTAATAAAGTCATGCAACTCATCTATAATTGACTGAGTACAAAATTCTGGGTTACTTTTCATGAAAATAGGGTATCGAGCCTTGGTTCAGGAACCAATCCCACATTTATAACATCGTTTCTTATGGGAAAAATGGTTCTGAGTTACAATGTTTCAACTTAAGATGCTGTTTTCAGGACCCAATTGTGTAGTAAGTCCGAGGACTGTTTGTAACCAAAATTAGAAAGGGCCAAATTTCCTATAGCCTTTAGGGACATTTTACAACAATTAGATTGTTTACATCTGAAACAATCTCAATCAGTCATTCCATTTTGTAGATTATTCAGACAAATAAAAAACTTTAAATATAGGAGACCATGGAGAAACACTCTTGTCTTTTCCATTTATTCCACCATTTTGCCACCGGTGATTTTACATGGCTAATGTAAACAAGGAAAAGTATACTTGTCTTTCTGGTTGGGAACCCATCTATCACCTTCTGAGCAATTTTATGTATTACTAGATCCAATAAACTTTGCTTTGTTTGTGTTCTCCAGGAGAGTACTTAACCTTTTTCCCCATGACCAAGAAAATAATCAGCAAAATAATTTTCTCATTTATTGAGAATTATTTTCTCAATAATTCTCTCTCCAACTGTATGTTTAAAAAAAATCCTAGAAAATTCTTTGCCCTTTGATTATTCCATATATAATCCATATAGTTGTATTAGAAAGCAAATGTACAAGTAACTTTGTGAGCAGAATTATTAACAAAGGGACAGAAGCTTGTAAAAGCAGGTGGATGAAAAAGTGTGTCATGCTTTTCACAAAGATTGATTGCAGAACATGTTAAAGTTTTATTAAATATGTCAAAATCTGTGTTGTATCAAAATGGTGAGAAAAATCTTATGCTCTTTGTGGTTCATATATTTGTATATGGCTGTTTTAATCAAACTTGGAGAGGAGGTGAGTCAAACTGATATCTAACTTAATCTCTCTGGAAAGTAGTAAAAGTCACTGTAAACATTTTACCTCATAGTGAATAATACTCTTGATAATTTACCAGTACATACATACATACCTACATATATATGTAGATATATATGTAATATATGTATGTGTGTGTGTGTGTATAGATATATATGTATGTAATATATATATAGATAGATAGATATATGTAATACACACACACACACACACACACACACACACACACTCAGAGTCAGGCCCTCTCAGAGGTCAAGAGAGGCCAGGGCCACATCCATTTTTTTGAGGCTCAAAATACAATGCAGTAATTTGTAATAAATGTTCCTTTTTTATTTAACAAGTAATTTTCTAGCTTTTTTCTTCTTTCAATCCTGTCAGTGTATCTCTGCGTCTGTTTGTATAACGTCGATAACATCAAAAGTCTAAATTTGAGGCCCTCCATGAATGAGAGGCCCAGGCCAAATGGCTTCCCTGCCTCTGCCCCCCCCCCCCCCGCAATGATAGGCTCTGTATACAGTGAGGGGGAGAAGGAGAGGGAGAGTACTTCTTTTTATTAGTCTGCAAAGTTCCCTTGCACCCAGAACTTTGTGGTCAAACTTCTCAAATAAGCATGCAACCCTATGGTTGAGTACAGTCAAAAAGCCCAAAGCTGAATTGTCCTTGCAAATTACTTTAAACTACACAGATTAAATTGAAACAGAAATGAAAAGACATTTACCTTTGATTCAGGAAATGCAGCCATATGCCTGCAGTGGCTCAGGCCAGAAGTCAGGGGATGCTAGAATTGGGGTCTCCAGCATGTAGCCAGCATGGACTGTGTGTTCACTTCCCCTTTCTGCTGTTCCCAAGGTCTCAGAGATCTGTGGTCCAAAATCACAGTAGCACAACTCTGCAGGGTTGCTTATCACTTCCTCTTGGTGTTTCCAGGTGCCTCTAGGATTTGTTGTCTACAGTCGCAGTCACAGTAAGTTTGAGCAGGGGAAGGGGGGTTTCAATCCCCCCCGGCCTCAGACCCTAGCCAGGGTTTTCGTGGAGGGCGAGGGGCAGTCCCCTCCCTCCATCCCTGCAGACGGGGCTGCATCCCCAGCCAGGCTTGCTCACTCCCACCCCTTGTCAGCCAGCCCTCACTACTCTAGCTGGCATTTCAGCCATTTCGAAACTGCTTTATGTGCACTGAGCTTCTGTTCTGTTACAGGTTTAAACCTGTTTCTGATCACTTAAACCAGTTTATGTGCAACTTCTGTCCCTAGCTTAAGTGCCTTTTTTTGTTATCCTTCTTGATAGAAAAACAGGCTCACTGTGCTCATTTATATCCATACCCCCCTGTAGGGCACTTACCGACTCAATGTTTAAGCCCTTTTGAGTCACAGTGGCTGTGCCTTAAGAGCAAACCTAGCTGACAAGAAAAAGAAGGCATCTCATTCTCCTTAACCTCCATCTCTTTGTGCATAGAATCAAGGCACTTGTCTCTCAGTTTAGTGCAGTGGCAAACAATGGGTGATGCCATTGATAACAAGTAATTACATTTAACTAAATGCATTCTTTAATCCAGTAACACATGAATAGTGTAAATTATACTGCTATAGAAATTTAATTTAAATAAAAGATGATTCTTATAAATAAATCTGTGTGACAGCTTTACTTTGTGTCTCTGCTGAATTCTCACTTGTTTCATGGGACTGGAGGAACTCAGATCCTCAGGAACCAGCAAGTGAATAAATAAAACACAAAAGGGTATGCTGAAAGCTGCATTCAGAATGCCACGTAATCAGCAATCCCTGCATCACAGCCTGCTGTAATATAAGGCAAGAAGCTGGTTTAAGTTAACATATCTTCTTTATCTATAAAGGAACTGTATTAGTCTGTAACAGCTGCTTTTAGTCTTCAAGTCTGGTTTTATTTGTTTTTGTGTGGAAAGAAAAATTGGAAATATCTGGCCACAGAATGGACAAGGCAGCAGAAAGGAAATCAGGATGGGATTGAGTGCCCCCTTTAACTTCTCCTCACTTGGGTTACAGCACGACAGTTTCTTTGTGCCCCTGACTGCTTATCTAGAACATACTCCCTAATATCTAGAGCCTAAGAGTTTAGATAATGTCTTCATTTCAAGCAGTGATCAAAATAAAGATGATTCCGGCTCCTGCCTTCACTACTCCATGTAAGTTGCAGGATTGCACTGACATTGAATTGCCATTAGAGTAACCAAAGAGAAGGGTTTTCCAAACTACCTCACTCCCTTTCAACCCCAAGTCAAGCCCCAATGATACATGAAAGGAGTCATTTAGAATGTTGTTTTGGCAGCATTTTTTGGTTTCCTTTAGTTCAGAATCAACTAACATATTACTTGATATTAATAACTTTTGTGGTACCTACAGTAGTCCAAAATCACCAACAATCTGTTAACTTTCCTCAAAATGTAGGTTATCATACTGCAATCCTGCAGTTTCCTAGGGCTGAGGCCATATTGCTCAGGTAGAAATCCTCCTGATAGAAAGGAAATGATGCTTTTAAATAACCATTATCAGAGAGGAAAGTTTTTAACTACATACTGGGCTCATCTATAGGAAACATTTACTGCAGTTACCTAATTAGCTGCACACTAAAGTCTCAGGATCTACACATGTGGCCCTATTAGACCACAGTAATCTAATTGACTCTGCTGTACATTAGTATTTGTAAATGCAAGTACTATCCTATGGCAGCTTTCTTTTGTGCACAGTAGTGCATATGTAGATGTTGATGGGGCTGGCTGGGGCACAAGGGTGCTCTAGTAAGGGCTAGGCAGCAGATAGCCCTTCACTAAAGCACTCTTGTCCCAGCCAGCCCCTCCCCAGCATGCTGAGCCAGGTCAGAGCAGCCCCAGACTGGCAGGATGCATCCCGCCCACTCCCCTCCCCCACCTCCTGCTAGTCAGGGCTGCTTTGCTCTGGCTCATGGTGATTTTGAGTGTGATATATGCCAGGGTTTTTTGCATCACATGAATTGCACATATAGATGTGCCCACTGAGGGGAAAAAATTATCTGCCTATACCTGCTTAATGAGCAAGGTATGTTAAGAATATATTTGATATAGCAGACTACAGTGTTCCTTCTTACAGTTTTGCTTTAATATTAACAGAAACAAATGAAATAGAAGGTTGCGCCAGATACGTGTTGGTTCTTTCTACTGGGAAGATAAAAGAAAAAAATAGCACGAGAGATGTTTTCCCCCTGTAAGTTTGAAAGCATAGTATGCTTGAAAACATTCAAGGATACCAGTAATGAACATGCCTATGAGTAAAATGTTTAGAGTACTTAACCAAACTTTGAAAAACAAACCTTACAGGGATAAGATTTTGCTGGTTCTAGTGCAAATAGGGGGAATCTCTCAAAATAGAGGGCAGCCCAGTTTAAGTAGAAGGAATCTCTCAAGCTACCTGTAAGAACTGAGGAGTAAGCAGTCTTGCTAGCATAGGGTTAATCCAGTATCTAAACCTGCGGGGGAATCCAGCTTGGGGCCAGGGCTGCACAATAGGTCATAACTAGGGAGTCTGAATCATGTTCCTAGTCCCTAGCACTATACATGTCTATAGTCTAGGTCAGGCCAGAGATCAGGAGCTGGGGGGGCCCGAGCACTAGACAGGGTAAATAGGAGCAAGGTACGGGGGAGGCAAGAGCAAGGCTGGATCTGCTGCATGGTATGAAGCACTGAGCAGCGCAAATGGGCTGGGCTAATATGAGCTCAGCAGGCAATGAGATGGACCCTGGCGGCGGCTGCCTCTCTGATATCAGGTGGTATACCACTGAAGGTGCAGATTGCCATCTAACATGAGCAGGCTCTTTCAAAATAGGGGTGGGGGTGACTATTGAAGGGAACCAGTTTACAGGCACTTTTCAGGGATCACAGTCAAAGCTGCTTTATATAATATCCTGAAAAGTTCAGTTTGGTTGATCCAAACCACTGGAGGAAAGAAAATCCATGTACAGCAGGGCTTTCCAGATCCTCGGAGGTGGGGGCAGCTGCACCCCCCCACAGGCCGCAACCCCCCAAGACACATACTCCGGGGGCCACACATCGTAAGGGCAGCCCTCCTTGGGTCCCTCCCTGGTCTGTCTTGGAGACAGCCTCTTCCTCCCTCTTCTCCGCATGCACCCTGGCTCTGCTCCCAGTCGCACAGCTTGGCTCTTTTCTTCCCAGCTGTGTGCAGTGTCAGCAGCCCAGATCCCTCTCTGGTCCTACTCCCACCATGCAGCTCTGGCCCTGGGAGCAGGAGAGGAAGCAGAAACTGGAAGAGGGAGGGGGAGCCCAGAGCAGCAGGTACAATGGGAGGTGCGGTGGCCAGACGGGAGCCCGTAAATTCTCACAGGCCACAAGGCCTGTTCTACAGGATATAAAAAAACAAGTAAGTACTGTTTAAGCACTGAGCCCCCAGACAGCCCACAGTATTAATCAAGATAAAGCAGCTCTTTATGTAAGCAGTAAGGTTCTCAGTAAAGCTAATGAATAAGATTTGAATGTGCCTTGATCAAACTGAAAACAAGCAAAGGATCTGGCCAGTGGCTGGACTCCATTTCCCAGCAGCCCCTGCCCACGTCACTGTGGCAGGGCAGTGGCAGGCTTGCCATGGAGACCGGCCCCGGCCATGCTGGCAGGGTGTGCAGCTGTGCAGGGAACTGCTCTGGGGTGGGACTGGGCTCTTGTGCCGGTGACCGCATAGTCCGGAGCTGGGGCAGAGCCAAGATCTGCCTGCACACCCCTGCCCAGGGCGGGTAGACAGCAGATCACAGCTCTGCCCTGGCTCTGACCATGCTGTCGCCACTGCACGATCCTGGCCCCAGATTGCTCCCTACCCCTGCCAGCACTAGGGGGGCTGGTCTCCATGGAAACCCTGGCTGTCACTGCCCCGCCACGGCTGTGAACTCCATGGAAAATGCCTGCAGCCATGAAGGCAGGGGCTGCTGGGAAAAGGAGTCTGCCGTGGGTCCAATCCACCCCGGCTCTAATGCCGCAGGTTTAATAAGCACAATTTAACAATGCCAGGTTCCTGACGATGCCAGCCCTCCTACAAATGCTACAGATGTTTTTGGCGACCTGACAGTAGCACAGGAAACAAACATTTTTAAAAAATCCCCTAGCACAGATAAATTCTGTCTCCCACAAAGAGAAGACTGCACACGCTGCAGGACTCATCTCATCCCAGGGCCTGGGTATTTCATGAAGTATTTAGAACGAAAGGGGCTTCACAAAAGTACCTGATGAGTCAGTTTTTAAACTGCGTCTCAAACTTGTGGATACCTTTCTGGGCATCTGAATTGCAGTGGAGCACATTCTGGAGTTCATTTTGTAGGTCATACATCTGCAAGAGAGGAAAAAATAATATTCTACAGATGTAAGCTTAAGTCACGTACGTTCTTACATGATCTTCTACAAGCGTAACTCCTGTGTGTGTTTTGGAAACATACCCAAGTGTAAGAGGTATTTAACTGTTTACAACATCCCTCTAACATAGTGCTAATATTGCACAGGCAACCGTTCATGATCAAGCCTAACATATTAGATGCTGCACACAAACAGGAAAAACAGAGATTGTAAGATAACTGACAATTGTAGTGGTTTTCCTCAGGTTTTAGATTACATACCTCATGTGTTGCTAAGAAGGTTTCTTCTTAGCAACCGATGAAATAAGAAGCAGCATTTCTGATTTAGTTAGGCTAAAAGGTGCAAATCTGCCCTGCTTTCTGCCTGACTTCAGAATGATACAAATAACTCTCTCTCTCTACCTTATTTGAAGCCCTGCATTCGGTACGTATGCAGCCTTCTCATTACCAGACCAACCAAGTTAGATGAAAAGAGCGAAATCCATGTGTTCACACAGATTGTATATCAGGTCAGGGTATAGCCCCTAGAAGAGTTAACTCTTTGTATGATCCATGAATGGGCTCTAAGATCAACTTTCTTACTTTAATATTTGCATGGGGTTACATATCAGGCCATGGAAGTTGCTCATGGAAGTTGATGGAGTAACAGACTTGAAAAGGCTGACGTTCCCTATGCATCCTTCATACAAGCAGAGTCTGAGCAGCAGTAACACGGAAGATTGCCAGCCTGTGCAGACAATAGACCTCACCACCAGCTAAGAGGGATATGGGCCCAGAGTTTAGTCTCCATGTCATCTTCAGTCTGGGGACATTTTGTTGATTTGCTAAAAAGGAAGCCATTTCTGACCTGAGACGTGTCCATACCATTCAAATCCAGCTACATGCCTACTGCAGGTCATTCACAGCCATCAGAAGGTTTAGTCATTTATTGCCAGCTTGGGTTGGAGTTCAGCTGGTGGCAATGACTGGTCTCTCCAGACCTGGAGGTCACCCTTGTACCTTGTGAGAAACAGCAAGGCTTAAGTTTTAAAAGGGAACGGTGTTCCTCATAAGTTATAACTGAGCCTTTCTGTTCCCCTATTGATTTTTCATGGCTGCCAGACAGGAAGGTGGTTGAGAGGTTTCCAAGTGTCTCCTCATGTCCAGACAAAGATCCAGCTGCATCAAAGATGATGTGACCCAATCTAGATCTTAAGGATATGCCCCATCTTGAGGAAGAGCAACCAGACAGGAAGAACCCTTTTCTGTCTCTCCTTTCTTCCAATTTCTTTTCACCAGACTTTATCTGTGTAGCAAACACTTGTTCCAGGGGTGGCCATGACATGTCCTGATGGGCACTCAGCCCTTACTTACGTGCCATACCTTGATGTTATTGTCTTTTAGGAAAAGGGAGAGTGCCCCAGGGCTGGCCAAGTCAGATCTCCTCTTGTGCTTGTTGCCTTAAGGGCTAATTACATGGTTCTGTCCTTCGCTTTACACCATGCCCATGCCTTGCAGATGGTATCAAGCAGTCTAGTCACTCCGTTATAGGGGTCTTTGCTGACTTGGCTTCTGCCTCTTTTCTCTTACTGGGCCACTTAGCTTAGATCCCCTGTGTTGGACCCAGCTTCTGGGCCCCAACCCTAGTCTTGCCCTGTCGGATTCTGGCTTGGCCCCTTTAGGAGTTTGGGCTCCTGGCCCTTGTCTCCACTCTATTCTTGTGCTAGGCCCTCTGGCCCCAAGCTATGCCCTGCTCCAAGGACTGGGCCCTCTGACTACACCTCAAGCTTGCCCATAGTAGGGCTCAAAGTAGTCACATGCATCTGGGGCACTAATGGGACCTCCAAAAAACACCCTTCAATAGTCTCTTCCACAAACCACCAGATATGAACACTAACAAAACTTATCCTGCTCTAGGTATAGCCAGCAACAGTAATACCTAGCTGTCCGGCAGCCAGGCTCCCTCTTCCCCTTCTCCTTCCCTTTCTCCTTTGCTGGGGAGGTGTTCCTGTTGAAAGGCATCAGTATTCAGCTGCCAGGTCTGAGAGTAGCTCTGAATCAGCCTGGCATTTCCCAGCAGTCTCTCTGGCCCGGAGCTCTTTATCCAGCAGCTTGCAGGGCAAGACTGCTTGACCAGGTCAGGCCCTGGACTTCTATGCATCAGGCCTGGCCCCCTCCTGGCCAGGTGTTTCCCTAAGCACATGCAGGGCTTCCTCCACAAGACTAAATTACTGGCTGCCATGGCAACTTAAAACTCCTGCCCTAGCAGCTTCCTGTTAGTGGAGGTAGCTATTGCCCTGTCAGCTTATTTTGGGCTGCCAAACCTGCAATAAGCAGCCATGGCCTCAGCTTTCCAGCTGCCTGCTCCCTTGCAGCAGGCTCACTGGAGGCAGAGAGCATCTGACTGACAGCAGTGCAAACCTTTTCCCCAGGGGGTCTCTCCCCTGCCTGGGCAGCGGGGTTTTGCTACTGCCTGGTCCCTGTGGCTGTGTGTAGATGAAACAAGGGGCATGTATGCACAACACTTTACAGTGGATTAAATGCTTTTGTACTGCTTTAATGGTGTTGGTGTTTGCATGCCTCAGTGGCGTATTGCGCATTGTTTCCAGTCGCTGTAGCAAATTCAGTAGCATAATGCGCCTTAAATAACTTGGGGTGCAGCAAACTAAAACTCCAAGGAGGTGTTTTAGTTTGCTGCCCTACAGCCATGGAGTGAAGCATCGGGCTCTGTGCAGCTAAGGGGCTCTGCAGGAAGCCCGTGCAGGCAGCCTGACAGCAGCCCAGGAAGGCAGGCTCCGCCATTTTTCTGGAGCCTGCCTGCCTACCTGAGCTGTGTGGGGGCCTGGTGTTTCCCTCTGAGGCTGTGGTGCCCCCTGGGACTGCCTGAGCCAGGTACCTGTGGGTGGGTACCACCTGCGGGGGGAGCCACCATTCCTGGGGAGGGAAACTCCAGCCCCCCGCCCCAGCCCAGAGACCACTCCACCTGCTGCCAGTTCGCCCTCTCCTCCCTGCCACTAAAGAGGCAGGTAAATTCAAGTGTGTGCACAACACAGGGGTTTAAAGGGCTCTAAATTGAAGCAATGTTTTAAAAAATTCGCTGATTCAATTTAGGGTCCCCCGTTTCATCTACACATGCCCTCCAGCTGCACTTTTTCTTCTTATAGTAACAGGAGCCACCAGCTCTCTGTTACAGTCAGTCACTTTCAAACAGTGATGGAGCTTCATTAAAAAAACAAGATGCTTTCACAGTGAAGGAAATGGCAATTTAGGTCTGTCTAAGCACATTATCCAAAAACGATTCCGTATATGTCAGAGATAAGGGAGCAAGGAGTCCGCTTAAATCAGTGATTGCTGCCTTACTTTTTCCTTTGGCATTCCTGCGCCCCTGTATGACCTTCTCTACTTCATTCTGCATCTAGCATTCCCTTCATCTCCAGCTTCTTCTTCTGACCAAGCAGGCTGATGTTTTAAAAAAAAGAATGTGGGGGGAAGAGGACAAATTATTAGGGATATTGATTATTTAAATTTACAGTGAATCTATGTCCAAGTTTCACCAGTATATTACAATTTATACTGGAAGAGCAGCAGCCTAATTTAACAGCAGCTTGTATAATGGCGCTGGTTTGTAGGTTGGCATGTTTGAAAGAACATCAAGCAAGTACACCCACTCACAGCCCACAGGTGAAAGCATAAATCCTGGTTTTCTCCTGAACCAGAAACACTTGTTTTCTTTGGGTTTCTTCTTCTTGGTTTCTGATTTTTCCAAGGCTTCTTCACCTTCCAGAACTCTACTTTCCTTTTCAGTTTCTGCAGACTTCAGGGAGGCTTGATCTTAAAGAAAAGCTTCATCCAGGGCCAGTTTTACCCAGGGATGAAAATTCAAATGTTCCAATGGACCACAAGGAGCGTGTCCCATGGGGAGGGGAGAAGTGGGTCTCCTCTCCACCTTGGGACTAGGCCCACTCCTCCCCTGTGCCCACCTAGGCCTGCTGCTTGATCCCTGCCCTCCTCCGCCACAGCAGGCCAGCTGCTCCCTCCCTGCCACCGCTGTGGCGGGCCAGCTTCTCCCATGCTCACAGCGGGCCCAGGCCCACTTTTTCCCTCCGACTGCTGTGGCATGCCTGCTCCTCCCCCCACTGCTGCTGCGTTAGCCCTAATAATGATAAATTATTATAATTTTGCAATATTATGAAAGCCTTAATCTGTCTGTTAGTCCATAACACTTTATTCGCACTCTGACTGGCTGACTGAAACAACCAATCAAAATGTGAATAGAGCATTGGGACAGGGGATGGCTGTGTGGCAGAGTGCTGCCATGATGGCAGGAGCACAGGGGACTGGGGCGGGATGAGGTCAGCAGCGCTCCCTGCGGGCGGCGACGATGGAGCGGAGTGGGAGGCGGAGGCGGTGGCGGCACGGGGGGGAGGGATAAACTATTCTAGACTATTCTACTATTATAAAAGCCTTTGTCTGTCTGTCCATAACGCTTTATTTGCACCCTCACTGGTTGTCTTGGCAGCCAATCGCAATGCTTACTGGAACAACCAATCAGAGTGCATTGCACCGACAGAAGCACTGCAGTGACAGCAGGGACTGAGGGGCGGGGGAGGGAGGGGGGGAGTGTGCAAGACCAGTGCTGCTGGCCTCGCTCTCACTCCAGCCCCTCAGTCCCTGCTGTCATGGTGGCACCGTCCCTCAGCAGGGCCAGAGTGGGGGGCTGAGGCCAGCAGCCCTGGTCTCGCCCCCCTCCCCAGTCCTGCTCCCTGGAGGCAGAGGGAGACGGCGGGGGGGGAAACAGGCCTGGACCTAACGCGGCCAGATGGGAGTGGGGAAAACGGGGCCAAATGGGGGACTTCATCCCCACACACTGCCCCCAAGACGGCAGGAACGGAGGGGCCAGAGTGGGGGGGAGAGGGCGAGGCCAGCATCGCTAACCTTGCCTCCTGCTGCCCCTCAGTCCCCACTGTCATGGTGGCACCATCCCCACCATTGCCCTCTGCCTCCAAGGAGCAGGGCCTTGCCCCCACCGCAATCCCCTCAGTCTCCACTGTCATGGCAGCACCGTCCCCACTGTCCCTCAGCAGGGCCAGAGCAGGGAGTGAGGCCAGGGCTGCTGGCTTTGCCTACATCCCCAGCCCTGCTCCTTCAAGGCAGAGGGGAAGAAGGGGGGCGAGCAACGAGCCCAGACCCAGTGCGTTGGGGAGGGGAGGGCAGAGAGGAGGGAATGGGGCCGGATGAGAAGCAGGGGTGGGGCTGGACGCGGGCCCCCATCCCCCCGCCATGACAGCGGGTTCTGGGGGGAGGGGGCGGGGGGGCCCACGGGGCCAGAGGCAGAGCGGCAGCAGTACGGGGCATTTAGCCAGTATAAATTGACGGGCAATTGGCCAGTATAAATTTTAACACAGCATGAACATGAACACGACATGCAAAGTGATTAGTACACAGGTAGGCAACACAACATATATAAAAACACAATTACAAATAAAAATGTCATGTCTGCACACATGCATGGCCAATAAAACAATACTGATATTTAATCTCTTTTTGTAAAAGAGAAGAAACTTAAGCTGGAAATTCAGGTAACATTATAGTTTAGGAAAGAAAACTTTTAAAAATGTTTGACTAAGCAAAAACACTTTAATATGTATTTGGTTGAGGCTGAGAACAACCAAATCAGGAGTATGATAAGATGGAAAATTGCTTCTAACAGCTAAAAATAAATAGTGGGTCAAGGGTTAACACCAGCTGATGTTACAGCTAACTGTTTGTTACCCTCTGAGCACAAGAAAAGACACTGGTTTACATCCTGAGTATATTTAATTATCATGTACTAGTATTGGTGAAACATGGTGGTATAAAACTAATCGAGTACTTTTATGTTTAAAAGAAATTAATTGATGTGTATTTGTGCGTGTACACATACACGTTCTTAAATAGGGTTCGAAGTGGTTTTATAAACAGAAGTCAACTTTGCTTGAGAACTTTCTTCCACATTATAATGATGTTGTAAGGGAAGTGTGTAATTGAAGTATCGAAGTTGTAGCCACATTGGTTTAGAGGAAAAATCAGGACTCGGTAGTAGAGATTATATCTTTTATTAGACCACCAAGATTTTTGCAACAACAACAAATCTTTCAGTGCAAGCTTTTGGGTGCAAACACCCATCATCAGGCATTGGAGAAAAGATTGTAAAAGTTTCCCTGGGGAGAAATCAAAGTTCATATTTCATAGGATTTCACAAAGGGGTAAATAGGTGGAAAACTCTGGCAGCAGTTCATAACTGATATGGCATCTTATTTATAGTATGAACTCATACCATAAATAACCTGGTAGGGAGTTTATTTCAAGTATGGAGGGGAAATAGCGTTGGGCTATATTTAAAGGAGGATGGAGAGGGTGGGCTGTGGTGCAGTTGCTGCTCCCTAGGGCTGCATCATCTGTGAGCTCTTAGGAGGGGCCTGGAGCCCTGCTGACCTCGGTAGGGAGAAGGAAGGAGGGGGAGGACCAAGAACAGCAGCTCTCACTCCCTGAGCTCGAGCTCTGGAGGCATGCAAAAGCAGGGACTCCAACTCTAATCAACTACTGAGCTCGGACCCCACTGCTCACAGGGTGCTCTGGTAGAAACCTGTGCTGACCAGGCATTGAGCTCTCAAAGTGGGAGCAGAGGTGGACGCTCCCCCATTCCCCCTTTTCAGTTTCAGAAATGCGCAGACAACCGGAATCTAGAATTTGCCTTTTGTTAAACTTGACCCTTCTCGTTAAGTTAGAGCTTTGAATACACAGAATTAGGTTTGGTTTTTTTTTTTAATAACAATCCATTTTTGTGAGCTACAGCACTAACTTGTGGAGTCTGATGCTTTAGACGTTAGTGTTTTGTGTTCACTAAAATACTTTCCTGAGTTTCCCCTGTCATAACATTGTCTGCTTTGATTATGGAAAATTCAGTGGATTGGGGAGTAGGGTTTTTATTTATTTTTTATTTCCACAAATACTTTTCCTCCCTGTTAAAGGAGATGGAGGCAGCTGCAGGCTTTGTCTCTTTCTATATTTGTTACCTTTTATTAATTTCCTGTACGTAGGATTTTCCAGGACTTTGTTACAGTTATGAAACAGACAGTACTATTGTTTTTCCTCGTTACCCAACTTACGGCATAGCGTGAGTCTTCCCTGTGTCATATGAGGTTAGCTTTTCAACTGGTTTACCCTTTACTTACATCCCAAATAATGGATATCTAGGATGTCCACCATATAATTTACCCTGTCCAGTTTGTTTAACTTAGTGCAGGATTTAAAACAACTTGTAAAGTTTTATCTTTATTTTTCAAGTTGCTTGTTTTCTAACTTCTCAAGAGTGGTCTTTGACCCTTTCACAGTTATACCTTTGAGTGAAAACTGTTTTCTAACACTATGTATTTCCCATTATTTAGTGTAACAGCTGCTTTGTGATAGCACAGCTGGGTATTACTTTTGCCAACCTGCCAGTAAAGTACTTTCTGGGCAGAAACTTGGTGCTGAACTTCTGTAACTGTTTGTTAACTTCAGTACTTTTGCTCATCACGTGGTACATGCCTCTTATTGGTGTTTATCCCATTTGTAACATTTTGAACCACCTTACCTAGCCACAGTTCCTTTGTGGCCGTCCCATTTGGCACTAAGTATATGTAGCAGGCTCACCTTTCAGAGCTTGGGTTGAGTCCCAGGCTTGAGATTCTGCTGTTTTGATTGGTGGAGCCCATCCACCAGTCAGGAGGGTGCAAGAGAAATAAAGTCATGCCCCTTTCCTGAGCGGAGGGGGAGAAGAGCTCCATCGCACCTGAGTGAAGACTGCAACCCTATCAGGTCCCGAAGACTTCAGGGGCAGAGCCCTGGAGCATATAAGAGGAGCTGTGTGCCCAGCACAAGGGAGATGCCTTGTGGGGAAAGAAGAGAGAAGAGTGAGTCTTAGAAGAGCTGAGGAGAGCTGTCTGGCAGGGCAAAGCAGTAGCACAAGAAAAGCCCCTGAAGACTTCTATCTGTGGGGAGCTGCAGACAGCTCCAGTAGCTAGGCTCTTGGTACACAGCATGGTGCATGGCGTCTGGACCCTGGGAGCTGTGTGAGATGGCTCAGGTCTGCAACCTTTGGTGTGCAGCCAGAGACACGGTGCACAGGCCAGTGCACGGAGCAGGATCTTTGGAGCCATTTGGGCGTCTTACGTCCCCAACCTCCGCAAGAGACTGGGAGGTTGGTGCAGAAGGCGCTGCACAGGGGGTGAGAGACCCTGGGAGCCACTTGAGGTGGCTCAGGTCTACAGCTGCTGGCACAGGGCAGCAGCTCAGTGCAGGCGACGTTGCCCAGAGTGTCCGGGAGCAGACCAAGCCCCAGTGCTGCACAAGGCTGTCTGGACCTCCAATCCCTAGAACAAGGCAAACCCACAGCGGTCCATGTGGCCCTAAGCCGAGCCAGTGGCAGCAGAGATGGGCAGCAGGAAAGCCCAGTGGTGATCAGAGCTCAACCTGGAGAACAGAAGGCAACCCTCCGGGACTGTGGAGTAGTAAATTACCCTGGAGAGAGGGTCCCCACAGGGAAGGGACCCCCCAGGGTTGTGAAGGGGCACCATGTGGGCTGCTCCTGCATGATAACGGGGGCACTTAGGAGTCTTTGGGGTCTCCTTTTCCTTTCTTTCCCCCACCTCCTTTTCCTTTCTTTCCCCCACCTCCTTTCCTGCAGTGGTACCTTGGGAGTGGGGCCCCTGCCCTAGATGGCAGCCAGGTAGTCTAGGATTGCTTGTTATATTTGTAGACAGTGCCTTATAGTTTATGTGAATAAGTTGAAGTAATGGGTTGTATATTAATCGAGTTATAAGGTTGCCCAATCAATATCCTTTGTTCTGCGTTGTTCTATTGTTCATCTGTATTTTTGAATAATAATTGTGTGTGTGTGTATAGGATAAGGTTATTTGTTTTAAATATATATATATATATATATATATATATATATTATACACACACACACACACACGTATATATATTGCTATGTCCTTACCCTTTATTGGTTTTGTTGTAATAATAAATTTATATATAGTTAAGGAATTGATTGACTGGGTCTGACTCTTTAGGGAATGGAGGTGGCCACTGGGCTCTTGTGTCCCTCTGCAGCACACTGCCTTGCCAATAATCCCTTCAATTGGAGAGGGGAGTACAAACCTGTGTACACCCGGGCTACTTATAATTTCTCAAGGCTATTAGTATTTTCCCTTTCTATGTTTGTCCTTATCAAGTGTGCCTTCTGATGCATCTCATCCCATTGAGGCTGCATGTATATCATTCCAGCAAGGCTGCCAGATTATCTCCATGAACAGGCACTATCTGGAGTTTTTAAGCTCATGTTCCAAGTTTCTCACTGACTAGCATCTCAGACAAGTTCACAATTCTGTCACCATAACTCAGGACTATTTGTTTAATAAAGAAATAGAAGACTGCAGCTCATCATGATCAGGATGTCTTTTGCAAGCACAGACCCAGAACTAAGGTACAGTTACAATTCCCTTAATGATTATCATCCCTGATAGTCCTCTGTTCACTCTACCAGTGAGGGTCCTACCACCGCCCAAGTCAGATTAATGACTCTTTTTTTAGGGGGTTGAAATCCTGTGGCCCCACTTGAGCTTACCATGAAAAGTGGTAGAGAATTGCAAACAACTTCCTTCCAACAGCAGGCACCTGGGGCACCATTTACATTACCTAGGTTCATAGATTTCATAGACTTTAGGGCTGGAAGGGACCTCGGAAGATCAAGTCCAGCCCCCTGCCCAAGGGGCAGGTAGTCAGCTGGGGTCATAGGATCCCAGCAAGATAAGCACCCAAATTTCTCTTGAAGGCATTCAATGTAGGTGCATGAACCACTTCTGGTGGCAGGCTATTCCACACCTTGGGGGCTCAGACAGTGAAGAAATTCTTCCTTATGTCCAGCCTGAAACGGTCTTGCAGGAGTTTATAACTGTTCAACCTTGTCATCCCTTGGGGTACTCTGGTGAACAATCATTCCCCCAGATAGGTGGCGATCAGATCACCCCCGAGCCTGCACTTTTCTGGGCTAAAAAGCCCCATAGCTCTCAGCCTGTCGTCGTAAGGTCTGTTTTCCTGACCTCTGATCATGTGTGTGGCTCTTCTCTGAACTCTCTCAAGCTTCTCCACATTCTTTTTTAATTGAGGAGGCCAAAATTAGATGCAGTACTCCAGCTGTGGCCTCACCAAAGCTGAGTACAAGGGGAGAATGACGTCCCGGGATTTGCTTGAGAAGCATCTATGGATGCAAGCGAACGTTTTGCTCGCTTTACTAGCCGCAGCATCACACTGAAGGCTCATATTCATCTTGTGGTCAATCATGACTTCCAAGTCCTTTTCATCTGTAGTGCTAACCAGTGTAGCACTGCCCAGTCTATAAGCATGCTGCAGGTTTTTCCTCCCAAGGTGGAGAACCTTGCATTTTTCAGTGTTAAACATAGTCAGGTTCTCGTCCGCCCATTTCCTGAGCCTGTCAAGGTCAGCCTGGATCGCCCTCCTGTCCTCAGGTGTGGATGCTTTGCCCCAGAGTTTGGTATCATCAGCAAACTTGGCTAGTCTGCTTCTGACTCCAATGTCCACATCATTAATGAAGGTGTTGAACAATGTAGGTCCAAAGACAGAGCCTTGGTGGACCCCACTGGTCACATGGCACAACGATGATTGACTTCTGTCAACCCCCACCCTCTGGGTCTGACCACAGAGCCAATTGCCCAGCCAGAGGATCGTGGTGGACCTGAGGCTGCAGTTGGCCAGTTTTGCCAAGAGGTGATGATGGGATACCAGATCGAAGACTTTTTTGAAGTCAAGATATATGACGTCAAACTCCTCTCCCTTGTACAGGTGATGGGTCACCTGGTCATAAAAGGAGATAAGACTGGTCAAGTAAGACCTACCCACAACAAACCAGTGCTGGATATCCCTTGGCATGTTATCATCAGCAAGTCTGTTAAGAATGGCCTTTTTAATAATCTTTTCTAAGACCTTCCTCGGAATAGAGGTCAGGCTGATGGGCCTGTAGTTTGCCGGATCCACTTTTCTCGCTTTCTTGAAGATAGGCACCACATCGGCCTTCTTCCAGTCTTCAGGCACTTCACCAGAGCACCAGGAGTTCTCAAAGATCCATGCCAGGGGCTGAGCTATGATGCTAGACAGCTCCTTGAGTACGTTGGGGCGTAGATTGTCAGGGCCAGCTGACTTGAAGGTGTCCAGCCTCTCAAAGCATTCCTTAACAAGGTCAGCATTGATGGAGGGCAGGGAATCTCCCTCATCAGGCCTCCCTGTCCCATAGTGGGAAGGGGCGTCCTGTGGGACTGATGAAAGACTGACGCAAAGTACCCGATTAATAGGTTGGCTTTTTCCTGGGTGTCAGTTGTCAGTTGTCCCATATGGTTTAGCAGGGGTCCAGTGCTGCCCTTGCTTTTCCTCCAACTCCCCACATAGCTAAAAAAGGACTTTTTATTGTCCTTGATACTTGTAGCTAGTTGGAGTTCTGTCGCAACCTTGGCTTTCCTGGTTCACTTCCTGCAGCACTGGAACAGTGTGGAATATTCCTCCTTGGAGGTGGATCCAGTCCTCCATCCTTTGTAGGTCTTTCTTTTTAGCCGCAGGAGGTCTGCTAGTTCCCTGGAGAGCCAAGGGAGCTGCTATGCCCTTTTGCTGCCTTTCCTCCGAGATGGAATCGCGTTAGCGTCAAAGATCGCTCCCTTGAGGAGCAACCACTCTTCCTTAACTCTCCTCCCCCTGGAGCCAGGGTCCCTTAGGGCCTCACCAACAAGCCTCCTAAGCTTGTCAAAGTCAGCTTTCCTGAAGTCAAGGACTTCTGTATTGCTGACTGACTTGCCAGCTTTATGGTGGATGGTGATTGGCTTGTGGTCGCAGTCATCCAGCTTCCTTTCGATCATTAGGTTGCTGATTAGGTCATTCCCAGTTGCCAATACCAGGTCGAGCAGTGCTTTACCTTTCATTGGCCTGTAAACCTCTTGTCTCAGATACAGGACATCCATGCATGAGAGGAAGCTTTGCGACTGATCGGCTTTAGCTTAGCAATCGTCCCATGAGATCCACAGGGCTCGGTCCTTGAACAGATACTCTTTAATGTCTTCATCAGAAACTTGGACGAGGGATTGAAGTGTACTCTGTCCAAGTTTGCGGATGACACAAAGTTATGGGGAGAAATGGACACACTGGAGGGCAGGGAACAGCTGCAAGCAGACCTGGAGAGGTTGGACAAGTGGGCAGAAAACAACAGAATGCAATTCAACAAGGAGAAATGCAAAGTGCTGCACCTAGGGAGGAAAAATGTCCAACACACCTACTGC
>JAGPOW010003316.1:4579222-4600426 GCA_030014935.1 Caiman crocodilus | reverse complement strand
CTGGACATTAGGAAGAACTTCTTCGCAGTTCGAGTGGCCAAGGTCTGGAACAGGCTCCCAAGGGAGGTGGTGCTCTCCCCTACCCTGGGGGTCTTCAAGAGGAAGTTAGACAAGCATCTAGCTGGGGTCACCTAGACCCAGCACTCTTTCCTGCCTATGCAGGGGGTTGGACTCAATGATCTATTGATGTCCCTTCCAACCATAACATCTATGAATGTAAGAATCTATGAAACTCTGGGTAGTTGAAGTCTCCCATGACAACCATGGACCTGCAGCATGCGGCCTCAGCCAATTCCCTGGCGAACTCCTGGTCTAGCTCCTGACTTTGGGTGGGAGGTCTGTAGTAGACTCCCACCATTGTGCCCCTGTGACATGTTCCCCATGGATTTTAACCCAGAGGGTCTCCAGCCATCTACCCTGGTCACCGATGTCATCTTTCAGGGATGTGTAGCTCTCCTTGACATAGAGAGCTATCCCCTGCCCCTTTTGTCTACTCGATTTCTCCTGTACAGGGTATAGTCATTTATACCTGTTGTCCAGTCATGGGTGGAGTCCCACCAGGTCTCCATTATCCCTATGACAGTGTAATTATTTGTGTTAAGCAGGAGGACAAGTACTTCCTGTTTATTGCCCAAGCTCCTGGCATTTGTGTACAGGCAGGCAAGCATCCCCTTTCCTTGCTTACCGGTTGTTCCAGGGCTGGGGCATGGGTGGGCTCCCTTAAGTGCCTTGGTCTGCTGGCTTTGCAAGAGTTGCTCAGCAGGCCAGCAGTGGCGGTAGTCCCTCTGTCCTTTGGCGGGCTTAGTTTAAAGCCTGGTGGAGCAGGTTATGGGTGTACTGGTAGGTGGCATGTCTAGAGGCCAACCTTGTATTGTTTATACCCTACAGCATAGGAATAAACACTTATTCTAGCATCTCTGGCTGGCAGACACAGTGCAATATAGACTGTCACCTATTCCAGCTAGGGAGATGCAGGGGTGAGGAGGGTAGTATGCAGCCTGGCAGAAGGCATTCTTGAATTTGTTGCTTCTCCAGTTTTCTCCCCCAGTCTATACCCTAACCATAAGCATTCCTGATTCGTTTAATTTAAAATGCTTTGTTCTACTGAGACTGGGAAGTGGGTTGAACCAGTTTTTCTATGCACTTGAAAAATACCAATTAGCTGAGATGTATGTCCTTGTGAAATGTACAGTTTGGGAAGGGAGGATTTCTTATCCCCTTCACTCTCATAGAAAGCTGCTTGCCCCCATAGTGCTCTCTTTTTGCCTTGGTTTCTGACCTAACAAATGAGGCTGCTTTGTTTTTAGAATTTATCTGAGAAACTCAACTCAAATATGTCATAGCAAAGCTGTCTTTCTAGTACATTCAGTTGTATCAGTCACTACTACCAACATTTTAAAGCTATGATAGAAAGCAGCAGTGTTCAGCCTTCCAGCCTCATGGCTGGAAGGTCTGTTGGCCATATCTAGAGTTGGGCTGACACACAGGACCATGTCATCCAGCCCACAGGGATCTCTGCGTACGCAGAAATTTGGTGGTGGGGAGCAGTGGTAGCACAAATTGCCACGAGTGGTTCTGGAAGCTGTGGCAATTTCGGGAGCCCCTGCAGAGAGCCTCACAGGCTGGGTGGTATATCCTCGCAGGCCAGAGGTTGAGTGCCACTGATAGAGTGTATTTGGATGATCTGTTTTAAGGCCTTCTTGTATAAGGTCTCCTTCCAGGCCCAGTGTTTTGTTTAATTTAATCTGACTATTTGTTTTGCTTGACATGTTGATTGCTTTCCTTATTCTGCTGACTGGGCTAGCTGTAAATGTTGACAAAAGATTACCTCGGCGGTCATTCAGAAACAGGCCTGGAATTATAAATAGAGCTAATGGGTGAACCTTCAACCCTTTGGTGGCAGAGGTGTGCATTTGTGAAAGCAGATAGATCTAGCTTGTGTCTTTGTCCACCTCCACTGCTGTCACATTTGCAGTTTGGTGTTGATTGCTGATTTTTGCACACATGTTGCTATGAATTTTTCTTTTCTTCTACACAAGTGGAACAGAGATTAGAGGTCTCTGCATGGACCCCCCCCACAAAAAAAACCCCAAACCTACTGTATATAACTGCAAGTTATTGCACGGGAGCAAATGGAATTACAAGTGGAAGAAAAGCTTCACAGATCATTTATGGATTACACAGAGTAAAGCTCACAAAAGTCTGTTCACTGAGCTTAGTTTGGTGCCATCCTTGCTGATTTGCTTGGTAGTTTCAACTTCTATGGGTGTGTACAAAAGTTCTCTGTGCACTTTTTACAGCACTGTAATTAAGAGCCCTTTTTATAGCACTATAAAGTTACAGTGCTCTTGAACATGACAGAAATGCAGTGTTTGGTGAGGGAACTCTGAGCCTCCCTGCACTTTCCAGGCTAGGAGTTAGAGGGTGCTCTGCAGCCTACTGGGGTTTCTTCACTGGTCAGAAATTTGACCAGTGTACAGAAGTTATTTATGATAGGTTGCCAAAGTGCTGTAAAATATAGTGCTTGAAAATGTAATACCTAATTGAAAGTGCTATACCCATTTTTAAAGTGCTGAAAAGTTTTACGCTTCTGTTGAGTCATGTCAAGAAAATGCTTTAAATGGTGGAAAAAAGCAACTTCTGTACATACCCTATATAACTTGAATTTCTAAGCAGTTTTCTTCTCCTTCCTTCAGCTCCAGTTAAACTCTGCTTACTTGTCCTCTCCTATCTTTTTATTTTGTATTTCATGCTGCTTCATCTGCTTCTGGGGAGGCGACTAGGTAGGGTTAGTAGGAGACAGGATTATTAAAAGATAGGAAATATCTGCATCCAATCAGACAGGAAGAGCAAGTATGGAAAACAGTGATGCCTGTGTGTAACAGGAAACCAAAGGAGCACAGCGGTGAGATTAAGCTGCAGCAGAGAGGGGCAGGTTGCCTGTTATGAGTAAGGAGAAACTCCTGTGAATGATTACAGGCTATATAAACCCAGCACCTGAAGGAAGGAAGGCAGGCCAGCGTGATGAAGGGAACAGACCTCCCTGGAGAGAAGGGCTGCAGGTGGCAACCTGGTGAGAGCTCCAAGGGCAGTGGGACTGGCAGGATGCATGGTGTTACCCAGAGTGGGGGAGGGTTTGGGTTTTTTGTGCAAGCATTTTCTTGTACCACAGTGGGTGCCCCAGAAGCACCCAGCTTAGAGCCTTGCTTTGGTCAGGGACCCCAGAGGGCTGGGGCTGAGCCTCAGAGCAACCTCACCTGGGTCACAGACTCCAGAGTCTGGAACTAAGATAGAGCAAGTCAGGGCCAGAGCCCAGAAAGGAGCAAGATGGGGGCTAGGAAGCTGAGATCGGAGGCACTGGACCTAAGGTGACAGGCGGCCCAGCCAGAGGAAAGGAACTGCAACCAGGAAGGCTGATGCTCCAAAGGTTTGATGCCTGACAGGGCCAAGCAACCCCTCTAAAGTGATACCATACCATCTGCAAGGGTATTTTGCATTTTGCAGAAATCTTGTTGGCCTAATAAAAGGTATCATCTCTACTGTAAGTCCTGAGTGCCAGATCCCATGTTGTACTCGCCTACCCATCACCCCTCCTGGGACTTGGGAAAGCTGAGTTTGAGTCCTTGCTCCACTACAGATTTCCTGTATGACCTTGAGTATAACAGTAAACCTCTTTCTCTAGGTCCATTTCTCATTGTAAAAATGGAGTGTAGCAGGACCTGGCCTCTGAGGTTGGCCACAGCACCTCCTAGTGATCCTTTTTGTCCTACTTGCTCCCATCTGGCCTTTCAGGGGATTGCCTTGTTATCCTGCCTGCCATGACTTGCAGGTGAAATTGGTGAGACTACCATCAAAGGCCAATGTGAGCTTTCCAAACACAGTCCCTTACCCTAGGGGAACAGCAGCTCTCACTTGGCTCTGACCCCTCTGGAGCCCAGTTGTGCTCCTCCAGGTCTCAGGTGCTTTAAAGACTTTAATCATGGCCTCCAGCTGCCCCCACAGCCATGCCCTTGCCTCACAGGTCTTGCTCTTATGTCCTTCACTATACCCTCTAGCCTTATACTGGTGTTAGCCCTCTGAGTCCATGACTTTTTCCAGACTGTTACACTCAGCCTATGAACCCCATGGCTTTGGACCATGTAGCCTACCAACCTTTCAGGACTCGGTCTTGATTTTACCTCCTTCCCTGTTCACACACTGACCCCTGGCCCTTTCTCAGCTCTACCCCCTGCAGCCTACTGGGTCCTTGACTGTTGCAGGACTTTGTCTGGTCTCAGGCTCCTTGTGACAAGGCATGATCCCTGGCCTCCTATCATCCATACCCAAACCCCTAGCAGGTTCCAGTCCTCTGCCCGCTGGCTCCTTCCAACTTCTCTAGATACCTGGGCTGACCTGTCCCCTCCTTTCACAGCCCAGACTCTCTGGAGGTCAGGGCCAGGCTGCCTCTCTAGCTCTGGAGCTAGGCTTTAACTATACTTTTCAGTCACTTGACTCTCAACTGACTCAGAGGGTTCTGCTCAGCACATCACTTACTTTCCTCTCCTTTACTGAAGCCTGCCCAGCTGTTCTTGGTCTGCTTCTTAAGTACTTGCTTGCCAAAGCACTGCCCTCATAGCTTACTGCTCTCCCCAGAGAGCTGTCTGCAGCTCCTCTCTGTGTCTTCCTCTGGACTGCCTACTTCTCTGCAGCTGGCCCTTGCTCAGCTGCCTATACCACACTGCAGCCCTCTGAGACTGACCTCTTCCTCTCTAAGTAGCAGGGGCAATAAGACTTCCCTCCCTTACCAGAGTATTTTGAGGATAAAAGCATTTAAAATATTTTGGAGCTAGTGGAGCTCCATGTTGGCACAAAGATCTACCTGCTTGCAAAGCTGCAGGATCAGGGACTTAGTGAGTATGGTCTGGAGAAGACAGATTTGTATTTTGTCTCTAAAAGGTCCTTGAACATATGGCAACTGGTAAAGCAAAACTCTAATATATAATTCTATATATTTCATATTCGTAGGTAATGGTAGTAAAGGAGAAGCATTATAGAGGCATTTCCAAATTTCTCTCCTTTTCATTACCAGTTGGGAGTGAAACAACTCTGAACCAAAGATGACATGAAGGTGCACTCTCTTCTCACCTTCTTATTGTATGGATATTCTGTAGTTTCAGGTAAGTTTTGGTATGAGTGTCATGCTGTATAATGCCACAGGAACCTGTGATGCATATGACACATAGCAATAAAAAGAGAAGATGTGAATACAAGCAGCGACAGCTCAGTACCTTGTAGAAGCAGCGAACAATTCTGCTGGATTTAATCTGGATTTTTTTTGCAGGGGGAGGGAGAAGGGAAGACTCACTTAGTTGACTTGTTTAACTTGTTCATAAATATTTTGATACTTACAGTTACATGTCTTGAGTATTACAGGGCTTGAAGTAGTAATTGGACAGGTTCCCAAAGACTGTATTGTGCAGGAGCCCTGACTCAGCTGCAGGTGTGGGGTAGGGGTAGGGGATGTGGCCTAGCTCTTACCCCACCATGTGGGGGCAGGGTAGGAGGAGGGATACAGAGTGTGGATACCAAGGAGAGTTTGGAAGTTGGTGAGACATGAATGAGGTGACTGTTACACTGTAATATGAACAAAATATATATAATTGCATTTAACTTTGCTGTGGTGGTGGTCTCTTACATTTTTATCTTTACAGTTCCCCCCCATCTCCTATTATGGAATTTATATGAAAAACAATATACCCATGAACAACTGGAATGCTCTGCCTTTCTTAGCGATCTTAAGTCTGAGCTTATATGGGGAGATAGCAACATATCCAGGCCAGACACAAGAACCGAGTAATTAAGGATGGACTTTATTTAATTAGAAGTGAGAAGAAAGTTACAGACAAAGCTTCTTCTTACATGTGACGCATTCAGTTTGGGGACCAAAACTGGATTGCTCACTGGTTTCATAACCAAATCAGTTGAGTGTCCAAGTCACAATAAACCGCATGGAGCCATTACCCCAAATTTGGTCATGTTCCACTTCATTAGTTATTCCTACTTAGCAGTCCGTTATTGGCTGCTCCGGACATATAAAAGTTCATGCAGCTTCTGCCAAGTCAGAGACTTCCGAGCATGCGACAGAGTAACCACAGAGAACTCTGTAGCGCGACCGAGGAAACTTGGCGGACTGATCACCCACCAATATCTCCCTGTCACCGGGTCCCTTTGATGTACCCTCGTTATCCTGCAGGTTCCTTTCTCTTTATAAATTCGTTAACTCGTAACTCGTTTGGTTATCCGTGACAACGCAAGCAAGCTACCTTGAGGCCTGCACTGCCATTCCATGTGGCATAAGTAAAACAATCTTTTAAAACCAATAAGCTGTCTTGCCTCTCCATCACCGGCCTGCCTGACATCTGATTAAATTAGCGATCCTCTGGTCAGCTTCAGCTGCCTGCGACATGGCGTCACAAACAGGATCTAAGGGCATGGCAGTGGAGGAGATTCTAATTGAGTGTTGCCCCTGGTGCACTTGGGGGCACCCTGTGGCTGACTCAAATGAGTTATGGGCCCACATCAGATACCACCAAGTGGGTGGGTCGACCGAAAGGCTCATCAGTGGCTACCTTTTGCTAAAAGGGGAAGAAGGAGTTTCAAATGAATGGGAGACACACCTTCACTCTGGGCATTTGGGTGAGTAGTGAGCAATGAGTGGGTCCGATTCAGACCCCAAGACGAAGTAGGCACTGTCGGAATAAAACCGACGGGCGTAGCAGACCCAACGTTTGCTGAAGAGTACGCCCGCTGTATAAGGTGTGTGAGAGAGGGCGGAGAACTGACACTGGTTGACCAGTTCAATCCCCCGACCCTAGCATCCGGGTCAAGGGGGCACGAGCTGCTTTCGAATCTCTGGGAAAAGTTGGATTCAGAGGGCTGTGTCGCAGCGTGGTGGACGGGCCCGAAGTGGGACAAGGGGAAAATGTTGAACATTATGTTCCGCTCTATTACAACTCTGCTGTGGGAAAATGCAAATTTCGAGGTTCAACTGCTCACAGCTGCCCAGATGGCTAAGGAAGCGGCAGTAAAGAAAAGCTCTGAACCATCAGAGAACCCAGAGCCGCCGCCATTCCAAGATGGTGCCAGGGAAAAAGAAGAGCGCGCAAAAAGTCTTGGGGAAGAAGGGGCAATCGTGCAGTCCTCAGCCCTGCCCCTTGGAGTGGCACCAAAAGAAACTCTGCCCCCTGATGTAGCACGAGCAGGAGAACCGCCCCCTTATGAGGGAGAGAAGTTATACTTGATGCTCCCGCCCGACGAGCCTACACTCCTCCCAGCTGCGGTCCACCCAATAGTGTTAGTCAAGCAAGTTACAGACGCGCAGGGTGTGACCTGCATCACCATTGCATGCTGCACCTGCACGCGGGGGGAAATGCAAGAATTGTACAAAGAATCGAAACTGAAGCCTGAAGAGACCCTGGCTATGTGGTCAGGATGCCTGGTAGTGGAATTTGGATCAGACTTGCTGGACCTGGAAGAGGCTGACTTCCTAACCCGCCAAGCCTTGTGGAGTGGAGGGCACGCCACCGACCTAGAAGTGGTAGCGAGTAACGCTCGCTGGCCCATCCCACTCCCAGCGCTTTTTGCAGGCCAAGTTAGCTACAAATCCCATGTGTGGCACAACGGCCGCCCACCAAAGGTCAGCGTGGAACAACTCCTGCTGGCCGTAGTAGGGGTATCATATGCCTCTTGGAACCTCGGTGTACACCAGTTGGGGCTGACATGGGCTCAGTGCAAAGGAGGGTGGCCTCACCGTCATCTGTGGAACCCTGAGACTGTTCCTGAAACCCTTGACAGCATAGAAGCCTGCATAGAGGTCTATGAAGGAGATGACGCCAAAATGCTTTGACTCCTCCTCAACCCAATGACCGGGCAGCAGGCAGGCAACCTCCTGAGCTACTTTCCATGGTTGCAAGCCCTTATGAAGCCGTCCATGAGAGTCTCTAGTAACGTGGAATACCAACCCTTGGTGTACCCCATTGAAGCCCAAAGACCAAGGTGTTATGAGTCTGACGCCGCATGAGAATCGCAACTGTTGCTGCAATGAACGCTGGAGGAGGGCCATGTTTGGGTTCCTTCTACACCGCTCCGGGCTTGCTCATCATGGAGGATGAGGGCCAAAGGAACCTAGCAAATGAACTGGGCTTCAGGTTCGACATATAGGAAGAAATGATGACTGATTACCAACCCTGGCTCATCGCAACTAGCTCGCCGCCGTATTATTCTCCCAGTTTTCTCTTTCTGTTTGTTTGTTTGTTTGTTTTGTCTCCTTAAAGGCTCGGCAGTGATGAGGTGGCAATCTGTGACTGCTCGATCACAAGAACCACCGAGCACAGACCTGCAGTACATCTAGGTCAATGCAGCAATGGCCGCCAACTTGTATGTCGCGAACGGAGTCACTGCCTTATTCCTGCCGTTACCGATGGGTTCCTTGGTGAATGGAACTGACTTCGAAATTTCCAACTTGGTCCTGAACTTTCTATCATTCTGGGCCAAAGCCATAACTAACAGCTCATTGACAGATGGCCTCACCATGTGCTTACGGTTCCCCCTTTCTGTTAATAACCCCGTGTTCACACCCTTGGTCTACAAAATTGTCTTGTACATGCTTGTTTTGTTTTGTTTTAAAACCTGTTCATAACTTTTCGAAACAAATATGTCTTCGTGTGTATATGTGTATATATGTGTGTGTGTATGTGTGAGAGTGTGTTTATATATCAGACAATTATAGGAACCCTCTGTATAGGG
Organism: Caiman crocodilus; assembly: GCA_030014935.1. Classification (NCBI taxonomy): domain Eukaryota; kingdom Metazoa; phylum Chordata; order Crocodylia; family Alligatoridae; genus Caiman; species Caiman crocodilus. The sequence continues at coordinate 4,591,642 of JAGPOW010003316.1, read as the reverse complement.
GGCATTAATCTAATACTCCTGTACCCGCCTCTGTTCGAAAAGGCGTTCCCAACCTGCTTTTGTGCGGGCCACTATGAGGATCAGCCCCGCCTCCGTGGGATGGTTCCCAGAGGGTACCCCAGGTGATGGTGGCCGTTCCCTGGAACTCACCCAACGTGGTCTGACCAGGACCTTCAGCAGCGGGGTCCCACTCTCCGCAGTCTCCAGGGCCAACTCGCCTCTGACGGGCGGTCACGGGGCTCCAGCCTCCCCCCACACCCTGGCCAACACCACTTTAGCTTGCGGGGTTGTCAACCCCTTAACCCAGGCCTGAGGACTCCTCATCCCCAGACCCCGTCATCCCTGCAGGCTCCCTCACCGGTGCCTCTGCTGGACCTTTCCCCAGCTCCCTCGCCATAGCCTCTGCCAGCCCTTTCCCCGGCTCCCTCACCAGAGCCTCTGCTGGCTCTCTCCCTGGCTCCCTTGCCGGTGGTTCCTGCCCCCACCTGCCTACCAGCTCCGGCGTGGGCTCCGCAGCTGGGCTCCTCGTGGCAGCAGCCACGGCCTTCCCCAATTCTGCTGCTGGCGCTGCCACTGTCTGCTCCCTCGTCGTCCACGTCACCCCGCAGGCCTCCAGCTGCAGTATGCTTCTGGCGTTCCCCAATGGGGGCACCGTGCCCTCAGGGCCGCACTTTATATCCGCCGGGTGGAACTCCCTGTGACGTCACCTGGCCCCAGCTGGATACAAGCACGGCTAATGAACAGTGCAGGTGGTTTCTCGGTGCACGTGTTTCTTCCCTTCTCGCCTCCTGTGGATGGTAAGTGGTCACTCCCCCCAGATCTGGGTCGGGGTTCCCCCCTAGCCCTGGCATCCCTGGGACAACCCGCTCCCAGTTACCTTGGAAAATTGAATTAGAGGAAAAAAATACATAAAATTAAGGATAACAATTTGCTGCTTGTAAGTTAATTCAATTGTCAACATTTTAGTTACCTTGTGTTTGCCGTTGATCGCAATAATCGTTGTGTATATAAATTGTTGTATTTTATAGTTTGTTAAAAAGTAACTTGTTAAACTGTTCACTTTTGTGTGTGTATATATATATCTCTGTGTGTTATCCTAAACCCTGTAACAATAACGAGTTCCTGGATGAAAATTGCCTTTAACCTAAAGTTCTTGGTCTATTGTGCCATGGCCAAGGGGGCATGTCATAACCAAATCAGTTGAGTGTCCAAGTCACAATAGACCGCACCATGGAGAACTCTGTAGCATTACCGAGGAAACTTGGCAGACTGATCACCCACCAATATCTCCCCATCACTGGGTCCTCTTGATGTACCCTCGTTGTCCTGCAGGTTCCTTTTTGTTCATAAACTCGTTGACTCGTAACTCGTTTGGTTATCCGTGACAACGCAAGCAAGCTACCTCAAGGCCTGTGCTGCCATTCCATGCGGCATAAGTAAAACAATCTGTTAAAACAAATAAGCTGTCTCGCCTCTCCATCACCGGCCCCCTTGACGTCCGATTAAATTAGCAATCCTCTGGTTGGCTCTGGCCGCCCGAGACAACTGGAAGAGGAATGGTGGGTTTGAACCATTCTTTATTCCTGGAGCATAACTTTAAAGTGCAAGAGAGCTTCCTGGAGAGCTGAGCCATAAAGAAAGCAGTGCATCTACATGGTGACAGTGGGATGATAGTTAAGTTTACATCATGTTCAGCTAAGGAAACCAACAGCTCCTGAAGCTTCTTTGGCTTAAAAAATCCTAATGACTTACTTCAGAACAAAACCCTAATGTCATCTTTTCCTATAGAAAGTCTATTCTTCCCTCTCTTTATAAAGAAGGGAGAGATCTGTGCAAACTGAAGTGAAACCAGATGTTCAGGTCTTTTTTTCTGTGAGAAGGATCCTTGACATGATGGAGGAAAGTATGGCATGTCCAACCCAAACATTTTGTCCTTTCTGTGGTAGAAGTTTAAAATAGATGCCTTGCCTACATGGTAATTTAGTGTCCCGGTCTCTCTAATGTTTGTTTGACACAGGGCTTCTTGTTATGACTTGTCCTGTTGGCACCACTGGGAGAATGCGTGAACGCTCAGTACTGGTTTCATGAGCTCACCCCAAGCTATTATGAATTTGGTGAGAATGCACGAATCTGACTACTACTTCCAGGAAACCCCTTTCTTTAATACAATGAAAAATAGTCACATACTCTAAATGTTAATCTTTCCCCTGCTAATCACTACAGTTCATGACTACAATTGGTGCCTATGGCCTGCTTAGGATCTGTAGGAGACAGCAGTACCAGTGGCCAGTGATGTTGTTAGTTTGTTTTAGCAATTGTGACATAGTTCTAGTTGGATTTTTTTCCCCCACTTGTTTTTTAGTTTTGGCCCAGTTGGCTGAAATACAGTATTGAGTGCAGATGCCGCTTTCTCTAAAAAAAAGCCTTTATGCATTTGTTGTTTTATGATACTTCAATTAATAGTTTGCACTATCCTTTTAATAAACATTTTGAACAAAACCTGCGCTATAAAAACTTACATCTTTGAACAAAAACAGGAAGTGAATCTAACATATGATATCTTCTGTTTGCAAAGGTGCAAGATCAGGGTAATTTGTTTCATGTCAGTTTTTAGTGTCTGATTCTCACAATATTACAGCATTAGGCAGGGAGGCAGAGCTGAGAGGATGCACATCTATCAGCCATATCAGGATAAACAAAAATAAAGTAGAAACCTTTAATATGAGAAAGGGATGTTTTGTTGTTGGGGTTTTTGTTTGTTTGCTTGTTTGTTTTAAAATTGATATTCAGACCAAGACTACAGCTCTTGAAATCATCCTTTCAAAAAGTGGTTTTAGTATGCGTAGATTTTTTTGCTAATGGAGCACTAAATCATACCGGGTGAACAATGCTCTGAAAGGCTGAGTGCTCTTCACAGCAGCTTCCTCAAACTGGTTGTTGCTTCTTTTGATTATATATTTGAGGTCCAGTTTATCAAATGGAAGGAGATAATGCTTTAATTCCATGCAAATTTACTGCTGAAAATTCTTCATACATTAAAGACTTTGTACTTATTTGGACAGCAATAAAAAATGCATCTACCTCTGTTCTGGCATCTTTCAATAAGACATCAGGAATCATTAGATTTTTTGAAAAAGACTGTCTTTGGACAGAGCCAAGCCATATCACTTACACATAAATGGTCTGACTCTATATGACCAGGGATACTATCTGTGTAATGTTTCAACACCTCAGTACACACAACTGACTATAACAACTTTACAAGTTGGTAACTTGACACGATTTCTGCATGGCAGGACAGAGGAAGAAAAAGATCAGATAAAATCTATGGGCTCTCAAGGAAAATTATCTGAAGAGTCCTTTGAGAGATATAGGGAGGAAAGTGTTTTGTGTTTGCATTAGAAAAATATTGAGCTGGATCAAAAAAAAAAATCGAGTGTTAATTTGTTGACTATTGAGATTTTTGCATTTTATAGACTTCAAGATTTTCTTTCAGCAGCTCTTTTTGGACTTGGCCTTGTGTGGGGTCGAGTCCCCTCAATGCTCACTGACTCTAGCTGGAACTGAGTGTGCTCAGCAACTTGCAGGCGCAGGCTGTCAATGCTGTGTTGAGGGAGAAGGTGTCTTGGCTATCATGACTTTCACACAAATGGAAAGAACTACATGGAGGAAGGAAGAAATTATCACTTCTGGCAATTTTTTTAAAGATGTCATTGTTATATCAATCTGTTTTTCACAGCTGCAAATATGAATGTGTGTGTATGTACATGTTTTATGGGCTGTAGCAGATTTTCAGCTGTGAGAACTCTATTATGTTATTTGCATTCCTTCTTTTTCCAGGGAAGTTACTGCTTCCATCTCTTGCCTGGATTTGTTTGCTAAAAGCTAAAAAAACCCCCATGAAATCCAGGTTACAAGAAGTATAATACAAAGAAATGATGAGGAAGATTTTGGAGTTGTGTCATTTCCTCTTGAAGTGTAAACTGGAGAATAAAACATCCGTTCTCAATCAGCAGCACTTGAAAAGCTGTAGCAATTATTTAAAAGTGGGATTTGAAAGTCTGAAATAGGAGCTACTTTAGAGCTCCAAACACAGTCTTAAAATGAGACCTTTTGAATGCTTTGTCAGGCATCTGGGACAGACAGGTAGATCTGTGAGGAGTCTGCATGGCGATGGTGTTTGAATAGCATTTGTGGATTAGACCATCCAGAAATAAGGTGTAGAGCAAGAGGAGGAGGGAACTAGGGCGCTCAGTCCTCTAAGAACCGCATTGACACAATATGGGGAAAGAGACATGAGGGAAGAGCCTCAAAACAGACATACTGAAGAAGCAATTAAGTAAGAGGGGAACCAGGAGAGATAAATAACTTTGTTTTATGCATGGTTTGCCCCTTGATTGCTGACCCCAATTCCCACATCAGAGCACAATTACAAGACTGGGTGTCAGAGGCTCAGAATTTGCCCTGCAGCACATGTTTTGAGTGGCAGGTGTCCATACTTGTCACAGTGACCCGGATGTGTACACAAAGGGCTCAAGCCCACAACTGCTCAGTGCTCTCTCCTCCCTTTAATGTCAGCTGCAGTTGTGATATGCTCACCCCCCTGCAGGGCCAATCCTTGGTATCCGCCATTAACATATCCTATAGAGCAGTGGTTCTCAAACTTTTCTTTCTGTGGACCACTTGAAAATTGCTGAGGGTCTCAGCAGACCACTTAAACCTTTTTTGTTCTACAAATCAAAATGCACGACTCATATTTCAGTAGACTTACCTTTCTAATGTGGTGGATGTGCCTGGGTTTTTTTAGCAAAGTTCTGGGAAGTTGGGTGTAATGTTTGTCAGCTTTAGCCTTAGGTCACCTTTCTGTGGACCCCCTGAATGGGGCTCGCAGACCAGTGGTGGTCCGTGGACCACAGTTTGAGAACCTCTGCGATGGAGTCAGCACAGTGCACTTAGTCTATGTTCAATGTTAGGTTAGAGGCTGTAGCAGGACTAGCCCCTGAGCATGGCTGTGGTGCCCCTTGGCAGTCAAATTAACCCTGTCCCATGTACTGTGGTCTCTGAGGCCCCTGCCTAACCTGCACCTGCCATGCTTTCCTGGATGACCTGTATCTATTTAGGAGGCTGCCCTTGGAAACTCAGACTGAGCCTTGGCTGCTCTCTTTCAATTTGGCCTCAGCTATTTATGCTTCTATTCTCTCTCTTACACACACACGTGCAACAGTGGGCTCCAGCTTAATTTCTCTGGGCCCCCCACTCCTAGCTAACAATCTTTACCCCTTGCTGGCACTGCTGTCTCCTACAGACCTTAATCAGGCCTTTGGGCACCAACTGTAGCCCTATTGGCCTTCGGCCTCCTCTATAGTCATGCCTACATCTTGCAGATCTTACTTTAGCTCAACTCATCAGGTCCACTCCTGGCTTCAGCCCCCTAAGTCCCTGACCCTTGCAGATATGTTCTCTTGCTTGAGTCCTCTGGTTCCCTGAGCCTACTATATACAGGGCTAGTCTACTTACTTACTGGACTTCTGGCCCTTTCTTGGATTTTGCCCACTGGACTCCTGGTCTTTTCAGGGCTTTGTCTTGGTTTCAGCCCCAACACAGAATACCTTCTGGGCATCCTTTGCGGCACGCAGGCTCCTATAGCCCCCCAAAAAGAGCACCCTGTGCTGGCACACCTCCATGGCTACCTCCTTTTCCGTTAAGCCACATTGAACCTTGTGGTTAAACAAAACACAAAGACAAACCCATCAGTTTCTAACCCTCACCTCAGGTTTCTTTGCCATGATGAAACCTCATCATCAATCAGCTGGCTTGCTCCTAGCCTTTAGGGCACCTTTCTAGGTCTGCAATCACCACTCTTGCAGCTCAAACTTGGAAGAACCTCTTCTCCATCCAAAGGTCAGGACCATACGGAGACCTCTAGCTCGGAGGCTAAGCTTCTTAGTAGTCTGGACTCCACTCCTTCCAATCACATGGCCTCCACCTAACCCTGGAGTTTCTTCTTAGCCCATTACTCAGGCTGCTCTGAGCTATTGCAGTTTTCCCACCTGGACTTCACCTCCTCTTTAACTAACTGCCTGCTTAGAGCAGTGCCCTATACCTTACTGAGGGGGCACTGCACCCCAGAAAGCTGTCTGCATCTCTATCTTTTCTGTGTAGCTGGCCCTTAGTCAGCTGCTTGCTCTAGAAGGCTAAACTTTTCCTGCTAACTGAGCTCCCTTGACCCCTGTTACAGAGCAAGATCTGTAGGATTGTAATAGGTAGCCAGGAATTGTATTCTAGGTGATGCTCATTAGTTCTGTAATGTAAAAATCTGTTTCAAGTTTGCTAAAAGTTACTGATGAATATATTACTGAATCGTTTCTGAAAAAGCAAATCAATGGGAGTATTCCTAGCATTGGACACTACAGCAGAGATTGCAATTACAGGATCACGCCATTAAGCTTCTTTTTGAGAAACCCACCCACCCATGCTATAAATAAGAGAATAGCCAGAACTCAGAACTGAAATAAAGGAAGTAAATGTAAAGCGGCATGCTTTCAACAATATGGATTTAAAATGTACTTAATGTTTCTAAGCTGTATTCTTTTGAGACTGCAGAATACTAGAGGTAATATAAAAAATTATTTCAATTTAAGTGTAAGATTATGATAATATTAAAGGACAGAGCAGCATGGGTCTCACCTGAATGACAATTTTATGAATTACAAACTAGAAGGAAAGTGAATAAATCTACACTTGGGAGGCTATTGTATGCATTGGGGGAATCAGGTGGCATCAGGGGACATGGGGGAATCAGGTGGCATCTATAGGAGGAAGGGGTGGGGGGACATAGCGTCTGGAGGGGGATGGCAGTGTCTGCAAGAGGAATGGGGGCAGGTAGCATCCACGGGAGCAACCAGGGGGCAGGCAGGGTCTATGGTGGTTTGGGGAGGTCTAGGAGGGTTTGGTAGGATCAGAAGGGCAGACAGGGTCCACAGGGAGGCTTTAGAGGAACCAGGGGCTCAGGTAAAATAGATTAGATTGGGTAGCCATTTTTGACATGATCTCACTAATCCCTGCAAATGTTTGCACTTAGCCATTAAGCAAACAGTATTAGCTTTCTAATTTAATCTTATGAAATGTATCAGAAATACATATTTTTAGAAAAAAGGAGAAGGACAAACACCAAAGTAGTTGTAATGCTCACCAGCAGTGTGGTCACCATGGTCAGCTTTGTTGCCGTCATCACTGCTATATATTGCCTTTCAAAGGTGCGTATGACTGTGAGTGTTAGAAAACTCCCTTCCACACACTTTACTACAGGACTTATGTAAAAATACAACTCCAGATGTTAAGGTCAAACCAGAATGTGGACATTTGACAAAATAACTTTGGGTTAAAAAACAGGCAAAAGACTGGAAATGTAAAATGAAAAAAAAGAAGTTGTAGTGAATATTCCCCTCTTCCAGCCTCTTCATGTGGCTGGCAGGCAGCCCTCATGCCCTCTGCGCACAGGTTTTGGGTTGCACTACTTTGGGTGGTGCCTTGGCCAGGTATTTCTCTTGAGTAGCCCATTGTACTTAGCTGAATTAGAAATGCCAGAACAAGGTTGAGTGCAAAATCAAAATTAAGAGAAGAAACTGCATTCAAGCATATCTAGGTTGCACAATGGCAAAAAAAAATATTCTGGATTTGCCTAGTTTGTATCATATCGAACAGCCACAGATGCTTACATCTTCAGAAATCCCTGAAGTATTTTGTCTATTCCTGACTCCTGGAGCACTCCTGGTAGCCCAGGCAGGGACGGGTGGATCCTAATTCCCTTCTAACCTTTTCTAAGCTTGTCAGTATTTCACCATATTTAGCTTTGTCATGTTATAAAAATTACCTCTGTTCATTTTTTTTCTGTCCACAGAAAAGACACATTAATGAAAACAGGAGTGAGAGAAATAGTTTGCCACCTTAACAGGTAAGGAGTATTTTGTCTTTCAACTTGCTTCTAGGCCTTAAAATAAATTTGACTGATTTCAGATCTGAGCTTGTGCATGCTCTGGGATATCATGGCTATCTCTGATGTGGATTGTGTTCTCAAAGGTCATCTGTAAGCAAGAGAGGGAGTACGTAGTTCCTGGGATCCTGTGTCTGTATTTTAGGTCGTTGGTGTTTATGCATAAATTCCCTCAGTAGCCTGGGGCTTGCTTATTAGTAATCTATTGTCTTCCATATTTATTTCCTGAATCTGTAATTGAGAAATAAAAACCCCCATACTGTTGATTCCTTGAGTAACAGTTTCCAAGGCTTGTGGGCATTCCCTTTCCATGGAGGCTCATGCCTAGGCTCTGGAAGGCTGCCATGGAAGGCTCTGTTCCCAGGCAGTGCCAAGCTGGGGGAGCCTCGGGGTAGAATAGACCGAGAATGACAACCTAAGGATAAGGAGGTCTTTATAAAACCAGATTTTCGACCACTTTAACTTGGCGTACATGCACTAACCCCAAGCAAGCAGTGCCTATTTATAGCATTCTGTTGATCTTATGTGGTACCTGACACAACAGTATTTTGTTCTGTTTAGAATAGGAAAAGCAGATTCTCCCAGCGTGTATTTTTCTCCTTGCTATTCTCTCATCCTCATGCAGAGATTTTCAGTGTTGTGGTCTTAATTCCTGCATTGGAGCGCTGTAAGACTCCCTACCATTGTGAGGTGGGGTATTGAGACAGACCCACCCCAGCTCTCCATTTTACTATTAATTCTATTGTTCTCTGGATACCAAAAGAAAACAAAGCAACTTTTTTTCTTTGCCTTGAGCTCCTACTAGCTCAATCCGGACAATGGTTTCCTCCGAGACTATCTACCTGTATTGCACAGGGACCATTATGGGTTCATTTTCAAACTTTTTGTTAAGGGTACATAATCCTGACTTGAGGGGCACCTTCTAGCCCAAGCCTACTCCCCTTAGCTTGGAAGGTCTTCTGAGCTAAACTCCCCAGCAGTTTGTTCCCTCTCTTCAGTGTGTTTCAAATTCACCCAGGTGCTCCAGAACAAGCACAAGCAACAGTCCCAGAATTCCCTGTCGCCTAAAATTAGAGCCAAACTTAGGAAGGAAGTAGTGGGCGGACTTGTTCCTAAGGCAGCTTTGCTTTAGGAAACTTCTCTTTTTTGTTCCTTTTTTTTTTTTAATTAATAGGTCTACTTTATCTGTCCTATTGTCTGATATGTTGCCAGCAAGCAGAGGGCTAGTTGAGTGTAACCTTCAGGGTTGCTCTCAATGGAGATATAAGAATATACACAGAATAGAGATGCTGGGTAGAGAACTCAAGTAACGGGTCTTCTAATTACCTCAGTCCTGTGGTTGCTGTCTGTCAGCAAGCACCAGACATAATGACAACAGGATCTTTGGAGTGAGAGTTAAAGCTATCCTAGTGTGTTGTATGCAGCGGACAGGAGAAGGTTGGATGGGGAAGGAGTGGAGAGACAGAGACAGAAATGGAAAGAGAGTGAGCGCAAGAGAGAGAGTGAGAGAGAGAGCAAGAAAGAGTGAACAAGACTGAGAGTGAATGAGAGCGAGTGAGAGCGAGCAAGCGAGAGAAAGAGAGTGAGCACATGCACTTGTGAGCAATGTGGAATAATCCCATCATTTATGTATTAATATAGTTGTTATATGTTAAACAGTTTAAAGGTCACATAAGTGTCCAGTATTCTACTAGGGACAAGCATTACAAATATTCAGCTAGGAAATCATTTTTATCTAACCTAAATTAAGTGTGTGTGTTGGGGGAAGGCACAGGGTTGCTCGGACCATTTTTGGACCATTTTGCTCGGACCATTTCTATCATTTCTGCTAGTTCTGAACAAGAAGACATTTAATTACTCCCTAATTTGACCCGAGCGAAAAGTGGCTAACATGCCCATCAGCTCCTTGAGGTTTGCTCAGTGACCTTGCCACTCAAAGACCAGTGACACACTGCAGGTAGCCTCCAATACCCTAGAACAAGATTTCATTATAATATCAATTAATTACACTCCATTACTGGTCCTCTGACATTGTGATCTACAATTGGCTCCAATTTATTGTTGTTTCTCTTGGTACCTTTGATAGAGAGAATCAAGGAAGGTGCCTGAAGAGAAAAGGGACTGAATAGTATAAGAAATTAAGGGAATTTAATACTTACAATATTTACACAGTAGGAAATAAACATGGGAATGAGCACACTATGTAAAACTACATCTTTTGGCATAGTTTAAAGTAATCAAAATGGCCTAAAATTAGAAAGGGCCAAATTTAATACAGTCTTAAGTAAAACTGTTTACACCTGAAATTTACCTCAGTCAGTCATTTGTTTTGAAAATTATTCAGATAAATAAAACACTTTTTTAGCATAAGCAAAGGAGGAGAAATATTCGTGCCTCTTCCATCCATGCCCCCTTATGTCATCTGAGATTTTACATGACTAACGTAAACACTGGAAAATGTACCTGCGTTTCTGATCTTGAACCCACCCTGTGTCTTCTAATTTTTACATATTTGCTAGATGTAATGAACTTTGCCTTTTCTGTATTTTCCAGAAGAGGAATCATCATCAAAATGTTCCTTTGAATTCAACAATATAACCTCATCATCAATACAACTGTTATCTAAAGATACAGCCCAAGAGAAATGTGAAAAAAAGGAAGAGAATTCTTCAAAAGTATGTATTCCATCTATATTTATAGTTGTATTATGGCACAAACATAGAAGTACCTTTATGCACTGACTTATTGATTAGGCAGATGAAAAGCAGAGCATCCCAAAGACTCATCCTGGACTATTTGAACAAAGTTTTAGGAAGCATGATAAAAACCTTTTTTACTAAAGCAGTGAGAGAAGACTCTTCCTCTTTACAGTTTGTATATGGCTATCTTAAGAAAACTTGAAGAGGGGTTGAGGCAGTCCTTAATCTCCCTGGAAAATAGATTCATAGATGTTTGGGTTAAAAGAGACCTCAGTAGATCATTGAGTCCAACTCCCTAAACCTGGGCAGGAAAGAGTGCTGGGGTCAGTAAGCGCATTGTTTCATTTACTGTAAACACTTTACTAAATACTCTTTATCATCTGCCAATGTAAATAGGTGAGTTTCTAGTCACCATTCTCTGTGTGTGTTCATGTATTTGCCACAAAACACAGAAACAGTTAACCATTGTCATAAACTGCTCTAAAAGACATGGCTTCACGAAATTAAAGCTCAGTTAGAATCTGAGACTTTTCACACACTGTTTTCCATTGCAGAGATAACATCAGCCCTCCACCCAACTTTTATACTTTCAACTTTTCAAAGCAGAAGTGCTCATGTCATGGTCGTGTCAGATTCTAAGGAATCTGTGAATTCTGCTAACCACCTGTCATCAACAGTCTCAGACAGGACATAAGAAGAGAAAGAAAACTTTCATAAAGAAGTCCTGCCCAGGAGTCCCTGTGTCTTGTTTTACGCTTGCTTTGGCATTAGATGATACTGTCACCTAATGATGACAACTTACTTGTCAAAACTTGCAGGTCAATATATTGACTGTGGGGGATGAACTGCCAGTGGGTCCCCATGCAGTACCATATTCTGGTAAGGAACTTGGGAAGCCAGGATGAGTGTGAATAAGTGCAAAGGGCCACAGATACGTGCAGAGGATTGCTTTAACCATTAGATGATACTGCTTTAAAAATCCCAACATGAGGATGGCAGACTGCAAGGATTTGTACATGTGCGTAGGTTTGTTTATTTGCATTACTGTCACTTGGGATTTGTTTCAACTAAATGAACAGGGCAGTCAGCAGGATTTAATCATTTTTTGAACCCTGGGGCTGGCCCTCGAATAGCACAGTAGAAGGAAAAGCACTACATAGTCTGTTTTGAGTTTGAATATATTTATTTCTTTAGATGCCTGGTTTATTTTGCTTTCAGTTGTGTAACTGATTTTACAATACATCAAAACACATCTCTGGTCTTCACTTCAGCAAAGCAAAGTGCATTTACTCTTCTTCATGAACCTGAAAATGCAATGTGTGAGAGATGTTATGATACAGTGCAGGTAATTGTGATTTATGCTAGGGAACCGTACTGACATTTTCATCTTTTAATATGAAACAAACTATCTATTCTCTGCTGCTTTGTTGCATTACTAAATTCCCACTGGACACAAATCACCAATAAATCCTGCATTGCTCAATGAAGTTAAATTGATTTGTGTCAACTGTTTCCTGTCCTGGCAGTTGTTTATATGTTATTAACAGCTTATAAATTTCATACAGCACTGCTGTGGAATACAACATTATTCGCTTTGCTGCTGTATATACAGGGTATAATACAGTTTCGTAGTAGCTAGTGTCAGGAGGGACCTGAACAGATCATCTAGCCTGACCCCCTGCCACAGGCAGGAATGAATGCTGGGTTCACAAGACCCCAGACAGGTGA
>JAGPOW010003316.1:4496699-4579122 GCA_030014935.1 Caiman crocodilus | reverse complement strand
ATATACCCAAGGTAGGTGCGAGGACCACCTCCCTGAGAAGTTGGTTCCAGATTTTGGCCACCCTAACTGTAAAATATTGCCTTCTGATCTCCAACCTAAGCCTATTCTCCATCAGCTAATGACCACTGTTCCTCGTCAGCCCAGGTGGTGCTGGGGAGAAAAGGGCTCCGCCTATTTGCTGTTGATCCCCCTGATGAGCTTGTAGGCATCCACCAGGTCCCCCCATAGCCTTCTCTTGCTGAGGCTGAACAGGTTCAGGTCCTTCAGTCTCTCCTTGTAGGGCTGGTCCTGCCGCCATCTCACCAAGGGAGTGGCCCTCCTGTGAACTGTCTCCAGGCTGGCCACATCCCTTTTGAAGTGTGACGCCCAGTACTGGATGCAGTACTCCAACTGTGGCGTGACCAAAGTTGCATAAAGGGGGAGTATCACTTCTCTGGACCGGCTTGAGATGCACCTTTGGATGCACAACAAAGTATGGCTAGCCTTGTTGACTGCGGTCTGGCATTGGCGGCTCATGTTCATCTTGGAGTCAAAAATGACTCCGAGATCTGTTTCCGTCTTTGTGCTTTCAAGAAGGGAACTCCCCAGCCTGTATGTATGCTGTGGATTCCTTCTCCCAAGGTGCAGCACCCTGCATTTGCCTACATTGAACCCCATCCTAGTCTCATCTGCCCACTTTTGTAATCTGTCTAAATCTATTTGCAGCCTCTCTCTCTCTTCAAGTGTGTCCACCTCGCCCCACATCTTAGTGTCATCAGCAAACTTAGACAGCGTGCTTTCCACCCCCTTGTCCAAGTCACTGATGAAGATGTTGAAGAGCGCAGGCCCGAGAACCAAGCCCTGGGGTCCCCACTGCTCACATCTCACCAGGTTGAGTACAACCTATCCACCACTACTCTCTGGGTGCGCCCCATCAGCCAATTTTTTACCCATCCAACTGTGCAGGCATCAATGCCACAGTCACTTAATTACTCATGAGGATGGGATGAGAGACAGTGTCAAAGGCCTTCTTAAAGTCTAGAAAGACTATGTCCACAGTGACACCATCATCCAAGGATTTAGTTACTTGGACATAAAAGGCACTCAGGTTGGTCTGGCAGGACCTGCCTTTGGTGAACCCATGCTGATTGTCCCTGAGCTTGATCTCCCCTGCAGGCCCCCCACAGATATGCTGCTTGATGATCCTTTCCAAGAGGATCATCTATAATTACTTGGGTCCGCCTTCCTCCCCTTCTTAAAAATAGGGAACACATTAGCCAGTTTCCAATCCCCCAGCACCTATCCAGATGACCACGAATGCTTATACAGCTGGGTCAAAGGCTCCATGATGACCCCTGCCAGCTCCCTCAACACCCTCAGGTGGAGAGCATCTGAACCTTCAGATTTAAAAATGTCTAGCCCTTCCAGAAGATCCCTAGCTACATCTGCATTGAATGAAGGCTTGATAGGGCTATCCCTAAGATTGTCCCTACCTCTGGTAGGTGGGATATCCTGGTCCCTGTTCAGGAAAACAGAGACAAAGAACTGTTATGATTCATTCTGTTTAATGGAAATTGGTCAGTTTCCACTAACATCTCTATGAGCTGCATAGGTCTGCAACATGTCCCTGGAAAGCTGGGAAGAGACATTTGTGAATACGCCCCAACCCAGACACAGTGAGAACATCCTGCACTTGGCTGCTCTGTGTACCGTAGGTCAAAGTCTCAAGAGCAGCCACGGGGAGGGAGAGGATGCTTTTGTGGCGGATGGGAGGTGAAAAGGGAAGTGATAGCTCTGCCACAATATTTGGACTTGACTCACGCAAACATCCCTTCCTGGGGATGACAGGAATACAGCATAGACAGATCCTGCATTCCCCTGTCATCTCAGAGAGCCGCTCTAATTAAAGTGCCTGGAGCATCACAGGGATCAGTATTTCCATGTTGAAAAATGGCAGTGGGGCGCTTTAACCAAACCTCATTAAACAAGCTTTAGTTAAAGCACCCCCACCACAACTTTTCAGCATGGGGACACTGATACACATGATGCTGGTGTCTACTGGAGCCCGGTAATTATCACACTTCAGCAGACTCAATTAATCAAGTCTGCTCCATGTGCTGTAATTACAGCACGTTGGAGCAGCCTTGCTGCCTGTGTATAGGTACCCATAGTAACTAACTTGCCACAGAGGTAATTTAGTCCATGTTCATAGCAAGTTGGTAGTGAACATTTATGTGGATAACATCATCCAGAGTTACAATGAGATATAAGGTATCAGGATTTAAAACAATCCCTGAACATGAAGGATGACTCCTATCTAGGGGTGTTCTGTTGCACACCTGTTACTGTCCTGGCTGGAGGCTGGACAAGATGGACCTTTGGTCCAATCCAGTTTGACAGTACTTACATTTGGAAATCTCAGCTGCACTATTGCACAGTCTTTTAGCTGCCCCCACCCTTCTATTTTGTATTTTATTTTATTCTTGAACACCCACAGTTGTTTCCTCCCTGAGATTTTACAAACATGCCTCAGGGAGTCTATCCTCCTCCTATCTTCCTTCTCATTTTCTAACAATTCTTTCCTCTTCCCTTGTCCTCTGTCAGCAAGGTGAAAACCTAACTGCTTACCTTCCCTCTCTTGAGTCTCCATCACCGCTGACAACTGACAGTACTATCATCTTCCCTGGGACTCAGGCCCACCCTCTGCCCTGTTCCAAACATCCAAGTCACATCTAAATCTACCACTGTCCCCTCCTCAACACTGCCATTGGTTGTCCTTTTCTTTCCCTCTTTCAGACGCAACACTCACTTAGGCCCTTGACTCTTGCCACCCTCCTCCTCTCTAGTCTCCCATTAACCTGTGTTACAAGCAGGTTTCAAGCAACCAGCTTCTTCACAAACCAGTCACTTCACACCCTCCTCTTTGGAAAGCCTTCCAGAAGACCTCTGGTTCCTCCCACTTCAGTTCAAGCATAGCTGCTTCCAGAAGCTCAGTCAACCTGAACCTCCCAACTTAATCTGATCCAGTTAACCTTGCTGCACGTAGCCCTCCACTGATTCCTGCTCTGCTAGTGTTCTCACCCCCATGAACTGAGCATCAGCTTCTCACATAAGCATGCACCCTTATATTACTTCTTTGGATGGCACAGACTCACTATGCTTGTTAATGTCCTTACTCTCTGTAGCTCTTTTACCCACTCAGTGTTTAAGCCCGTTGAGTCACAGCAGCTGTGCCTTTAGAGCAAACGTAGCTGACAAGAAAAAACCGGCATCCTGTTCTCCTTAACCTCCATCTCTTTGTGCATAGAACCAAGGCATTTGTCTCTCAGATTAGTTGGGGGGTGCTATTGATACCAAGCAATTACACTCAATTAATTGTATTCTTTAGTCCACTAACACATGAAAAGTGTAAATCAGAGGTTCCCAAACTGTGGGTTGTAACCCCAAATGGGGTCACAACAGAAATGGATGGGGTCATGGTGCAGCACTGTCTCCCACACCAGATCCTACCTGCTGGGCTGCAGAGGCCCAGGGGGATGGCAGCAGGGTGGAGAGCCCCAAATCCACGGTGAGCAGCCTGCATCCTCCCCACCACCACATGCTATGCTCTGGCTGCCAGCCACAGTGGAGGGGACAGGGGCAGTGGGGCGGGGAAGCCAGGCTCTGAGCTCTGGCCACAGCAGCTGCTGCTTTTTGTCGGTGGCAGCCAGGCCTTAGGCATTGCTGGGGTGGGGGGACACGGGACTGCAGGCCTTGGCCCTAGGGAGAATGGGGGGCTGTGGATTGGGAGTGAGGGACACCAGCAGGGCCAGGGGCTGTGGGAAGCTGTGAGTTGGGAGTGAGGGGTCATGCTAAGGAAATGGGGTCAGAAATGGGGTCATGGTAAGAAAAAGTTTGGAAAGCGCTGGTGTAAATGATATTGCTACAGAAACTTAATTGAAATAAAAGATAATTCTTGTGAATTAATCTGTGTGACAGCTTTACTTTGTGTCTCTGCTGAATTATCATGTGTTTCACAGGAAATATCTGGCCACAGAATGGACAACATAGGGGAAAGGAAAGGGCAAGAGGATCAAGTGCCCCTTTAAGCTTCTTCTCACCCTGGCTAGAACAGAACAGTTTCTTTTTCCCACTGTGTGTGGGGCTGCTTATCCAAAACATATCCCTTACAAGCTAGAGCCTGTTTAGATAATATTTCCACATCAGGTAGAGAACAAAATGAAGATGATTCCAGCCTCTACTTTCAGTACTCTATGTAGGTGTAAGAACGGATCTATCACCCAATTGCCATTAGGGGAAATCAAAGATAATCAAGAGCTTTTCAAGCTGTTTCATTTTTCTTCAACCCCAGGTAGAAATCCACATAATAACAGAAATGAGATGGTGCTTTTAAAATAGCCACTCTCAGAACTGAGTCTTCTATCTAAATGTGTTGGGGAAAAGCTTCTCTGGCTTGCAGCTGCTTAACTATCTAGGACTATGTTGGTGTATGTTAGGAACACATTGCTTTGATGTCTCATAAGCTGTAGTTTTCATTTCAAAACCTTTGCTTTAACAGAAATAAAATAAGACAAATATTAGACAAATAATAGATCCAAATTAGACAAATATTTGGATTTAAAATATAGGATGGAATCATTTCCCCCACCTTGTGTGTTTACGTATATACAAGCCAGTGGGAATTACAGATTCATTCATGTAGCAAAGAAATGCCATACCTTTTTAATGCCAATATCTCTTGTCTTGGTTCTCAGTTTATTAACCTGGGATTCAGCTATTTCAGCCCTTTCTTCAGCATCATCCAGTTCATGTTGCTGTTTCCTGTATTTTGCCAGGTACATATTGGCTTGTGCTTCCTATTGAAAAAAAGCATGAGAGGAGTTTCCCCCCTCTAAGTCTGCAAGTACTGTCTTCAATCCAACATTAACAGGAAATGTGACTAGGGCACTTAAACAAACTTTGAAAAGTCAGTTTCACACTGTAAGGGTTTTGGTGTCCCAATAGTATTACCCGGTGTAAGTGGAGGAAATCTCTCCAATTACCATATCCTTTCAAATAGGGAGAAAAATAAAGGGGAACCACCTTACAGGGATTTTTCAGGAATCACAGAATCCAAGCTGCTGTACATGACATTCTGAATAATTCAAATCTCTTGGGGAAAGCAGCGACAGCCCCTGAAAGTCTATTTACACTACAGGATATAAGAGCCCAAAGTACTGTTAAACACTGAGCCTTAGGGAGTGTACATATAAATCAGAATGAGGCAACTCTTCAAGGAAGCAAAATTCCCTCAGTAAAGCTGATGAATAAGGTTTGAATCTGTCTTGATAAGACTGAAAAAAAAGAAATGCCACGAAACAACTACACCTATCACTTACAGCTTCCTCAGCTTGGTGCTTGTAGCTTTTCACTTTTAATTGCAGTTTATCAATTAGATCCTGCATCCTGGCCAGGTTCTTCTTGTCTTCCTCTGACTAGAGCAAACAAAAGAAAAAAATCTTAATCTACAGGCCTGGGGACATTCCAAAGTGAACCTGTTATGGGTAGTATTCATATGACACTGGAAATAAAAATCTTTGAAATGAAAAAGAGTTCAGATAGGATCACTCTGTTAGCAGATGAGAAAAATATATTTCCCCGGGCTGTGTTAAATAACAGTAAAAGTGACACAGCGAATGGAAGAGAACATATATTTATGAAGCGTCACAACTAAATGCTCCAGCTCCCACAATGATGATGATGCAGAGATGATAAAATGTAGGTCTCCTGTACTCTGTGAAAGTAGTACTGTGCTACCAGAGCTCACAGAATCTTATCAGCACATGACAGGGACAAAAGTAAGTCTAATATCCTTTTATTCCTTTTTGCAGAGTCAAAGCAGAGGGAGACAGCTGGAGTTTTTTCTTCTCCTACAGCAACAGAAGTGTTATCCAAGGCCCCTCCTCTGCAGATTGAATCTGGCATTTTAACAATGCCAGATTCCTGACTATGCCAACCCTCCTACAAAAGCTAACGATGGCTTATGTGAACTGATTGTAACATGAGAAAGAAGGGGTTTTCTACAGCTTCCCTAGCACATGCAACTGCTGTCTGATAAAGAACACATTTAATCCCACGGACTGGCTGTTTCGTGTAATATACAGAGTGAATGGGCTTTGCAGGAGTACCTGATAAGTCAGCTCTTTTATGCGTCTTTCAAACTTGCGAACACCTTTCTGAGCATCTGAATTGCGACGGAGTTCATTCTCGAGTTCATTTTCCAGCTCACGAACCTGCAAGAAAAGAAACCTTATGATTTTACAGGACTCAAGCAGCAAGACGAGTACTGTAATATGGATTGTGCCCAGCACACCAGATGCTGACCAAACATACAAAACAAGTTACAGAGTTTATAAGAGGATTTGATAGAGGATTTGATCATTTTAGAACACATACGTTATTTTGAACATGGCATTCATTATATTCATATACACAGAGTTACCTAAAACCATCACACTGCCATGAAAAGGGAGTAAGACCATCCATATCTGGTCTGGATGTAACTCATCATATGGCCAACTCACATAACTCATTATATAATCCCTAAATGATCTCTGAAGATCATAAGTGGATGCAGAGACTACCTGCAAAGACCACCCAGAGCAACCATTTTGCCCAAGTCCTGTAAAGACTCTGAAAGGGGGACAGTGTGGTGCTTGCTTCAGGATGGAAAACTTACCCTGGATTCCAGTTTCTGGATCTGCTTCTTGCCACCTTTCAGGGCTATTTGTTCTGCCTCATCCAGTCTCTTCTGTAGGTCTTTAATAGTCTGCTCCATGTTCTTTTTCATTCGCTCCAAGTGAGCGCTAGTATCCTGCTCTTTTTTAAGCTCCTCAGCCATCATTGCTGCCTAAAGTAAAACAATACATCACACTGAAGAGTGTAAGACTGGAATAATTTTCTAAGAGAAGTGGGGAAAGCCCCATTGCTCAAGTCATTTAGTACAAGGTTGGACAATGTACTTGAGGACTTTCTATAAAACCCTGCATTGCTGAAGGGGAAAGGATGCCTTTTTCCACCTGTCTTCTACTGTCATGATCTAACATCTGCTTTCTTACTTAAATGCCTGCATGGGGGTGGCACATCAGGCCATGGAAGTTGATTATGAAAGTTGCTGCATTAACAAACTTGACAAGGCTGAAATTTTCCATGCATGCAACCTTCGTACAAGCAGAGTCTGAGTAGCAGTAACAGGGAAGATTGCCAGCCTGTGTCAACAATAGACTTCACCACCAGCTAAGAGGGATCTGGGACCTGGAGTTCAATCTCCATGTTGTCTTCAGTCTGGGGATATGTTGTTGATTTTTTAACAAGGAAGCCATTTCTGACCTAAGGTGTGTCCATAGCATCCAAACCAAGCTACATGTCTAGTGCAGGTAACTCAACAACCATCAGAAGGTAACAATGTTTAGTCATTACCAGATTGGGCTGGAGTTGAACTGGTGGCAATGATTGGTCTCTCTAGACCTGGAGAAGATCATCCTTATGGCTTGTGAGAAACAGCAATGGTTAAGCCTTAAAGGGGAATGCTGTTTCTTATAACTGAGTCTTTCTTTTTTTGCTCTTTGATTTACATGCCAGACTGGAAGGTAGTTGTGGGATTCCCAAATGTCTCATCATGTCCAGACAAAGATCCAGCTGCCTCAGAGATGATGTGACCCAAAATGGATCTCAAGGATCAGTGAGGACATGCCCCATCTTGGGGAAAAGAAACCAACCAGGGAGCACTTTTCTCTCTCCTTTCCTCCAACCTCTTTTCACCAGACTGCATTGATTGCTTTTAGACAGCAGTGGAGTTCATTTAAAAATCAGAGGGTTTTTTTACAGTGACAGAAGTGGCCATTTAGGCCTGCCTAAGCTGGTCCTCAAAAGATAGTGCTGTATATGCCTGAGAAAAGGGAACAAGTTTATTTACATCAGTGATCGCCTTCTTGGCTTTTTCTTCAGCATTCCTGCACTCCTGGATTGCCTCCTCTACTTCATTCTGCATCTGACTGATGTCTGCCTCCAGCTTCTTCTTCTGACCAATTAGGCTTGTGTTCTTTAAAAAAAAAAAAGAAAAAAAGAGAGAGATAGGAATGGGTGGGGAGGAGACGGATTATGAGGGGCATTGATTAATTAAATCCTATGCAAACCTATGTCCATGGACCATCAGTGAATTACAGCTAGCAGCTGGAAGAAACTATCTGTTATAGATGACACATGCCTTGTAGAAGGCACATGGCTGTAAATATTGGTACTTAGCAATAAAAAGAAGACTGAAGCAACAAACAAATTAAGTTTGTTCATCAGTGGTGAACTATAGGCCAATAATTAGTTATTCTAAAAGACAAAACTAAAATCCAGTATTATGGATGCAGTTCAGGAGCCAACACAGTATCTGTTATCTGTGCAAATGTTGCTAGTGCATGAAGAGCTTTCATAAAATCCCAGTAATTAACTATTTTGTGATTAGCTCATTTGGGATTGGAAAAGTAACTCTTGTGTACAAGGCCATGCTCTCCCGAACCTTGCTATGGCAATGCAGCTGAATATATTTTGAGTGACTCATTTCTTTCCTTAATCTTTGGGGAATTAATGAAACAGTCCTGAGGTATGATCAGTGATGACTATAGAGTTTATGCTCTTTTTGCAATTGCAAACTTTAAGTTTTCCATGATAACCACACCACTGCCCACTGCTGCTTGCTTATTATGCCTGATACATGTCATCCAGTGCAGGAAAAGGCCCAGTGAAATCCAACCTGTGTATGCAGAAGGTTCACACGCTCAGTGGCTTCAAGTAACTCTTGCTCTGCCAGTTTACGCCCACGCTCAGTCTGGTCTAGCAAAGCCCTCAGCTCATCAAGCTCTGCCTGCAGAAGGTTGTTTCTCCTGTCAGCCACAGCTAGCTGCTCCTTCAGGTCTTCATTCAGGTGACTGGAATCATCAAGCTGCACCTGCAATTCCTGTAAAAAAAACCCAGCAGTATTTACCACCCATCAAAATGATACCATCTGATCTCAAGTCCTTCCTGAAAAATGCAAAAACACAAGAACACTTGGCAGGAGAGTTTGGTGCAAGACCGCATTAGCTAAATCTGCACATACTCTAGGGACTCTGACTGGTCCAACTCCCCACTGGGTAGTTACCTTTCAAAAGGCAGGTTGGAGAGAGTGACAATTGTGGGTTCTTTGCATGACTCCTTGTGAAAGGCCCTCTGTCCCTCTGGTGGAATCCAATTAAACTTTTCTTGTCAAAATGGTACAGGCTAAAACACAGTAGCTGAGGACTGGTTATACTCTGTGCAGTGCTCTTGCATTGCACGTGGCCTTTTTGGAGCAGATTCTCTGGTTGAAATCATTATTACAGCTGTATTAACAAAGGCTCCCTCTCCCTGTGTGCTTGGGGTGACTACTGTTGCTGTGTCTTAACAAAACCCCCTTAACAGCCCCCTTGCTTGCTGTTGGATGTCTTGGGCTGGTGGCTCCTTTGGTACCTTGATTTGTGCCTGCAGGATGCGTGCAGACTTTGTTGCTTCACTGGCATGCCTGTTGGCATGACTGAGCTGGATTTCCATCTCATTGAGGTCTCCTTCCATCTTCTTCTTCAGCCGGATAGCCTCATTCCTGCTCTTGGCTTCTGAATCAAGGGTGGACTGTAGGGTGTCTATGGTACGCTGCTGGTTTCGCCTAGTTTTGGAGGGATATTGAGAAGACCTTGCTAAGAAATGGACAAGGGCACTTATTTTCTGCCCTCTGCAGAAATTTTATTCCAACAATATACTATCTCTGAAACACTTCCAGTTTCTGTTCCATTGCTAAGTGGATGCGGGCATTCAGTGGTAGCGGGTGATGGCCTCAAGTGTTTATACCTATACTGCTTCCACAGCACTCCCAAAAATGCTCCTCTTAAGTATGCTCCTTCTGCTTATCATAAAAGTCAGACAAACTATAATTCACTTGACAAGAATGTCTGCTGGCTTGTTTAGTGTGCTTCTGGCACCAAATCAGGTAATACTTTACTACACTCCCTTTCCTGCATTTCATTACTAAAGGTGAATGCTGTGATTCATATGACTAACAACAAATTTACATTTTGTCTTGGACTTCTTGGCATACTTCTCTTACCAGGACCTCTGACCAGTTAGTAACTCTGACTAAAGAGTTATTGAGAAGTTCAGTAACTGTTGCATAATCAGACAGTAAAACATTATTCAGCGGGCCTGGAAAGTACATATTTGATTAACCAATTTCTCCACACATTACTCCTAGCAGTACATTCTCTAGAGCTTTGCCCAGTCTGATTGTGAAAGGAGAGCAATACTTTAGCTTATCAGGGCTCACGCCAGTGGGGCAAAAAAACCCCAACACTGAAAAAGCTAGACAAAACCCCTCTTCCTTCCATCTGATTACTTCCTAATATATCCCTTTCAGCCATGAGATAATCCCTCTTCCCCAGTGGTGTGCCACACGGGCACTGCTTAGCTCAACTGCATATTAACACTGGAAGCTTGTCATTTTTTCCTCACAAGCCAAGGCAGGTGAGTTATACTGCATTACATTTTTTTCTGGCAGTATGCCTTGTTCGCTCTTCACAGAGACATGAGCAGTATAGGGGAGTGGTAGCAGTGCTAAAAGCAGATGCAGAATATCCCCTTGGTTTGAGAAAGTAGGGCTTCTCCATTGCTGTTAAGAGCAGGGCTCCCTAGTCTGTTTTAGTTACTTTCAGCTACGGGCACAGGAGGAAAGAATCATTTTCTTTCTCTGTGGTGTGCTGTTTTTCTCTCTTACAGACACACGCTTCTTACAGACATTTGGTTCCTCTTGGGACAGTTGCTGCAGGAGAAACCACAAGTGTAAGAGAAAACCTTCTCCCTAAACCCTTTCCTCCACCTAAGCTGGTGCCACCCTATGTTCCTGCACACAGTCTTAGGCCACACGGGTGCATCTGACGTGGCTCCTGCCTGACCCAGGCACATGCTGGGGACTTGGGGTGGGGGAGAGTGTGCAGGGAGAAGCAGGGAACAAAAGTTAGGTTCTCCTAACCTTTGTCCACTCCCCTCTCTGCCCTGAGATCAGGGGTGGGCAATTTTTGGGACTGGAGGGTCACTTAGGGATTTTTGGTAAGCTGTTCCAGGTGGAAGAGTGGGTGCTGACTTGGCCCGTGATAACTCACCAAGACTCCCTAAGTGGCACTGTGACCCCAGTGGATGTCTATCCCTTCTGTAGGTGGAGGTCAAAAGAACAGGAATCCTGAGTGAAACTTCATGTTAGCTTGCTTGTGAAGACAAGCTTTCCTCATATAACTGTCTCTGCACTGGTATCAAGTGAGACAAATTATCTTTGACTAATCTACCTGGTTTTGATATGGCCCCTTACTATATTCTGAATAACGCTACTGCAGTGATGATTACATTCCCATTATAGATTCTGCATGCCTGTCTTTTAGGTAAACAGAAGAAATTATGGGCTGTATCATAGGAAACCCTGGTCCTACAGGCTTACAGGAGAGAGGTACAGTGTTTTTAAGAGCAGAGTCTTTATAGCATGGGCAGCCAGCAGAGCAGGGGTTGAAGGCCAGCCCCGTAGTCAGGTCAGCTGACTGGGGCCTCACCGACGAGAAGATGGCTCAAACCAGAGCTATATAAACCCTGGGACTGAGCCAGTCAAGGAGATCAGCCCCTGGAGTTGTGGAGCGTGGAGATCCTGATGGCGGCCATCCCCTGCCTTGAGTCTACAAGGAGGCTGGAAGCAAGTAGCTCAACCATCCTGAGAATAAGAAAAAGCAACCCAGAGAGCAAGAGACACTTGTCAAAGCGGGCAAGTGGCCTTTGTGTTTATCTTATAGCCAGGGTTCAAATTACACTTTGACTCTTGGGGAGATGGGGGGGGTCTGCAAAAAAAGTTGGACCGCCCATCATGATGCCCTAATGAAATCAGAGACCTTCCAGGTTATGATTTTCAAATCTTATAGGGGGGCTTTTGTCTCTTATGGGGGGGAAAATCAGTCCCCCCGAACCTCCCCATAATTCGAACCCTGCTAATAGCCTGGGGGCTTATGGTTTTATGTTACAATTTATACTGGTGGCTAGGTTTTGGGACTAGAGGGGTGTTTCAGAGGTCCCACTAGTGTCTTAGGGGCATGTGATTATCTTGGGCTCTGCTGGGGAATGGGCAGGTTGAAGGCAGAGCGAGGCCTGGGACCCAGAAGCCAGGCTTAGATCAGTGGACCAGCCAGAGTAGAGGGGCAGAAGCCAGGAAAGCTAAAGCTCCAACAAAAGAGGGAAGGCTGGAAATAGCCTGGAAGTGAAGGGACAAGTGTCCCACCTGATTGGTGGCTCAAAATCTGTGAGGTAAAAATCACGGTGTAGGGGAGGTATGGAGCCATGCAATTAGCCCGTAAGACAAAGAACCACCACCACCAGTGTTCCTTAGATCAAGACCAAGTCTGGAAAGCTCTGGGGCAGTCTCCATTTTATAACTATAAAGGACATCAAGATGTGGCAGATGAATGAAGGGGAGACTGTTCCCCCCAGCGTGACCATAGTAAAAATGGGAATTTGGGGGTGCCCCCAGGGAGCTTCTGACCAACCTAGGGGATGGCACCCTGTTACATGCTGTCAACATATTAAGAAAAAAGATTAATGAAATTAAACCATCACCCAGACTTGACCTTTTCCAGAGAACAACATACTTGGTTTTTCGTTTTTGGTTTTGCATGCCTGTGTGCTTCTTTCTTTAGTCACAGAGGAGAATACCAGGATCACACAAGAAAGTTTGGAAGATTTTCAGTCTGATGACAAACACTGGCTAAAGTCCTGAAGGAACATAGGGACTACTGAATTTACACATTACAAACCATCCTGGTGATGATATACAACCTTATGTTGTCCAGTTCCTCTTCCTTTTCTGCCAGTTTTCTTTCAAACTCTGCCTTAATTTGGGAAAGTTCAAGTTGAAAACGAACGGTTTTACTTTCTTCATGCTCCAGGGCTCCCTGAAATAGAATATCTCGAATCAGAGGGTTGAAAGGAACCTTAAGGGTCATCCAGTCGAAACCCCTGCACAAACGCAGGATGCACTATTCTATAACCATCCCAGATAAATGCTCATCCAGCTTCTTCTTGAATATCTCCAATGAAGGAGAATCTAAATGGAACAAGAGTCTTCTGCCCAAGATCTCTCAGACCTCTTCAGAGTGATAAACCCTGGACAAAAATGGATGCCTAAATGCTGTTCTTTCCTTTCCCATATATATGGGGAATCCCCTGAACTCCTTTATGATCATCAAGTACTTGTACGTCTACTTTAATCACTTACTTGGTAAAATATCACGAGGAAAATATCTATCATTTAATGCAACTCAGTAGCTGGAAACATAAGCAATAGGACTGTATGAAGCTTTAGTCCCCGGTTTGATTTGGCGGAGATTTGGCTTGATTCAGTGGCCAAATTGCTGAATCCCAATCGAACCAGAGATCCCAATCGAATCTCTGAATCCCAATCGAATCAGACCCTTTAATCTCTCTGAACCGAATCAGAACCCTCCTAATCGATTTGGACAGATTCAGAAAGATTCAGTGATTCAGACATAGACACAGCTTTAAATGTTTTTTCTACATACCTCTAGGTAGCAGGCGGCTCGTGACTGCTGTGATGCTGGGGCATATGAAGTGTCCAACAGGCGTGCAGAGGGCTACCCAGCATGCTTTGCAGCAGACCTGGAAGTGGACCAGAAGCACTTCCAGTCCACTTCCAGGTCCACCGGGGAGTGTGCTGCCCGGCCCCCCCCACCCCCCACCTCCCTGGCTCAATGACTGGTGGCTCCTGGGTCTGGGGGGACACACCTGGGGTCCCCCTGTGGCCGATCACTGAGCTGGATAGGCTGTGGGATGGACCCAGCGTACTCCGCAGCCAACCCAGAAGTGGACCAGAAGTACTTCCGGTCCACTTCCAGGTCGACCGCTGAGCACATGGAGGCCCCCCTCCCCTCATACCTGTGGGCTGCTCCATGTGCCCCAGCATTGCAGCAATCATGAGCTGCACCTGCTACCTCAAGGTATGTAGAAAAAACTTTTAAAGCTGTGTCTATGTCTGAATTGCTGATTCTTCAAATCAGCATCGAATCTTCAGATTCGGATTCGGCTAAATCGAATCAGGGACAGTCATCCAAATCAATTAACTGAATCACTGTCCCTGATTCAGGCTGCATCTGAATCAAATAGGGCCTGCTTTGCACACCCCTAATAAGCAGCCACTTGATTGCTTCAGACTACGTGGCCAGACAACGTGGCCAGACTGACGGCAGTAGAGGAACTGAAGTCTTTGGCAAGGTAGACACAGTTTTTCTACCAACATAAAAAGCAGTAGGTAGACAAGCTCTAAAACAAGACTTACTTGGGCACTAAAAAGGAAATGATGGAAATTCTCAGGTTTGTATGACACAAATGAAGCTAGCATTAAAATTAAAATTAATTCTGTTTCATTAAAATATGAAGAAAGAACCAAAGGAGACTCTTTTGCAATGTTCTGCTAGATCCCATTACCTTTGTGTTTTTTCCACCCATAGTCAGGGGAGCTAACACAATACCTACTCTTTGAACACAAAGGCCTCAGACTAGTAGAACTCTCATGGAAATTAGTGACTGTGCTGACTTATTCCTACCAAATAAGGGTTTAATGAGAGGGTTAGCAAGGTAAGGATTTGGCAGTGTTTTTTGAGGGTGGTGGTGGTGGTGAGTTGCACTTATTGATAGATATCTATTTCAAAAGAAATGGTGTAAACAAAATGACATACAAAAACAAGGAATGATTCGCTTATCTATGAGCTCAGGGGATCATGCACCCTTTAGAGCAGTGGATGGCAGCCATGCACTGGAACAACCTGTCTCTGGTCTGACACTGGCTGCGTGGCTTCAGCACACAGGGCTTTCCCCACACCTGCACCTTGGCCAGTCAGTTGGGAGCTGCAGCCATACCACCATGATTTTTTCCAGCCCCCTACTACATGGCTGGGGCACAGTGCAGCTCCAGCCAGGGGGAAACTGCATCAAGTCTGGGAGCTGGAAGTTGTGTCCATGCAGCTGGTGTTTCTCCCCATACCTCACAGTTGTGGTGAGAACAGTTGGAAGTTGCCCCAGTCTTAGCACATCACCTTCCTGTTTCACCCTGGTGCTGGCAGAGGCAAAGCTCTCTAGTTTCATCAGTCAGATGCAATGACTCCACATGATGGGTGTTGCCAACCCCTGCTTTAGTGTCATTTTACAAAATGCTCCACACTAACATTTCACAGGAACTGCAATAGCACACACAGGTACTGCAAATGTTAATGTGACAGCTAGACATTCCAATTCAAAGAGAAAAAAAATCCTAAATTAAAAAAAATCCACTCTACAATTGACTTTTGATGTAAGATATATCATCACTTTGGGGTATAACTTTTTACCTTTGTGCTTACTATGCTCTGCTAACAGCTTTATTGAACTTTAAGGAAGCAGTCCATATAATTTATGAAAGTGATGTTTGCTCATTATACGCCCAAGAAATGATATATACTATTTAGAGAGATAAATATATATGCGGCACATATAATCACTCTCAGCAACCCAGAGCTGTGGAAAAAGGCATGCTTTTCCTTTGCTCTGATCTCAACACCTGTTTATTTGGCTGTGAAATCCCTGCTAAGTATAGAACATCCTGCAATACACAAAAAAGTCACGCATTTAAATGTATGAAGATAACAATAATTTCATTAACTATTATTTAGAGAACAAGATATAAGATAATAACACGAAAGTATCAAATCATATTGCCTGTGAGGGCTTGACCCTCCACTGGACCAAAGTAGTCATGATACACTGATGCACAAAAGCTCTGCAATGCACTAAATGCTCAAGAAAGCTGCAAACTAGCTTTCTAAATAAACAACCAGAAGCAGGTCAGCAGCTTCAGTTTTATAAAAGGACTATCAATTTTGGATTCCCTAATCTGAGGTGAGATGGAAGGGCCTGATTTCTGAAAAAGTAGGTCCCTTGCAAGACATTTCAATGTGGACACTTAAAATGATTAGAAATTTTAGATTAACAAGGGCTATAGGGAGAAAAGTAGGGGATGCTTCCCACATATGATCTTTCTCATATTTGCTCTCTTAACATAGAAGTTTGAAAGAGGAAGTAGAAAACCCCTTTCTCTTCCTTCAGCTCTTTCCCCTTACCTCAGCTTCTTCCAGGGCTAGCTGAACCTCTGACTTTTCTTGTTCAACCTGTTTCTTGATCTTCTCAATCTCATGAAGGCTCTTGTTTCCTTCACTAATCTGGTTAGTCAGATCAGAAATTTCCTCTGAAATGACAAGACAGGTGTGTGTGTGTGTGTGTGTGTGTGTGTGTGTGTGTGTGTGTGTGTGTGTGTGTGTGTGTGTGTGTGTGTGTGTGTGTGTGTGTGTGTGTGTGTGGACCCTCTTATTACCTGTTTGGAGACACTAACTCTTGACCTGTATGGAAAGAGTCTGTTGCACTTGTGACACCAACTAACCTAGGATTTACTTTATGATTGTCTGATCTCTTATTCCTATAATTTTGTGTTATTCTTCTAAACTTAACTCCAGTGGACAAACATTATATAGTATCATCTTATGATGATCTTCATCTGAGAGTGCTGAAGGAGCTGGCCAAAGTCATTGTGGAACCCCTGGCAAAATCCTTTTGCAACTTGTAGTGCTCTGGAGAAGTCCCTGATGACTGGAAGAGGGACAGTGTTGTGTCCATCCACAAGAAGGGCAGGAGGGAGGACCCAAGGAACTATAGGCCAATCAGCCTAATTTCCATCCTAGGGAAAATCCTAGAAAATTCATCAAGGAGTATATCTGCGATACGCTTGCAGAAGGTAAGATTCTGAATGACAGCCAGCATGACTTTGTCACGGGCAGGTCTTGTCTTACCAACCTCATTTCCTTCTATGACAGCGTAATTTGCCACCTGGACACGAGAGAGCAGGTTGACATTATATACCTTGTCTTCCAAAAGGCCTTTGATCTCGTATCCCACAATGTCCTCTCAAGAAAATTAGAGGATTGTGGGGTTAACGTCAAGACAATCAGATGGGTGAGAAACTGGCTGCAGGATAGGACCTAGAAAGACGTGGTGAATGGATCTGTGTCATCCTGGTGAGAAGTGAACAGCAGAGTCCCACAGGGGTCTGTGCTCAGTCCAGTGCTTTTCAGCATCTTTATTTACAATTTGGATGTGGGGTTGAAGAGCTCAGTGGCCAAGTTTGTGGATGACACCAAGTAATGGGGAGGCATGGTCATGCTTGAAGATAGGCTACAGATACAGGTGGCCCTAGACAGGCTAGCAAATTGGGTGGATCAGAACCTGATGAAGCTCAATGTTAAGAAATGTAAAGTTCTCCACTTTGGGATGAGTAACCCTCAACACACCTACAGGCTTGGGGTAATAATAGACCAGTGTATGAATATGAGCTGGCAGTGCAATGCTGTAGCCAGTTGGGCAAATACACTGGCATGCATCAATTGATGCATCTCCAGCAAAACCAAGGAGGTGATTCTTCCTCTCTACTCAGCACTGGTGAGACTGCAGCTGGAGTACTGTGTCCAGTTCTGGGCACCACACTTTAACAAGCACATGGACAAGCTTGAGAGAGTCCAAAGAAGAGCCACCCATATGATCAGAGTCTTAAAAGGCAAGCCATATGAGGAAAGGCTGAGGGATCTGGGACTCTTCAGCCTGAAGAAAAGAAGGTTGAGAGGGGACCTGGAAGCAGCTTACCTCTGCGCTAGGGGAGGACATCAAGGGCTTGGCGAGCAACTGTTCACCAGGGCGCCCTTGGGAAAAACCAGGAGTAGTGGCCACAAACTCCTGGAAGACCGATTCATGCTCAATGTTAGGAAAAACTTCTTCAAGTCAGGGTGTCCAGAGGCAATAGCTCCCTCCAGAGGTGGAATAGCTCCCTCCAGAGGTGGTGTAATCACCTACCCTGGAAATCTTCGACTAGACAGTCACTTTGCTGGGGTCACCTGACCCTCAGTTATCTTTCCTGCTTGATGCAGGGAGCTGGACCTGATGATCTTCTGAGGTCCCTTCCAGCCTTACAATCTATGAATCTATGGTAGAAACAAACGAGCAGAAGATGAGCCATTAAAGATGAAGCCCTGGTATAGTTTGTTAAACTGCTCTTAATTTTGTAAAAAAGTTGTTAATTTTCTGATTACAGGGAACAAGGTAAGCTCAGTGTATTGGCAAAGCGCCAGTAGATAAAAATCTAACAAACAGCTGGTCGATGGAGCAAGTGAAATTAATTATCTCTTGTCTGCTAGTGGAGACAATTAATTATCTCTTGTCTGCCATTGTTACATTGAGCATCATAGCTAGCACCAGCCCGCTCCTTTTCTAAACAGGTTCAGTATTTGGCCAATGACAGAAACAGTTTGACTGATGTCTTTATTCTCCAGAGGGAGACCCTGTTCCACAGTAGGATTAGGATACATTGGCCAGTCAGTGTAAGAGAGCCTGCACATCTACTGCCTCCGGTGTTTCTCTCTCTGTGGATGCATATTCCATCTCTAATGCTGGGAATGTAATTGTTTTTCACCAATTGTTTTAAAAATTGGACCCAGAGAAGGAAAATGGACTGGGTTAAAATGGAATGGGGTTAGTGATGGTAATAACACCATCCTGTTAACTGCTTCTCTCTAACCTATTGTCAAGTCCACTGTGCATGGCTTACCTTGGAGGTTCTTGTTTTCCCTTTTTACTGTCTCCAGGTGATCCAGTGTCTCTTCATAGGCATTCTTGAGCTTAAAGAGCTCTGTGCTGAGGCTGCGGGCTTCCTTCTGGGAAGCTTCAAGCTCTGCCTGTGACTCTTCATACTTCTGCTTCCAGTCACTGATGATCTTGTCAAAGCTGCGCTGTTTCTTGTCTAGGGCTGCTGCGGCAGAATTGGATTTTTCCAAGTCAATCATCATATCCTCCAGCTCATTCTGCAGCCTGTGCTTTGTCTTCTCCAGAGAAGAGCACTTGGCATTAGCTGCTTCAATCGCTTCTTCAGCTTCCTGCAGGCGAGCTGCAAGCTTTTTTCTAACAGGACAGAAGGAAAGTAGAACAACTGTGAGAAATAGCTCCCAAGTTGTTGAATAAGTTTGGTTCTTGATTGACAGCATCCATTATTCATCTTCAACTTTTATTTAACCGTTCAGAAACTGCAGACACACACAAGTGTAGGCAATGCTATTTAGCCACCATGAAAGTATATGTCATAAGAGGATTAAATTGCTAGTGTTTTCCATGTTGTCAGACGAATGAAAACTAAAAAGGGTACCTGTTATATATAATGCTAAAGAATTCTATACAGCATAGCGTTCCCAGCTGAGTACAGGAGAAAGCCAACACTAACACAACACACTTACTTGGCATCTTCCAGTTCCTCTGTTCTTTGAATGGCATCAGTTTCATATTTTGTCCTCCACTGCGCTACTTCTGCATTTCCCTTGGACAGAGCTCGCTGAAGCTCTGCCTTGGCTTCTTGTTCCTCCTCGTACTGCTCCCGCAGGAGATCGCAATCATGCCTGGCAGCTTGCACTGCATGAGCCAGGGCATTCTTAGACTGCAGGATTAAAAGATTATGTCATTATATTAAGGAACCAAAAATTAAGCCTGGGCCCTATAAGAGCCAAATAAACAGTCTCTAGCAATTCAAGCTAAGCTTTCGAGATCCCAGAAAGTTCAGTTCCTTTTTTGCCTTTCTACATCTGGCCACAGCTAAGGAGAAAGGCACAATATCAGAACAGTTATTGTCATGGCAATTTTAGTCCAAACACTACAAATGCCATGAGAAGGTCTGTTCTCAAAATGCTTTCTCTCTCTATGATTTGTACTGATCAAACACAGAAATTTCTATTTGTACAAGTATCAAAATATTTTGACTCAAACACCTGGTTTCAGTTTTCCTCTAAGTCAAAAATCAATAGCGTTCTTCCATTCAGCTCAATGAATGGGTGTTCCAGATGTCTCAGATTTGTTTGCTATGACCTGTAAAATATTCAAGGCTGACAGATAAGCAAATGAGTATTACCTTGATCTCTTCTTCTAGCTGTCTTCTCAGTTCTTCAATCTGTTGAGTGAAGGACGTTTTCCCTCTGGAAAGCTGACTTATCAATGACTCCCTCTCTTCTAACTGTCTTGCAAATTCACCTGCCAAGGGTTTTTAATCAGGTAAGATTGAAATATGTCCTGTTTCCCATTCATCAGCCCATTCCCATAGTCAAATTTCAGTTACATCTGCTCAAACCAACAAAAGGAAAAAAAAAAAGTGACAGTGAACATAGATGTTCTTTTTTTAAAGGAAGCATCTGAGGAAGCCGTCTCAGATATATGCTGGAGTAAAACCCCATGGAACCATTTTCCCCTAGATTCTCTTTCATTTGATGAAGACAAATATGAGCACTGTAATTTTAATGAATGATGCAAAAATCAAACTAAACTAGCCCCTCTCATACTAGCTTTTGTGTGTGGTTAATGCTTTGTTCTTCACACTTTTTAATGTTTTACATTGCACTTCTCTAGACCTTTCTTCACAGTATTCCAGAGCACTTAAGAGCACCAGCTTTGCAATTCCCCTGAGGTAGGGTCAGGAAAATACATGGGGGATGCTTCAGCAACCACCAGAAAGTGAATATAGCTTCTTCTGGGACGAAAAACAATAACTATTAATAGTCAATAAAACAACAAGAAACAAAAAACTCTGCATAAGTGAATACCCACAGGATTTCAGGGCAGTTGAATAAAAACCGGAGCTGGAAATTCATTGGAATGAAATGTTCCACTCTTACAAAACGTGCCAGTCATCACAAATAAGGGCACATCTACATGTGATGGTGTTTGGATGTATACGTGACAAAAAATTTCCTTTGTGTGGCTTAATGTACTCGCATAAATTACACGTACACAAGTTTTGGGGTTTTTAAATGAGTTTGTATCATTGCAAAATAAACTACATCTTGATGCAAACTTAGAGCATTGCAGCCATTAGTCAGCTCACTCCGCAGCTGTGGGAGAGGCAGGCAGGCTCTGCAGAAAAAAAGGATTGGACCCTCGCTGCTTCTGCCTTCAGCAGGCTCCTGCAGCTGGCAGGATGCCTGCAGCCACACAAGAATGGGCTGGTTTCCCTCTGGGGTAGTGCAGGAAGGTAGCAGGAGGACAGCTGGGTGTGCTGGCAGCCAGAGAAGGCAGCAGGAATGGTGCATGGGGCGTGGGACTGCCTGAGCAGGCTGCTAGTTCCCTGAGCCCATCCAGGCTTCCAGCGCCGTGTGTACTGTCTCTGCCACCTTCTCCAGCTGCCAGCACACCCAGCTGCCCTCCTACCACCTCCCCATGCTGCCCCAGGGCAAACCAGACCATTTCCAGGCAGCCTCAGGCATGCTGCTGGCTGCAGGAGCCTGCTGAAGGCAGAAGCAGCAAGGGGCCTGATCCTTTTGCCCCCCAGAGCCGGTCCACCTCTCCCATGGCTGGAGGACAGCTGTCAGATTAATGGCCTCTGGCCATGGGAGAGGTAGGCAGGCTCCACCAGAAATAAATAAACAAATAAATAAATAAAAAAGGATTGTGCCCCTTGCCACTTCTGCCTTTAGAAGGAACTTGTAGCCACCAGGACAATACTCACAGTTTCAATTTAGGGGTCACAGAATCCAGCCCTAAGGACTAAAACCTGTCACATGTACAGGCGCCCTATATTTTTATTTCTTCCTGAAACAACGATGCCTAAACAATATGCCAGATTATAGCATTTCATACCAGTAACAGTGACACCTACAGACTCAGCCACCACCTCCAGTAGCATCTGAAGTTAACGTATTGCTTGTCAGTGTTCTCAGTACAAATACTTGCCCAGCCACAGTCTGACCCTGTTTAGTTCAAGAGACTTGATGATAGTGCAGCACGTGAATAGCATGGTAATTGACTGCTTTATTTTAAGGCCAGTTCAAGGCAAACTAAAAAAGAGGAGTTACAGGAGAGAATTTAAGATGAGCAAGCATCAGACAATGGAAAGTTGCAGGTCCACAGCATGCACAACCCAACCCATCTTCCTACAGATGTAATCCTTACACCATTTCCCTATACATCGTAATAGGGAATGCCTTCCTGAACTAAGAGAGCTGAGTTATGTTTCACATGAACTTCTTCCCATTCACAATGGTACATTTGTGTGGACTTCTGCATCTGAAGTTTCTGAAGAGACCTGAACTCTGTAGTATTTATCGATGTCAGGACTTTGCAGTCAGCCAGCACTTTTATCTGTGCAGGAGCATATCATTGGGTGTTTGTTTTCTGTTCTCTCTAAGGTTTGATGCTGAACATTGACCTACCATTCTCAGCCTGCAGCTTTGATTTTTGGGTGGTGAGGTCATTCACAAGACGGGTCATTTCATCCAGCTTAGTCTTTGTCTCATTCAGGTGGTCTTCATATGTGCGACAAAGCTTCTCAGCATTTGTCTGATGGAAAATTGGGGGAAAAAAGAGACACAAAGCTGCAGACCTCACAGCCTGCTATATAAGCATTTTGCTTCCCAATTAAAACAGGTCATCTAGTCATTAGGACTATTCTGACCTTGACATTAACACTATTTAAAGCCTGGGCCTGTTGGATTTTGTAAGAAATGGTGTAGACTTCAACACAAAGCCTCTATACAAGGAGTTGAAGTGAGAACGCTTCCATTGTATTTTGTTTGCATTATACTTCTAAGCATATTTGCCTACTAATATTTTTATGTTGGTTGCCAGAAAATCTATAATACATTATAGTTTGCTTGAGTATAATGTAAATGAAGACTTCAGGGGTTGGCTCAGATTCTACACTACAGCAACTCAGGGAGAATGATCACCCACAGATTTTTTTAAAATCAACAATAATGTTTGTAAAAGGAGAGAGGGCACCTTGTGCCCACAAAGTTTCTGAATCCAGGAATCTCAAAGGAGTTTGCAAAGGATATCAGCTCTCACTATTTGCCTTTTACACTTGGGGAACTGAGGCAGAGAGAGGGGATCTGATTTGTCCAAAATCATCCAGCAGGTTGATGGCAAAGGCAAAACACAGGTCTCTGACTCCCAGACCTGTGCTTTATCCAATCAGCAACACTGCCTCCATCTCTGTTACTCTTTTGTTTAATGACATCCTGCATTCACTGCAATAGAAAGATCCTGCAATGACTTCAGCAGGTAACACACACCTGCAAAATTTAAATATAAATTTCTTAAAACCTCCTAATTGCTAGGTGGGGGAAATTATTCCCAATGAAGAATACTTTACTCAGTCTGCTCTTGCTGTCATTTATCATGAATTAAGTTTGATGGAAGCTTTCTGAAACTCATAATGTTGAAAATATGCCTTCCCTATTCTGCCTTTTAAGTGCTGCTGAAAGATACTAAAATTTACCACCCAGGAGAGTAAATCCACAGTTTATCTATAGCATGTAATCACTCAAGCTGTGGCAGTTTGAGTTCCCTGCTGATGTGCCTCAACACTGTGACCTGGTGGGATTTCCACGTGAGGTGAGGGGATGGTTCAGTCTCCATGAACCTTCAAGCCCATGGGTATTCTGCTAAGTGGGGAGGTATTCTTCACCCTTTGGGATGAGCAAGATGGGCTGAGACTATGCGTGTCCATGGTAGTACTTTCTAACTGTGAGGTCTGTTGGATCTCCTCTTCTTGAGGCAACTTGGATTGCCTACAGGTCCCTTAATAGGTCCCATAACACTTATAACTCTGCATTAAGGCAATAATTATAATCAATTTTCATACTTCAAAGATTCAGTCTGTTGCCTGTCAGGCTCAGGAATGTAATTTTCTGGAACACACAATTGGCAAGCTGTTTTCTTTTCCCATCCCCATATCTGCCCCTTCTTTTGAAGCCTCGGGGACTTGCCACACTTGGAGACTGGACAATGAGAAGGCAGATTCAGTGCTCTGAAGTAGAACGGAGAATCTTTTCTCCGGGAAGCCTGAGTGGTTGTTTTTTGTTTGTTTGTTTTCTGCCTTTACCTGCAGCAATCATGTAAGTTCTCCCCATCAGTTCCTTGCTATTGCAGGGGCCATAGACATCAATAGACTTCCCAGTCTCTCCTGTTTTGTCTGTGCCACCTAGGTTGGTTTCCTGAGAACTGAAATGCTTTAGTCCTTCTGAACTCCTTGGATTCAACACAGGGTTTTTGGGTGAAACTGAATGGTCTCTGGTACGTAGGAGGTCAGCTCAAATCACCTGGTGGCCCCTGCACTCTATGACTAGGGATCTATCTTACTCAGAAAGGCAGCTGGCCAATTTTGCGGGGAGATCCCTGGACCAGCCGCCACATTCATAGCCTGATTGAGTGCAGGGGGCCCCCCAACAACTCTGATTAGCTGAGGGACCCGTGGCCCACCCCTCATTGCTGATTGGTTGTGAGGGCTCTCCATCATGTGGCCCTGTCCCTCACTGCTGATTGGTGGTAAGAGGTAGGGCCATGTGACAGGCAGCCCTCTCAGCCAATCAGCAGTGAGGAGTGGGGGTGGGAGTAGCAGCCATCGTGGGCAGGCCCCCTTTTCTCTCCCTGCCCCCAGTGGGCTGCACAGCCAGGCCACAGTGCCATGAGGACTGCTGGCTCCCAGTGGGGAGCCAGCATTTTATTTTGAGTAAATTTTCTTTTTTTGTTTGGTGGATTCCATGTACATTGCCTGCTTTTGTGAGCAATGCCTAATTTTGAGATTTCCATGAAATCTGTCCCTATCTATGAAACAACAGTGATTTTTTAGATAAGTGCACACAGCTATTAGAGACTGGTAATGACTGGTTATCACCAACCCAGGAGAGGTTGAAACTGGTGACCTAGTTGCTAAAGTCTCTGGACCCCCTCCTCCACCGTCTGAAACCTTCCTCCACCTCCCTCTGGAAACTTTAAAGCAACTCCCATATGCACTGTCAGTGAGGAAGTCTGATAGAGCCTACTTTTCCCTTGATCATCTGCTCCATGTTGGATGATAGGTCGTCCACCTCCAGCTTCAGCTCACTCTTCTCTTTCTCCAGTTTCTGTTTGACCCGCTGTAAGTTGTCCAGATGTTCCCCCATCTCTGCCATGCTGTCTGCATGCTTCTTCCTTAGGGTGGCAGCTGTGGCCTCGTAATGCAGAGTGGCCTCCTCAAGGTCCCGCCGCAGCTTCAGAAACTCTGCCTCTCGTTTCTTGTTCATCTCCAGCTGGACAGCGGTGGCTCCCCCAGCCTCCTCTAGCCGTTCGCTCAGTTCCTCCAGCTCTCGAGCCAGTTCCGACCTCTGTTTCTCCACCTTGGCTCGAGCAGCTCTTTCTGCTTCCAGCTCCTCTTCTAGCTCCTCTATACGAGCCTATCAGACAAGGACACACTGGTGTATATTAACATTGTTTACCTCAGTACTAACTTCCCTCAAATGTTTTCAGGACTTTACACACATCTACATGTCAGCCTGATATGGCGCACATTATCATCTATGTCTAGATCAAGACTTTTCTGCTGTTTTCCAGAAAATACAGTACACAATGGATTTAGACAGGCAAGGATCCCCTTGCCCAGGAATTTACCCATAAAGGCATTAAATAAGTGTCAGAGATGGAATAGCACTAGTAAGTTATATCTCCTACTAAAGCTGTTAAATTCTCTCTCCTCAAACATTTGTTCAAGATATATAGGTAGGGACCTACTTAATTTGGAGTTTCACAGATTTCACAGAAATTGTTGATTAAGTGGACAATCCCAGATTTTGCAAAAACCCTTAAAAATAAAATGTTGGCTCCCCAGTTGAAGCCAGTGGGCCTTGCAGCTGGGAGGGGAATGCACTGGCTGGTGGGAGAGTAGACAAAGGTGGCAGCTCCCCCCTTGTCCCTTCTCCCCTTGCTGGAGCCTGTCTGCCAATCACGGCCAAGGGGCAGGGCCACGTGAAGAGCAGCCGGCAATCACGATGGTGGCTGGCCCGTAGTACTCGCCAGGGCCTCTCTGCCAGTGAGTGCCGCGGGGTGGGGCCACCTCCAAGTGACTGCAGAGTTAGAACTTTACACCACGATCCAACTGCAAAATGTGGTAAGTCCTCTTGCGATTTAGGTAAAGACAGGTCAGAAATAAGAAGAAAAATTTATATGTCCGTGTAATGGACTGTTCAACTACTGTTCAGGAAAGCTGTAAGAGGTTCTCTTTCCCCTGAATTTAATAGTAATTTTGTGGCAAGGTCTTCAACCTTCAGGAGAATGAGAGATAGAGATCAGGAACAACTGGTAGCAAATGCATGTGAACAATGGACTTTTTTCAATTCAGTGGCCAAACTTGAAAAAAAGAGCTGTCAGATTTTGTTGTGTTGACTAAAATATCTCAGGTTCAGTTTACTGAATTTCCCCTGCCATCCCATTTCCTTTTAAACAGAGTCTATTTTGAGACTGAGCTTGGATTTCTCTTCACCTTTATTTTTGGCGCAAACTTTGCACTGAAATTAAGTCAAATTCACTACCTATCTTTGTGTAGAAAATATATTATTTGCCAGAAAAAAAAAAAAAAATCAACAAAGCTCTACTTGACAGGTCTTTTGTGAAAATATACAACTCAAGTTAGGCAAGCCAGATTCACATTGGGATTCTTTAATTTACAGTCTTGTGGCCTCCAGGTTCCATCATTTTGCTCTCTTGAACCCATGCTCAGATTTATTTCCCTCTTAATCAATGTTTTCTTGCCCTTCTTGAACCTCCATGGTGTGACCCTCTCAAGTTAAACCTGCGATTCTCTTCATTTTGCTTAAGGATGGGGTTCCATGCCTGGTTTCCTCTTGCCAGAAAATGGAAAATCCCTTCCTCTACACTTAAGAAATGAGCTCCTGAGCTTTTGGAGTGGCTTCTCAGTTGGTTCAGTCTCCTCTTGTGTGGCCCATGCTTCAGGGCAAAGCATGAGCATTTGAGGTCAGCCAGGTCCCTTTCCTTTTTCTGTCCAATATATCTAAAGGAGAAGTTGGGACATAGATTTCCCTACTGCTACCTTCATTTTCTAGGCTTTCCTACTCCTCTCTAGGGATCAATTCTGACTTCAGAATTATGGGTATCATAAACCATTAAACCATAAATATTTCTGAGGACAAAACTAGGCCTTGCAAAGCTCAAAATAGGTTTGCAGATAGTGGATGACATAAAAGTTTAAGTGTAAATCACAAAAAAAAATACTTGGCTGGCCAGTACCAAATTCAGAAGCCAAGTGCTCCACTTATTTGAAGCATAGCAATTATGATCTGTGAAAAGAAGTAGAGAAGGCTTACCTGAAGCTCCTTGATCTTCTTCTGGAGTTGTACTACTAAAGCTTGCTCATCCTCTATCTTGGAACTCAGCTGATTAATTTCAAATTCTTTCCTGTTAAGGCAAGGAAATTCTTGTGAAAATTTATCTTAGAAGTTCAAGCAAAGTTTGACTAAAGCAATTTTTTTTCTGTCAGTCTCTAGATAAAGCCTTGGGAGCAAATGTGAAAACCAAATTCAGCTGGAAATAAGCAAGAAGATATAATACTGCATAGCTGCAACAGTCTTCTCTCCAAGCAACCTTGTTCAAGGTAAGGCCCTGCAGGTACTCCTGCTGTACTACAGTACTATGCTCAAAGTTCCTTAATGCTATGTACTTATGTCTTGAGTTTTTAATTTCAACCAAGTTAAAAACCACCAAGGAAAAAAGTACTATGCTATGTGCTATATACAGTAGATGAGAACATTTTACCATTATTATTCATTTATTCAGGGAAATCCTGAGCCTGCCAACCCATGGAATAGCTTTCTGTAAACAAGGACATGCAAAAGAATGACGACTGCATTTGACTCCTCATTTACATCTGAGATAAAGGGAAAGCCTTTGGCGCAAGGTTTGAACCATGTCTCTAAAACGAGCACAATGCTTTAACCATTCTGCCACCACCCTGCCTTCAAAAATACATAGAGATACAACATCTTTTCAAATTCAGAGGAAAAAAGTATATTTAGCAAGGTTCAGACATTCAGTGCTGCTGAGCACTAGAAAGAAATTATTCTTTCCATATGCAGCATTGCATTGTATATCAGGTACAGTTTCCTCTGAAATGGCATTGGTATGAGCCACTGCCATAGGGAGATGCTCGACTTGATGGATCCGAAAGGTCAAACCCCATGCTCCTGTGCTATTTTGTATAATATAAATGGTTACTTACTTCTTTAGCTTTTCTTCCAGCTGCAGCTTATCATTCT
The DNA here is from genome assembly GCA_030014935.1 of Caiman crocodilus. NCBI lineage: Eukaryota > Metazoa > Chordata > Crocodylia > Alligatoridae > Caiman > Caiman crocodilus. The sequence goes on along the minus strand of JAGPOW010003316.1, from coordinate 4,550,875 downwards.
CCAAATCCATGACACTCTCTTGGGTTAGCTTCAGATCCCCTTCCAGTTTACGTTTGGCCCTTTCCAGATCCATCCTCACCTTTTTCTCTTGTTCAAGTGAGCCCTCCAGCTATAGGAACAAGAAACCAGTGATGCAATGTCCAAAGGCATCAACACCATTCCAACCTCCAGTTTTGTATTAAACATTAACAAATCCTGAAGCAGAACATTTCTTCTTCAACTGTCTCATTTTATGCTTGTCCTTCCTAGCTTCAGGGAGAACTTGAAGCTTCAGGCTTCCAGGACAACTCAGGCTGTGATAATATGGTGCAAGGACCTCTCTAGGCTTCTTCTTTGTGCAGGCATCATGGTAGCCTCTTCTCCACAAAGGTTAGTATGACTAAAGGACACTTACACTGCAATAAAAACTAAATAGATGCCTTCCTCATTTGTTGCCTTCCTTTCAAATATTCAACTATAGAGGAAAATTATTATAGTCTTGCTTGTATTAGATACCTTATATTGGGACTTTCATTTATACATCCTAGATGAGCATTTACAAAAAACACAACATATTTCAGAGTTTCCCACCTTCAAAAAAGTTATAAATAAACACATAAGCATAGCAAATAAAGAGAAGAACAAACGTACATCATCCACCTGCTGCTCCAGTTTCAGTTTAATTTTGCTCAGTGTATTGACCTTGTCCTCCTCTACCTGTAGGTCATCCAGAGCTTGCTGGTGAGCTTCTTGCAAAGATTTCTTCTCTTTAGTGAGTTTGCTGATGGACTCATCAAGAGCTGCCATTTCTTCTGTCAGATTTTTGACCTGTGAGTTTGAAGAAATGCAAAAGCAGTTACAGATGTGCTTGTAAATCTTTTCAGCAGAGATAACTGTAAGCTGGCCAGAAAGAACAACCTAGACTATATGTGACTACTGCTGCCTGGCCATTAGGATGATGGAGTAAAAGGGGAGTTCATTCAATGTTTGACTCCTCAGTTGAAACTGCCAACAAGACAGCTAATTAGTGCCAATTTTTGCTGTGCCTTCATTATGGGAACATCTCCCAAACACACACTGTTTGGAGACTGAATATGGTCAAGGGTACAGGTGCTTAATATGAAAGGCTAAGAAGTTGATACTAATCAAAATAGGCACCATTCTTAGTAGCACAGAAAATATATCCATGAGTAGTCCTAGGCCTCAGGAAATACATTTAAGGGGCACAACTAATGTGAAATTTAGCTGCCAATGGCAGCACAACTCACATAGGTAAAGGGAGACTCAGAATCAACCTAAAACAAGTGTCTTTCACAAAGTCATTTAGCTATGCACTATATAGTCTATACATTATACGCTAGTCTTGTAACTTGGCCTGCATTTAAGTTTCTTAATACTTAATACAGTATGTTAACTTGCAGAACTCTAGTAACACTCACTGTAAAGTAGCCTACTTATCAATCCTTTATGGGGAGGTATCGTGTATTTCTGTTGGTACCTTATTTTCCGTAGCATGTTTCTCTTTCTCTACTTTAGCTAGAGTTATTTCAAGGTCATCAATATCCTTCTTCAGTTCAGAGCACTCATCTTCTAGTTTTCTTTTCTTTGATGTCAGTTCAGAGTTCATCTCCTCTTCATCTTCCACTCTCTCTGTGAGCTCTTTAACTTTGGCCTCCAGCTGGATCTTGGATTTAATCAGCAAATCACATCGTTCTTCTGCATCTGACAGAGTATCTTGTTCCTGGTGTAGTACAAGAAGATGACCATAGTGTGTAGGAGTAGTCATCGTTATTCTTTACCATTTGTCTCCCATCCCCTTATGGATCCTCAACCACACATTAGTATGTACGTCAGAGAAGCATAATCAAAAAGGCTATGATAATAGGTAAATATGGACTTTCTGAAGGAGCCTATTCTTTCTTTCCACTTATGTCAAAGACAAGAGTTCTAAAAAATCCAGGGAGAATAAGATGAGGCCTACAATGTTGGACACATCCATTTGTACATACAAGTTCGTAAACTACTACCCACATTTAATTATGCTGGACGTTGCTATTACCATGAACTATACTTTTAAAACTGTTTCAAAGATGATGACCTACATCCTTAAACATGAATTTATATTCATGGTAAAAATGTTAACCTACTTTCCTAACAAGAACAGCAGCTTCATTTAAAACCATCTGTATAAATACCATGGTTGGTAAGTTGTCATGTTTGAAAGAACATCAAGTACACCCACTCACAGACTGCAACTGAAGGAGCAAGTCATTCTTCTCCTGAACCAGAGACACTTGCTTTTCTTCAAGTTCTTTCCTCCTGGCTTCTGACTTTTCCAGGGCCTCCTTTAGCTTCAAGAACTCTTCCTTCATGGTGGCCATTTCCTTTTCAGTTTCTGCAGACTTCAGGAGTGGCTTGATCTTAAAGAACAGCTTCATCCAAGGCCAGTTCTTCACAGCCATGAAAGCTCTAATGTTCCACTGGATCACAAGCAGGGCATCCCTGGTTTAACAAATGAAAAACTCAGCCTGAGGTAAGAGAGACAGAATTCTGTTTTAGGCCATCCTTGAGTCAGTTCTGCCTTTGTGATCTGAATAGCATTAGGAACTTGTACTGGGTCGTGCAAAAAATGTGTTCCTTATATCTTGACCTTCAGAGATATTGACCAGCTGCATCTCTGATTAAAATCTGAATTCATGGGTAACTAACATGCAACAATTGCTATTTTGTACTGCATATCCACAAAAATGACACGTTAACACCTTTATCTTACATCCCATTAAAAGCTTAAGTGCTATTAAGGCTTAAGTACCACTAGGCGTGTCTACACAGGCGTTAATGTGCTTTTCCTAATGTAGATTAAATTTAGTACCTCCAATGTCAGGTATTAAATTAATGCACATTAGGCTGTGCTAATGTGCAGTAGTGCAAGTGCACACATTTTAGATAACACTTAATGCACAATAGCCTATTTTACTGTGCATTAGCATAATAACATTGTTTTTATGAGCTACTTTAACGCAAAATAGGCAACTGCATATTAAAATGCACGTGTAGATGTGCCCACTAGGCATGTCTGCATATACTATTCATTTGAAGTAGGCTTACTATGCAGTAAAAATACTGTGCTGTAAGCCTATCTGGAAGCTTATCTGGCTGGGACCCGCCCCAGAATGGGACAGTTCCTGGCCCAGTTCCTGGCCAGCTCCAGGGAGCTCCCAGATCCTAGCATTGTTCAGCTTCCAGCTCCTGTGGGGAGCAAGGAGCTAAGCAGCACTGGGATGGAGTGGGGAAGGAGAGCTATCCCATCCCAGTGCTGCTCGGCTCCGCACTCCTGGGGGGAGCTGGGACCGAAGGAGTTCCCCATCCCCTGTGGCCCCCTACTGAAGGGGGTAACTGGGAGCAAATGTACCCCTAGCCAGCATCTACACATATACTAGCGTGCAGTGGCTACTGTGTAGGTAGTTTACTACCTGTATTTATGGGTGCAGAAGACTAATCTATTGTGGAGTAAAGCATCTTGTGTAGACATACTCACTAAAAGCTTAATGGTCCTATTTAATCATCAGTGAGGCAGCAGTAGCATGGTATCCCAGACTTAAGGGAACAATCCATACCTTCGCTCCACCATCTTCTGGAACTCAGCTCTCATTAGCTTGCCACGTGCTCTTGCCTGGATCAATGTTAGAATCTTTGCTAGTCTCTCATCCCTCATCTCTTCAAGATGACCTAGGAGCCCAGCCTTAAAGAATACCTAAAATATAGACAGGTGCCGCTTAGAAACAGTCAGAAAATAATTCCATCCTCAAGAAACATGGATTGATGAAAATTAGTTTTTATATTGGCAGCTATGATAAAGCTTAAACAGGTAAAGGTGCTATCCTTATTGGTCAATTTCTGCAGCAGAAATTAATAGATAGTTAGGAGGCGTTAGGTTCTAGGTTAGGGAGCTGTGTTGATTCATTATGATGCCCCAACCATTTTTCAATGTTTTAATGTGTTTGTTTTTTTTCTTTGCCTATTTCAAATGAGATATACATTAGTGTGGCCTATGTTACAAAACTGTTATATATTTGTAAATTTTCTCAATTTCAAAAATCATAACTAGGCATAATAAAATGGGAATAAAGTCATGTGGTACCAGGCATGACCACTGTTAGTCTCATGAGCCTTGTCTACAAAAAAATCTTCCTCCATTGATGAACATAGGCTGAACTGGATCAATTTAACTGGAAGTGCAGGCAGGACAGGACAAAATTGTGTTTGGTGCCATCTCACAAAGTGAAGCTGACACCTTCTTATTTAAGTAAGGCAAATGAATGGTAATGAACATTCTGTCTACACTGACAGTAGGACCGCTAATGGCACTGGATGAGCTCATCCCGTTAGTGGTCAGTATTGTTGCTCCAATAGTAAAAATTACATGGGCATTGGAACATTTCCTCTTGACATACAAAACAAAAATCCATAATTTATTTTCTGAAAATTACTAAAATTAATTACTACAAATGATTAAAACTTTTGCTAGCAGATCACTTGTTCCAAACTTACTTAAGTTGTAAGCACGTGTAAGTGTGCCCCACTGAGGGCTGCATGTTGGATTCTTTTAGCCCAGACACTATTTTTGTAAAAGGAACTGCATGGTCTTTTCTGGTTACCTTAGTGTGTCCAAAACGATACTGATTATGGTCGATATCTAAAGAACTCAGCAGCTTCTCAGAAGCTTTTCTGCTATCTACAAACTTAGCCTCAGGAATTGCAGCTGGATTCAGAATGCGATATCTATTAATACATAAAAGGGGATGAGAAAGTTAAGAATGCCAAGATTCTGGGCAAAATTCTACTCTCATTAAGACTAGAATAAATCTAGAATAATTCAGGGAAGCCTGTTCAGTGTTTTCTGTTTACTAACACAAAGGAGAACAGAACAATTGGCTTGAGATCAAACAGAACTGAAAAGAAACTTAAATAAAAGAGAAAAGGAAAGGACCACTGTGGCTCATTTTCACTGGGAAGGAATGGAGCACAAACAGAAATGCAAAACTTGTGTTCAGAGGTCAATTCTGCTTTACCTTTGTTTAAAGTCAGCATAAAGCACTCTGTTCGGAAACCCCTTACGGCAAATACGAATTCCTTCCAGCACACCATTACAGCGAAGCTGATGCAGGACAAGGAAAGCATCTATTTCACCTAAAAAGGTTAAAAAAACCCAACTAAATGAAATTATATCCTTTTCATGAGGATTTAAGTTTCAGTTAGTCCAATACAGGAGAAGATTTGGGAGTCATGTCTTCAATGGGCAACCTGCATAGTGACTAATCAAATAGCATTTAAATTCAGTACCAATAGAAATAAACAATTGCAAGCAGACGGCAGTACTGAAATACATATAGATAAAAGGCTTTCTGTACCTGGAGTTTTAGTTTCATTCGGGATAATACATCGCACAAAGTGAGGAGCTGTAGATCTCAGGTTAGTCATCAGTTTATTTAAATTTTCCTACAATAAGTATAATAGAAACAAAAGTTAGATAAATCAATAGAAAGCCAAGCATTGTAGCATGTGTATATGTGAGCACTAACTTTACAGAACACATATAGTCTAATATGTAGAAAACAAAACTGATTAGAAGTAGAAGGTCATATTATCACTGTAGCGTATTCAGACTGAATGGTTTTAATATATCAATTTATGCAAAGGACGTCCTGACACTGCTAGAGGTGGGACAATTTGAGCAGCTAGATGTCCTCAATATCTTGGAAAATGTGCTTCTTTATCAACTGATAATCAAAAGCTGCAGGCTTTAGAAATTTGCCCCTGCTATTTTCACACTTCTTTGCTATGTCTACATTGGCAAAAATATCACTTGGTTCTCTAGTGATGTCATCCCACTATCAAAAGATAGCAGCAAGATTAGGTAACACAGTGGTATCTGTGGGATTGAGGGGTGGGGGAGAGATTGCAGGAAGAGGAAACTCAAGGCTTATATATATTTCAATTTCCTCTATTGTCACCCAGGTGCCATTGCACTGCTGGTAAATTATGGGCAGGGGTTGCCAGTGAAAACGTGTCTTTCCATTAAACCGCTACAAAAAAAGCATTTCAACTTTAATGGGACAATAGTTGCAGAAAATAAGTTTTAAGCTCCAATACCCAGGAAAAACACATTGAGAATAAAAAAAAAAAAAACCAGAAAAAGAAGAATTTGTTCATTAAACAATTAGTTATAATTTTTTTTCACTTAACCCTGGTTAACACCCAGGCCAGGACAGAACTGAGACTTTTGACTTCAGTTTCCTTTGATCGACAAAAACACTTTAGGAACCTCTTTTTGATGCTGTGCCTCTGCATAGCTGAAATGTTGTCAACAAAATCAAGTAACAAGCAATATGCTTTTAAAGAATTGAAATTTACTTTGTGTAATGATGACACTGTTTGGAAGGAAGCACCTTTCTTGCGTTTCTTTTCACCACTCTGATCTAAGAAAAAAATAAAGAAGTGAAATACATAAACAACTGGACCACGTATTCAGGTAAAAAATTTAAAAAATTGGTGAACATCTTTTTAAAATTACAAGTCAATTAAAGCTTGGATAAAAGGTGAAACCAGGATCGTGTGGGATCTTCTGGTTAGCTAAGTGGTATACTGAAACATCCCAAACTAGCATTATTATAAAGTCAGTAATATTGTTTATAGAGGTGCAACTACCAAGGTGTGTGCCCTCAGCGACTGTGGCAGCAGCAAGGGCCAGCTAGGCGGTAGTGACAGCAGCAGCTGCTGTTCCTGTGCCTCCTCTAAGCAGGCATCTGGGGCTGGCGCCCTGGTCATTCCATCCTCATTACACTACTGACTGTTTAATGCTTTGGGAGATGCATGATGGGTACGCTCTCCATCTTGGTTTTCATCCAAGATCTTAGCAAACATGCCACTTTATGCTTCAGGGAGATTGAAGCCAGGCCAGCAGCATTTGTTTACGGCATGTAGGACTCAGAAGAGGCCTTAATGGTCACATTTTTCTTTGATTTGAGGTCATATGGCTTTGACTCTTAAATGAAAATTCAGGGAATGCAGATTCAAACTTCATTCAAACCCTGACTGGAGTTGTACTGTGTTCCTCAGGATATATTTGCTACCTTTAAATACACAACAATTACTTTTGCCTTTCTAAACTTGGAAGACTAGGTCACCTATAGGAGGACTGGCATGTGGATGACCTGTCAAGAGCAGTCTACATAAAAGGAAGTGAAGAATGCACTGTATTTGATGTAAAAAAGGTCTACCTATGTTCAAAACGCCTGTGATGAGATTGGCTATTCCTTTTTCCTGGTCCTGGGTGAAGGACAAAGAAGCGCTTTTGGGAATGATGTTCAATGTTACCAAGGCAAACAGGCACTCTGTTTCCTGCAACAATTTGCCTGTGGCAGTCTTTTTCGTATTGTTATTCTGCTCCACCTGTAATCCACATTACAAAGCCTGCTGTCTACCTACTTGCTTCAGAAGTGGCTTTATGATTCATGACAACTACAACTGTATAAATGAGATTACTACTAAATAAAATGTAACTGGTTGTGACTTCAAGACATAACAGCAATACCTCTGTAATGAGTCCAGTTCTTCTAACTCAACATGAGTTTTACAGAAACATGTGGTGTGCCACCTCCTGGTGGGAATGATTCCTATCATAAAACAGCTGAGTAAGAATGAGGGAGCTTAAGTACTCCCTCTGACATGTTAGAAGTCTTTGCAATAAAACCTGTTCTTGGAAGGCTTCCTTCCACTAAGTACGCAGAGCCGGCAGATTTAGAGAATTACTGGTCTGGTATTTTTCAGTTTGCCTATCCCTAGTCAAATAAAAAAACTCTGAATGGAAGAGCTTCAATCATCACAGAAAATACTGCTTCCTAAAGGGTAACTTGCTTGTTTAGTCTAGATTCTAGACACTGCTGGGAAATCTTGTACTTCAATTAGAGTACACACAATTTGGCTGAGTTATTCCCTCTTAAAATACCATAGCAAGCAGATACCATGCTCACCCACACAACTAGGAAATTCCTGTTCTAATTGGGGGTAAGTATCTGCTTACAATGGCTTATTTTTAAAATCCGTAACCAAGCATGTGTCCTGAAAATGAAAGAAAATCAAAGTCAGATCATTCTGCTTACCACTGTCGGCACTGACATAGTTTTCAAAGAGGTATGCCAGAAGTTTGTTGGCGGACTTTTGAAAAATGCCCACGACTGTTTCATTAAGTGGGTCTTTGTTCTTCTCAAGCCAGCCAATGATGTTATAGGGCACCTACAGATAACCACACGGGCAAAAAATATTTTAAAAAGAGATTATCTCAGACTGGCACACTCTCTCCCTCCCTCTCTCAGATACACTTTCAATTCTTTCCAGTTTGGCTTCAAATGAATGTCACAAGATTTACATTTCCCCAAGGCACTTCAAAAGAGATCCTTTGCTTGAGCCATACCTGCCTTTCATTCTTCCACCATTTTTCACCCAACCCTCCATTTTGTGACTCCAGCCTCGCTTTCCAAATCATTCCCACCAGAACCCTCCAACCCCCACTGCTGGCAGGATGTGGACAGACTGGAGAGAGTCCAGTGAAAGGAAATGACAGTGGTGAAGGGGCTGGGGCACATGACTTCTGAGGAGAGGCTGAGGGAACTGGGTTTATTTAGTCTAGAGAAGAGAAAACAGAGGAGATTTAATACCAGCCTTCATCTCCCTGACAAGGGGGGAGGGAGGGTTGAAAGAGGATGGAGCTAGACAGTTCTCAATGGTGGCAGACAGAACAAGGAGCAATGGTCTCAAGTTGCAGCGAGGTAAGTTCAGGTTAGATATTAGGAATGATTTTCTCACTAGAAGGGTAGAAAAACACTGGAACAGATTACCCAGACAGGTGGGGAAGTCTCCATCTTTGGAGTTTTTAAGACCTGAGTAGATAAAGCCTCAGCTGGGATGATCTAGCTGGGGCTGGTCCTGCTTTGAGCAGGAGGTTGGACTAGATGACCCCCTGAGGTCCCTTCCAACCTTAACTTTCTATGATTCTACCTCAGGCAAATAGCTTCCACTTTCATTGCCTCACTTTCCCCACGAATAAAACGTGGACAGCGATAACATTCTTTGAGCTGTATAGAAGAAAGAAACACGATCCACAAAAGAGAGGCAATTCCTATTACCGCTTTATAGGAAACTAGATTAAGGTCAATGAGCCTCTGCTTGGTTTGGCTTTTGTTCTTGTTGCTGTTTTGAGACTTTTAGGACACTTACAGAAGTTATAATGGCACCTCAAATCATACTTGACTGCGTGCCCTGATTTACACAAAGGACTTAAAGTTGTAGTCTCGTGGAAAAGTAACACACATGTGGCCTCTGTTCATGGGGGCTCAATGCTCCCGTGCACTGACAGAAGCCAGGTGGCAGCGGGCACGGTCACCCACTTTGTAAGGTGGCCAGGGATGCAAAGCCCCGGGCCTGCTGTCGGTGCAGGTGGGAGTAGTCTGGGGTTTCTGGGACCCCAAAACTAGTGCCAGCAGGCACCAGAGACCCTCACCATAGGGTGGGGTCCTGTCCAGGGCCCCTTGCCTTGACCACTGGCTCAAATCACACCCCCACCCACCTGCAGGGACACAGGCAGCCAGCCAGCCAGCTGACCAGTCTCCTCTCCTATCTGGCCAGCCGTCAATAGGTGGGGGGAAGAGTGATGCAAGGCAGGGGGGAGTCTGGGGGTTTCTGTGTCCCCAGAGCTGGTGTTGATGGGGACCAGAGACCCTCTCCCTAGGTGAGGGGACCCAGCCAGGGCCCCCTCACCCCAATCACTGACTTGGTTGCTCCCCCAACCCACCCGCTCAGATGCAGGCAGTGAGGCTGGGTGCTGTGACTGTCAAGAAGTGGCAGACAGGCCGGGGGGGGTGGGGGGGTGTGCGCCTCAAGGGCACGTGGGCCTGTCCTGGCACACCCTTGGACCTCAGCAGGGGTAGCCTGGTTAGGCCCATGTGGCACTGGGGCAGGCACCCCACTTGCTTACTGCTGCTTGTCAGTGGCCAGCTCAGGCTGCTGTCAAAAAGTGGCTTGCTGGCTGAGGGGTGGGATCTGAGGCCCAAGGCTGTATAGGTCCAGTTTGGCAACCCCTCAGACTCTAGCAATGGTACCCAGGCTGAACTCTCATGGCCTTGGGGATCACATGCTACCCCACAGCCCACCTGCCACTGCTTGTCAGTTATAGCATTGCCAGGTGGGAGCAGGGGTGCAGCTGATTAGCAATCAAGAGTTTGGGGGGCTTGGCCAGGTCCCCCCAGCAGGAAATGTCCCCGATGTCCCATGGCAGGGAGGGGGAACACCTTTAAGGCCTCTCCCTCCCTCCCTGGCTGCACAGGGAGGAGAATCTCTGCCTTCTTCCTGTGGCAGATCAGGAATATGACATGTAAACCTTGCAGGGAGCTATATACAAGTTCTCCAAGGTGCTCTAATTTAGAGAGCCTTCATTTATTACCTGATTTAACAAGGGTTACTTTGTCATGTGACTGGCCATTTTAAAAGCACTCTGCAACCATGGCCATGTGTTATGATATTGCTGTAGAACACTTTCAGGGGCCAGATAGCATGAAAAATGCCACTTGTATGTGTCCTTATTGTCTCAGTAGCTTCCTATGACGTGGTGCTTCCCTCCACGGCAGTGGTGGCTCCACTCCAGGTGGCACCCACCCACAAGCACCTGGCTTGGGCAGTCCCCAGGGGCACTGCAGCCATGGAGGGAAGCACCGGGCCCCAACATAGCTCAGGCAGGCAGGCAAGCTCTGGGGTGGAAAAGAACAGATCAGGCTCACTGCTTTTCTTGGGCGAAGCCTGGCTTCCCAGGCTGCTGCCAGGCTGCCTGCAGGGCTTCCTGCAGAGTTGTGGAGCTGCACAGAGCCCAGTGCTTTGCTCTGTGGCCGTAGGGGCAGCAAACTAAAACTCCTCAGGGGGGGTTAGTTTGCTGCGCCCCAAGTCATTTAAGGCGCATTACACCGCCAAATTTCCTACAGCGGCTGGAATTAATGCGCAATGTGCCACCGAGGCCATTAAAGCAGTGCAAAAGCATTAAGCTGACTTTAAAGTGTTGTGCACACATGCCTCTCGTTTCATCTACACACAGCCTAAGTGTCCATACATGTGGGTGGAGGCTGCTCCAATACACTGCAATTACAGCATGTTGGAACAGACTCGATTAATTGAGTCTGCTGGAGCATGGTAATTACTGTGCTCCAGCAGCCTCCCAGGTCTCACGTATCAGTATCCATGCACTTCAAAATGATGGCAGCGGTGCTTTATCTAAAGCTTGTTGAACATTTTGAACATGCCATTGCCATTTTGAAGTGCGGAGACACCAATACATGAGGCACTGTGATACTTTAATTAGAATGGCTCTCAGACCTGCTCTAATTAAAGCATCCCCTTGCCTGACCACCACCTCCGGAGCACGTGTAACAGTGCCGTATTTGAGCAAAAGGCATTTTCTCCCACTTTTTTTCACAATCTGAAAACTCAGTTCTAAATCTGAAACTGGACTACTTTGGGCTTATGTATCACCAGCCTCCACTGACAGCTTTTGCCGGTAGGCTTTTGTTAACGTTTTGTTAAATATGCAGAAGGGAGAATTAATCAATCTATTGCATTCCTGCAGCAGCGTTGACTATGCAATACTAATAAAAGCAACAAAAATAAAAGTAGCAACTTTTTGTTTTGTAGTCAACTTAGAGATGACTGAATTTGCACAGGGGATTACTGTGTTAACTAAGAAGGTGGCATTTTTCTTTTAACGGTCGCTTTTCTACATGTGAGTAATTTCAGTCAATTGTACAGGACAAACCAAATCTTACTAAGCCAGCTTTAGTCCTTCTTAACTGGTCCATTATTACTGAGTTTTAACGAATAAAACTCCCTAGGTTTTCATGGAGAAAGGCTTGCCAGAAGTTGGCTGGCAATCTTAATTCATTGTAATACTTATGCGCAAAGAAACTAGTACTGCCCTTACTTCTGACTGGCCCTCTCTTTTCCCTTGAAGTATAATTTTCTTCCTCCCACCATGCTTATGGAACACACCCATTTGGAGGAATTCTAGTCTACCATCTAGCTCGTGATGTTGGAAACTTACCGCACCAGCATAATGAAGAAGTTCAAAGTGAGCTTCATATTTCCTTTTCTTATCAGGTCTGGGTTTCTGTAAATTGGGTGACTTGCCAAGATGGTTGTCATAGAGTTTGGCTTTGAATGTCATATCAGTTGCCTTTGGGAACATGCACTCCTCTTCAAGGATAGACAGGATTCCTAATGGCTGTTGATCCAAACAGGTTATAGTAGAACAATATTTAGAATACAGGTTTCTTAGTTACCTGATTATAGTAGGCCACACAATATTTAGGCTTGACTTGACTAAATCCCATGCTTGCAGGATTGTTCACCCTATAGGCGGGTGACTCCTGTGTATTCTGTTAAAATGGCAGCCAAATTTTCAAAACCTCGGTGTGAAGCCTTTTCCTTCGGGTACTTAACACAGGCCTCTGGTAGTATATCATAAGACTTTCAGGTCTGGCTGTATTCACTTTCCAAGTTACTCAGGCTGACTCCTGTTTCTGAGTTTATCAGGATAGGATTCAGTTCCCTGTGATGCCAGTGGAAGATATCTACTAATGCCAATGGCCAAATGACTATGTGTTCCATTGGAGTTGAAGCATGATCTCAAGTATGCTCCAGCATGCCCATTGTTTTTCTCTGAGTAAGAATAACTATGTTGTTTTGGGGAATACCCGTGATTATAAATTGTTGACTAGATAGGCAATTAATCATTGAGCACCTCACCTCCTCCACCCCCCAATACAGCTGCTGAGTTTAATGAATCATTTTTCTATTTGGTCTGCAGGGTCAGTGTCGGATCTAAGCTTAAACTACTTAGGCTACAGCTTAGGGCCTCACAATATAAGGGGCCTCTAAATAAGAAAAAAAAACTGGACAGTCTCATTCTAATATGACAAATATATATATATATATATATGGCTCCACAGTTATTATTCATATTGAGTTAATACATTTCTACAGAAATAACAGCAATTCATCTTAAAATGTAATGGGAATCTATTTTTATGGATTTTGTGGATTATTTTTATCGTATGGAGCCTCTTAAACTGGACATAGTTTAGGGCCTCAGCATGTCATAATCCAGCACTGCTCCAAGGGAGCACCATGCCTTACTGCTACTGTACGTACCTTCTCAATTAGGTCAATGCAAGCCTGAAGGTCCAAGCCAAAATCAATGAACACCCATTCAATGCCTTCCTTTTTATACTCTTCTTGCTCCAAGACAAACATGTGATGATTGAAAAACTGTTGTAGTTTTTCATTTGTGTAATTGATGCAAAGTTGCTCAAAGCTGTTATACTACAGGGAAGAAAAGATGGAAAACAAATTAACCATGAGCAGAGGTTGATGAAAGGAGATAGGCAAGAAAGAAATGGTTTAGGTCTAAAACAGGGGTGGGCAATTATTTGGTACCAAGGGCCACTTAGGGAGTTTTGGTGAGCTGTTGTGGGCCAGGTCAGCACCCCCTCCCCACCACAACAGCTCACTAAAACTCTTTAAGTGGCTTTGCTCTGTGCATTGGCCAGGTGATTGGGATGTGTGGCAGGCAGGCGGGGAGCAGCATTTGGGAGTAGGACTGATGGCCAGGGCTGGGGCAGAGCCACAATCTACTCCCCACACATCCCTGTGATGAGCTGTATTTTGTCCACCTGGGTCTAAAACCATATAGTAGTAACTTCCTAAGAGGCTACAAGGGGCAGGCAGAAGGAGTGGGGAATGTTCTTTAGTGAGCTGACTGCTGTCTAACGTACAGTACAGAGGAAAACAAGAATTTCCAGATTTGATCATAGCACTGGAATTCAAATTCAATATCCTTTTTCTGGCAAGAGCCAATGCCAGATGTTTCAGAGGAAAGCAAAAGCAAAATGTCAGCACTGTGCACAAAGAGTCATGTTGCTTTGTAACCCTCACGTTAATTAGCATAGTTCTTGTACTGCTACATGCATTCAACATCTGCATTGCTGCCAAAATGCCAAAAGTACACTGCATCCCTCCTTTGATTTCAACAGAAAGCAGCAAACAGCATGAAGGGTCAGAGCATTTATTTTATGCAGGCAAAGGATTCAAAATTAGGCCAATGAAATTTGGAGTTTTATAAGAACATCACAGAAGAAACAGAAGGAACTACTATCATCCCTACTCTAAATTAATGCCAAAATGGATTGTACATCAAGGAATTTCCAGAAGTGCCAGGATACAGGACTCTTATCTGGTCCCCAGTGGCCACATTTTAAATGTGTGCTTTACTGCAGAGTAGACTATTTAGCTGTGAAGTAAAGCATCACCATCTACACATGTGATGCTGTTAGGTCACAGTAAATTAATTGAGAATGCCATAAGGTAGCGCAGTCCTTGAGTACCCTGAGGAGTAATTAACTGTGATTAAACACATGTGTAGATGCTGACCAGAGGCGTAAATTGCACCCGGTCAGCCCAGCCAGCAGGGCACCAGACTCCTGCCTGCTGCCTAGACTCACAGCTCCACACTTTGAGCACCCTTATGCCCCAGCCAACCCCTTTGCTGCCCAATGCCACGCCCCAGACTTGGGGCAGAGTAGGGTAGCCCTAGCCCTGGCATAAACTACTCTGCCTTGGTTCAAATTGCTGCTGTCGTGGGCACACATGCAGATGCAGCACCCAGGAGTAGTGTAATTACTATGACTCAAACTGCTCTGGAATGTATTGCTTTGAATTACTTGCACATGTAGAAGAAATTCACATGAACTAACAAAGAATCAACTCAGTTTAACTTCTCCCTCCCTTCCTTCAGTGGAAAGGTCTTACTTAGCACAGGTGGAGGCACAATACAGCCTGTGAGCCGAATCTGACCTGCTGAGGGAGGGTCTGCAGTGGGTCCCTCAGACCCGCCCAGCCCAGGCACAGGAGGCAGCTTGGGCTGTGGCACGTGCAGCCAGACCTGCCACCCCCAGGGGCACAGCAGGGCTAGGGTGACATGGTGGCTGGAATCCATTTCCTGGCAGCCCTGGCTCCTTCTGGCTGCTGCAGCTGCTGAATCCAGCCCTGCTTCCTAGGTGCTCCAGCCCATCCACCTTGCACCCCCTGCAGGGGGTGGGACCCGCACAGGTAAGGCACATGATTGGGGCAACTGGGTTGGGGCTGCAGGCAGACAGAGCATGCTGTTGAGGAGCAGGATGAACCGGGGAGACCCCAGGATCTTGAGAGGGTGGCAGTGTGGGGGCCGAGGCCCAGAGCAAAGTCTCAGGCCACTGCCTGCACACCTCTGCAATGGGTGCCGGGTCCGTGGGCAGGGGCAAGTAGGGAGCAAATTGTGGCTCTGCCCCAGCTCTGGCCCCCACACTGTCACTGTCCTGACCCATCGCATCCATGCAGCTCCTGACTGGTCTCCATGGAGACTCTGAGATCACTGGATAATGACAGCACAGGGGCAGGGCCCCAGGTCTTCAGGCAGGGGTGCGTGGGGAGTGGATTGCAGCTTTGCCCCAGCCCTGTGCTGTTACTGCCCTGCGATCCCGGAGTCTCTGTGGAGACCAATGGGAGCTGTGCAGGCAGGGCGCTCAGCTGGGAGGGTGGAAAGCTCTGTCTGGGGCTGGGGCTGAGATCTTGGGGTGGTGACAGTGTGGGGCCAGGGCTGGAGAAGAGCTGCAATCCACTCCCTGAATGCTTCTCCCTGAGGAACCAGCACCCATTGCAGGGATGTACAGGCAGTGGATGGTGGCTCTGACCTGGTCCAGGCCCCATGTCATCTCCCTCCTCCCCTCCATGACCTTGCCCTATGATCCCAGCCTCACCGTCCCATCCTGCTCCCCAAACACTGTTCCCCGCCTGCCCACGGCCCCATCCTACATAGGGAGTTTTGGTGAGCTGTTGCACAGGGCAGGGAGGGGAGGAGCTGACTTGGCCCATGACAGCCAAGCAAAACTCCCTATGTGTCCCGTGGGCCCAAATAATCGCCCACCTGTGTCTTAGAAAGAATGTATGCCTCAGAAAGATGAAGCAAGACAGCAGACCATTGGACTGTACAGCAAGGCTCACAGGGCTGGACAGAGCCCAAGCTGAGGAATTTTTCAGTGTATCTGCCAGATATACTAGATTATATTTTATTTCCTTCTTATAAAGGCTTCCTTCCAGCTCTCAAGAATGTGATTTGAGGCAGAGGCCTTGTTGACTAAGACACTTCCCTTGCACGTACCATTTTACACAAAACATTACGAAAACAGGAGCCATAACAAGAATTTTCACTCAAAGATAAGTAATCTGTGGCATTAGACCTCAAAAAAAGTGGCTTTTTCCAGTCAAGTGCTGATGAGATCCAGAAGTCCTTCAGAGCCTTATGTTGGCTCCTGGTGAGATCCAGAGCCCTTTCCAAAAGATCACTTATATTCTCCATGCAAGCAACAGACTGCATGTCCACTCCTGCAAAATGCACTCCACACACACTCCACCCAGTATCTTGTGGACACATGCTTTGCCTTTTAGCCACATTGCTCTTTCCAGCTGTCCTGTTAAGAAGAAGCATAAAAACCGAGACACATTGCTCAGGAGCAGTCACAGCCTTCCACAGAGTACCAATCAAAACTCACATCAAAGATTTCAAATCCAGCGATGTCCAAGACTCCGATGAAGAACTGTCTTGGCAGTTTTGTGTCCAAGGTCTTGTTAATGCGCATCACTAGCCACTTGAACATTCGATCATATATTGCCTTGGATAAAGCTCCAACAGCATACACAACCTGAAAGATAGGTTTCACACACGCTTGGGTACCAGACAGTAATAGGGAAGCAATTCGTCAACAGAACACAAGGTTGTTCTTCTCAAGAGCATTTCATCCGTTGAGCCCATGCTTAGAACTCAAAGAAAGTTTCACAGCAATTCTAATGCTTTGTGGTGAACATCTAACAACTTCAGGAAAGCTCCCCCTATGAACTGTGCTGTACCTTTTTTCTCCTTACAGTGCTTGTAGTTATGAATTTTGCTAAATGTATATAAAAACATATATTGAAAGTTTTAGTTATCTTGACTCCAATATACTTATTGGGTAAAATCCCAGCACCAAAATCCTTCCTTGGGCACAAATGGACAGTATTTTGAAGGCTCGTGAAATCTGACAATGTTCAACTGCAGCTAGAGTCTGGAGAGGGAAGCTATCTTATGAATACATCTTATGTACATTAGGGGTGTGCGAAGCAGGCCCTATTCGATTTGGATCGGGATTCAACCCGAATCAGGGACAGAGATTTGATTCGTTGATTCGGATCACTGTCCCTGATTCCATTTGGCCGACTCTGAAGATTCAATGCTGATTTAGAGAATCAGTGAGTTTGGCCATAGACAGTTTTAAATGTTTTTTCTACATACCTCAAGGTACCAGGCGCAGGTCATGAATGCTGCGATGCGGGGGCAGATGAAGTGTCCCACGGGAGTGCGGGGAAGGGCGAGTGCTTAGCAGCAAACCCAGAAGTGGACTGGACACACTTCCAGTCCAGTTCCAGGTCTTCCAGGGAGCACATGGGGGGTGGGGGCCTTGCGCCCCTCCCTGGTTCAGCGATTGGCCACGGGGGGACACCCAGTACCTCCCCAGACCCAGGAGGCACCAGCTCCCGCGCGCTTTCCTGCAGACCCAGAAGTGGACCAGAAGTGCTTCTGGTCCACTTCTGGGTCTGCTGCCAAGTATGCTGGGGAGCGCCCCATACTTCTATGGGACACTCCATGTGCCCAGAATCAAAGTATTCACAAGCCTCCTGCTACCTATAGGTATGTAGAAAAAAATTTAAAGCTGTGTCTATGTTTGAATCACTGAATCTTTCTGAATCTCTCTGAATTGATTCAGAAGGTTCTGATTTGATTTGGAGATTAAAGGGTGCTCTGATGCAATTCATATTCAGAGATTTGGCCACCGTATCGGGCTAAATCAGGGACCGAAGCTTCACACAGCCTTACTGTACATGCACTATGTACCCATATATCAGAGAGGCCCTTGACTGTGGGGTTGGGAATAAGAGAGGTTCTCCATTACTGAGGAGAAGCTCACTGGGCCAGAAAGGCAACAGTGATTTTTGAGTCTACTTGCTTCCCATTTTTTGTAGGAAGCCACAGAGACCTTCAGCTTGCAACTGTGATACTCATGTGAACAGAAGGGACAATCAAAATACCACAAAATGGTACTAGCAATACCTCTTGTTTGTTCTAACAAATCACAAAGAGGAGACACCAGACATAACCTCTGACAATCGTGATACAATGGTGCTTTGATTACGGATCACAAATTGCAACCTCCTCAGCATCATTTGTGGTCCCACCACAGAGAGGCAGCAGTGCTTGCTCAATGACTTCTTGACTAGATAAACTAATAGAGACTAATTAAGAAAGCCTTGATGCTAAAATCATATGCTGGTAAATAATAAATGAGCGATCCTTCCCCTCCTCATCTGTCTCAGTTCTCCTACTTGAATAAATCACATTTAGAAATAGGAATTGTCACCTAAGTAGTTTACTCTGCACATTTCCCTTGTATGATTGTTGTTACTACATCAAGGAAATGGTGCTACTGTCAAGTCTCTTCCTTCCTTATTTCTCCATAGCACAGGAACTGAGATATAATTACCTACTCTAAATATTTGTAATATATTACTTAATTTATCATTAGTAATTTAACATTATGTGGTTCAGATGCCAAACCGGTGGAGGAAGGGCAGCACATGCCAGAACAGCAAATTACTAGCTAAGAAGAAAATCCAATTCAGAATTGTATGTAAAACACAAGCTCAACTGAGAAAGAGCTTCCACTATATTGAGAAGTGTCTGGTGGAAAAAGGACACTTCCTAGCACTGTTGAACCCCTTGATAGATTATGGGCCAACAAACATTTTCCACAAACCTCGGCTACCAATATACGTGATGATGAGGCCACTCCCACATATGCCAGTAAGCCATCTCCACTTAGGTAAACCGAGTTTTCCAGGAAAAACTTATAAATAAGAAATAGTTTGGAATTTACAGAAGCTACATTATGATCTACTGGTGCACAGCCATGCTAGAGCAAGAGTTTTTTGTAACCTCTGTTTAGAATTCTGCAGTAGACATTTGTGGACTTGCTGAGCAGGCACCTGGCCTGTAAGAACAAGTGCACTGAAGGCTGCTTCTCACCTGTTCAACATTTTGACCTTTGGTGACGTACTCATTTCCAACTTTCACTCTGGGGTGCAGCAAACCCTTAACCAAGTCAGAGGAGCTAATACCCATCAGGTAAGCAACTTTGTCAGCATCTAATCAAGAAAAACAAGATTCCAAATCAAGTTTAATTGAGACATGAAAGCATGCATGCACAGAAACACTCAGACCTTAGGTCAGCTTCTAAACTGGATAATGGCTTTTTAATTGTTTCTAGGTTTGTCTCTATTCTTTCCAGAAGTTATGCAGTTAGTGTTATACCTACTACATGTGAACAGTCTCAATAATCATCCTTTAAAAATGTGAGATTCCTTAGAAAAAAGCAACAGCAGCGGCTCTTCATGAAGGACACACAGCTGAGTTAGGAGCCTTCACAGTTGACAAGGCTCCAGTTCATTGAAGGGAGGCCAAGTATGGACATGAAAGGAATTGAAGACTGAAAGAGCAATGTTCACAGCCAGAACAATGCAGCTTTACAGATGATTGTAATTCAGAGTTAAAAACATGAGGAAAGGAAGATAACATTGTACTTGACAATTTAGTCACATCTTTTATTAAACTAGCACCTCTCTTACAGCTAATACATAATCATGGCACTCCAAAATGAACAATAGGACACTTCCACAAGTTTGAACCAGCAGGAATATATATTTTAGCTGTATATGGTGCATGGCACACCTCACACTTTTACAGGTAAGACACATTGCTAGGTATTAGCCTTACTCTCAGTGCCGTCAGCCTCTGCCTGCTCCTCTCTAGGTCTTTGCTTAAATTTCATGTTTCCAAAGTGCATGATTGCACCTGTCATTTTGTAGGCACCATACTTTTCATCAGGAATAAAACCCAGAATGTCCATGGCTTGCTGTGAGAAAAAATAATAAAAACAAAACAGGACACAGATGTCTTCTGCATTGGGTTATTATATACAAATATATATTGTCTATATTAGGATATTAAAATTATTATATAATTGTAATCATCATATAAAAAACAGTCAGAACTGTGTGCCTATTGGTTATGGAGACTCCAAACAATAAGGTGATCGAACCTCATGCTTTATTTTGATGCTTCAACTAGTAGTTTGGCTTCATTGCTCTCCCTTAGCACAATGGTAAAACTTCTTAGCCTATTCATTAGCATTTGGACCACCCACTCAGACAGCATTCTTCCTCACCACATGCACATTTCATGTGGTATGCAAATGCCAAATGCCTGACTTACATCTGTTGCCATCAACTCTTCTCCATCATCCAAGTTGTCCACAGTAACCACGCCTTGTGAACAAAAGTGGAAGTCATAGGGATTGGTAGATATCAGCAACATATCTGCAAACGAATTGCCACAATCAAAAAGTGCCATGCAGAATTGCCTGAACTAATTCAAGAAGATGGGATCCATTGTTGCATATCTGTCTGTCTCTAATTATGTATATGCACATATGATCCCCCCCACACACACACACACACATAGATTCCTCATGTTTTTGCTTTGAAAGAAGGGAGAAAAGGAGTACTAAGACATGTAAAATATTTACAATTCACACTCTGTTTATATCTTCTGAATACAAGTAATCCACAGGTACTCTCTTCCCAACCCCAGTTCCACCAGACAAACCCATCATTTCTGTAGTCCAGGACTGGCTATCATGAGTGGTAAACACAGCTAAATTATGTCCAGATACCTTATTCTTTCTGTTGCCACTTTCTCTCTTCTTTCCTGATTGTTCTATGAATCTTTTTTTAAAATCTTTTTTATGTTGCAAATACATTTAGACAGGGAATGTCATTTACAGGATGTTTATACAGACCTTACAGGATGTGTGTACAGGCATAAAAGGGTCCTGAACTAATAGTGGCCTCCAGATAAAACTCCTTCTCCCTTGTTCCAAGCTCTGCTTACCTCACACGAACAGTGGGGACTCTCTCAGAAGCAGCTTTAATCAGATGCTTAGATAAATATAAGGTTCAATGTCCTGCTTTTTTGTCTTTTATAATGAAAAGCAGACACTAAAACATAGACTAAAAACATTTTAGAGAAGAAGGAAGAAAATAGCATGTGGTTAACTCAAGTAAATGTAGTGATCATGAGGAGGAAGGCATGTTGTACAAGTCATGTATACTAGGCCTAAAAGTTTGAGAACAACTGGCTTCGGTTTAAGCTACTATGTCTTAGTTCTTTAGATTTTACCTATATGCACACTGCTGCACTAAAAACCTTTTACCAAATAGGCCCAGTGAATCTTGTTATGAGACAGAAGAGTAATTAGAGAATGACAGAGAATAGTAGACCCTTTTCATTAGAAGTTTCTAAAAACCCTTGGCACATACCTGTTACTCAAGCCTAGAGATGTTCCTCTGGAGTAATTTTCCCTTTTGGGTCAAGGAAGGCTGTAACTCATGGCGCTCATGAGTTAGAGCACAACTTTCAAACTTCTGTAGGCACCCAAAACCTCAGCATGCCCAGGAACTGAAATCAGGAACCTAGTGTCTCACTCCAGACTATTATATTTCCCTTTTAAAATAAACCAAGATTTGGAGAGAGCAACTGAGTGTGAACGTGCCAGAATGTGGACATATATTTGGTCTATCGTATATGGTCTATCAAAGATGCCGAGATGCCTGAATCATGTATATCTACATTTTTCTCTAATACAGGCCTCCTGCAGAGCTAGTTGCAGGGATAAAAGAATCCAGGCGTGTTCAGTAAAGCAAAAAACCTTGGTATAATCCAACATACAACTAACAACAATTAAGGCAGAGGACTAGGTGAGGGTGTTGTGTGTTTAAATGTTTGTGAGAGGCACTTAAAAAATAATGAATTTGAGCTGGGGTTACAGCCCATGGACCAGGTCCAACCCTCAAAGAGATTTGATCCAACCTACCAGAAGTAAACAACAAGCGGTGGGGTGGGGTGGGGTGGGGTGGGGTGGGGTGGGGAGGGAGGACTAGCAGGTTACCAGAAGAAGTGACAGGGGGGCCAGCAGGCAATGGAGAATGCAATAGAGCACTAAGAAGGCAGCAGGAGTTTGGTAGGAGCAGCATCCAATCAGAGCTTTTTTTCTAAGATGTACCCAGGCATGAAGTGAACCTTACTCATTTCAGAGTGGGCTGAATTGTTTTCTAAGAAGAATTTTTTTTTAAAGTCCTGCCTGGGCATCAATCCAGCTCCAGTAGGAACAACAGGAAACTGATCTGCCTTGGGAACCAGCTGGGTTCATTCAGTTTGCAGTTTGTGAAAGCACTGGCACGCCTAGGGCAGCGTAACCCAAGCAACTGTGCTGGCAGTAGTGTGATTACACTGGCAGTAATTCTCATTGATCTTGTGCCCCAGGCACCTGTCTGCATTCCTGTGCTGCCCAGTGAAATGTTGTTGACCTTGGAATTTGACCCTGCCAACAACGGAGTCACTCAGCTCTCGATTTTCCTGTTCTACTGCTTTCTTCTCTTACACAGTGAACAGCAACAAATAAAAAACAGCAACTAAAGCCCTGTTAGAAAAGCTCCTGTTCGATAACATCTGTGGAATTCCCATTCTTTGAGGCAAAATGGGAAGTTTCACCCCTTCTTGGTGGATTACATCTCTAAGTAACAGATCACTTAGATCCTTCATAGATTGTAAGGGGCTGGAAGGGACATTGGAGGACCATAGGGTCCAGCCTCCTACACCAGGCAGGAAAGACAGGTAGCGTGAGGTGACCCCAGTAAGGTGACCATCCACAGTCTCCTCTTGAAGATTTCCAGGGTAGGTGATTGCACCACCTCTGGAGGGAGCTTATTCCACAGTCTGGACACCCTGACTGTGAATAAGTTTTTCCTAATGTTGAGCCTGAAACAGTCAGCTAGGAGTTTGTGGCCATTACTCCTGGTTCTCCCCAAGGGCACCCTGCTGAACAGTTGCTCACCAAGCCCCTGATGTGCTCCCCTGATGAAACTTTCATTGAGTCTTTCCCCTCCCTCAGCAGTCAGAAATAATCACTACTAATTTCAACCACTGGCAAGACTCTTGCAGACCATTGGCACTAACTCTGATATGGAAAGTAAAAGATACACTTGACAAGCAGTACATTTTCTCAGCATGAAGATTCATGCTCAGATCTCATTAGCAAAGCTCTTCCTTGGAACCTTTCCCCTAATCTTCCTTAATTAGGGCACAGAAAAGCTAAGAGCGTTAAGGGTTTAGTGGTTTGACCACTCATTGTCAGGATAATGAGACTTCAAAACAGATTATGATTTCTATTATATAGCAGCAGTTTAATATGGGGATAAGTGATTCTTCAGTATACTACATGAAATGTTTCTTACAGTGCATGTTATTGATGTCAGTGAGCTCAGCAAACTACATTACTTTATAAGAATAGTAGGGATGACTTTGAAAAAGTTCTTAGAGACACTGAGAAGTTCCATTAATTTCCAACATATTTCTAGGGCACAGGGGCCAACAAGTAGTATAAATGCCACAAGTGGCATGGGTAGGCTTTATGTGGCAGGTGGCAAACTGGTAGATAGGGCCGGGAGCAGAAGGAAGTGTAGCAGATTGGGCAAGGAAAAGGCATTGGAGTGGCACTTAGGAGGAGAGAGAAAGGAGGTGTTCAAGGCATGTGTGCGATGCGCCCTCTAAAAAGTTTGCCCCCAACTGTTCTAGGGGACTTCTTGAATGCCAGCCAGGATGGAATTTCAATGAGCTCCCTACCATCCAGTGCAGGGTGTCAAAGGCCTGCAGCAAGGCAACAGCACTAGACTTGAGAAGGGCATATTTCAATGAGGTAAGGAGACTAGTCAGGGAGGCACTGAGGTCCCAGAGGGGAGGGGAGTTGGGAGTCAAAGAAGAGAGGTTGTTCCTTAAGGAGATGATCTTCCAAGCCCAAAGGGTGACAATCCCAATGTGGATCAAAGGGGACAAGAGTGCTCAAAATCCCCCATGGCTCACCAAAAGCATCCAGGAATGTCTCAAAGCTAAAAAGGATGGAAGGGAGTGGTCATCACCAAGGAGGATTATACCTCCATTGTCCAAGACTATAGGGGGGCTGTTAGGAAGGCTAAGGTGGATATGGAAATGGGGACAAGCAACCCAGATCAAGGACAACAAGAAGTCCTTTTTTAAATACATAAGGGATAAAAAGAAGATACCAGGTAACATATGGCCTCTGCAGGACACACTAGGAAATCTGGTGGCTACACCAGATGACAAAGCTAACTTCTTTAACAATTTCTTTGCCTCCATTTTTTTGAGCAGGGACCAGGGCATTCCCCCTACCAGGGTCCCTGATGGACCCAGGGGAGGCACTGCCAGGCCCAGGGTCAGTGAGGAACTAGTCAGGGAACTTCTGGAGGGGCTGGACGTGTTCAAACCAGCAGGTCCTGATGATCTCCACCCCAGAGTGCTGAGGGAATTGGCAGAGGTCATTGTGGGACCCCCAGCATAGCTTTATGAGCACTCGTGGTGCTCTGGTGAGGAGCCAGAGGATTGGAAAAGGGCCAAGATGGTCCCCATTTTCAAAAAAGGGAGGAAGGAAGACCCAGAAAACTATAGGCCCATTAGTCTTACCTCAGTCCTAGGGAAGCTCTTTGAGGAAATAATCCAGAAGCACATCTGCAAGGGACCAGCAGAGGGGATCATGCTTAGGGGCAACCAACATGGGTTCATTTGAGGCAGGTCCTGTCAAACCAACCTGGTGGCCTTCTATGATCAGGTCACAAAATCCTTGGACACAGGTGTCACGATGGACGTAGTCTTTCTGGACTTTAGGAAGGCCTTCGGCACTGTCTCTCACCACATTCTCATTAAAAAATTAGGCGACTGTGGCATTGATGCCTATGCAGTCAGATGGGTTGCAAATTGGCTGGAGGGCTGCACCCAGAGAGTGGTGGTGGATGAGTCATTTTCGACCTGGAAGGATATGGGCAGTGCAGTCCCCCAGGGCTCAGTCCTAGGGCCCACACTGTTCAATATCTTCATCGGTGATTTGGATAAGGGGGTGAAAACCACCTTGTTCAAATTCATGGATGACACTAAGATGTGGGGAGAAGTGGGCATGCTGGAGGAGAGGAACAGGCTACAACTAGATCTAGACAGGTTACAGGGGTGGGCAGATGAGAACAGGATGGGTTTCAATATGGACAAATGTAAGGTGTTGCACCTGGGGAGGAAGAAACAGCAACAGTCCTACAGGCTGGGGAACTCCCTTCTTGTCAGTGCAGAGGCAGAAAAGGATCTTGGGGTCGTTATTGATTCCAAGATGAACGTGGGCCGCCAATGTGGGGAGGCGGTCAGGAAGCCTAACCGCACCTTGTCATGCATCCACAGATGCATCACGAGCAGGTCCAAAGAAGTGATCCTCCCCCTCTATGCGACACTGGTCAGGCCGCAGTTAGAGTACTGTGTCCAGTTCTGGGCGTCGAACTTCAGGAGGGATGTGGACAGCAGCGAGAGGGTCTAGAGGAGGGCCACCCGCATGATCAGGGGGCAGCAGGGCAGGCCCTATCAGCAGAGACTATAGGACCTGAACCTGTTTAGCCCCAAGAGAAGGCTGAAAGGGGATCTGTTGGCCGTCTACAAACTGGCCAAGGGGGACCAGCAAGCAATGGGAGACTCTGTTCCCCCGAGCCCTACCGGGAGTAACAAGGAATAACAGCCATAAGCTGACAGAGTAGATTCAGGCTAGACATCAGGAGGCGATACTTCCCAGTCAGGGTGGCTAGGATCTGGAACCAACTTCCAAGGGAAGTGGTGCTCGCTTCTATCCTGGAGGGTCTTCAAAAGGAGGCTGGATAATCACCTAGCCAGCGTTGTTTGACCCCAGCACTCTTTCCTGCCCATGGCAGTGGGTTGAACTTGATGATCTGCTTAGATCCCTTCCGACCCTATCAACTATGAATGTAATTATCTTCCACCTGGCTTTGTATATGCTATCGTTCAATCCAAGCATTATACACATGCTAGTATTCTGGACAGGGCAAGGAAGCTGGGTTGGATTTGCCATACATATTGTGGCAAGTCCTTTCCCCCTCTCTTTGCCTCATCTTCCCCATGTGTAAAATGGGGCTATAATGCCAGAGGAGTGCTTTGAGGCTTCATTTTTGCCATATGCTTTGAGAACTTGGCTAGAGAAATGGAATATATTATTCTTTTTCATATCTTATCAAAAATATTTTAAAATCCCTGTTCAGTCTCCATTTGCCTATACTAATGCATAACATCATTTGTTATGCCTAACAGTGGTAGGCAATTCAGACCTGCACTTCAGAAAGAAAACTGGTCCTCCTTATCACAGCTATCAAGACAATATCATTTTAGAAGACATACTGGTTAGTGGCATCTCATGTTAAGTGGCTTAATCTCAATTTATTTGGCGAATGACCATAAGAACCTTTTTGAACATAACAGCCAGTTTTCCCCTCAGAGATTTACTCATAGTATCCATGAGCCAGTCTCTTGTTCTTACCTTGGAGTTCTTCTTTCTTTCCTGATACAATCTGGTAGAAAATGTGATAACATCTTTCACCTGGCTGCTGGAAAATCACTCGGGATTTCTCAAGTAAATCTAGTTAAATAATGAAAAGTTCAGTAAGAAAACTTCTCTCCAAAGTTTTGGAAAAGAATTTGTTTTTCTAGAACAAGAGAAAAATTTGCTGCTTACATATTTCAATATCGGCAGAGGACAGCTTGCCTGTGGTTCCAAAATGGATTCTGATAAATTTACCCTAATTTGTGCAAAAAAAATCTAATTAGTGCAAATAAACTGTAAAAGGATACACAAGATACAATGCCTATAGAATCACTTGGTGAAGGGAGAAGATCATTTCTAAAGGATATTTAGTATCATGCAATACAATGGGATGTATTAGATATTACTAAATATTGTGCTTCATGTTTTTCAGTGTCTAAACTTAGATATACTTCTGTAAACCTCAAAACATTCCTGTGCGGAAAATAGTATACTCATACTCATTTCACACACGAAGATGCAGCCAGGTGCAAACAGCATGCTAGACAGACTTCAGCTGTTGGTTGCAGCTTTACATTATACCCCTTGGTTTTTCATTCAGTCAGAGTAATGAGACTCTCTGCCTCTGTTTCATGGCAGGTCTCTTTTTCTATTTCCATTTTGGATTCTTACCCTCATTCTGGACCTTCATACATGCTGCCTTTTTCCCCAGTGGGTTATCAAAGCAGTGTTGCTGTTTTCATGCTACTTTGCCCTTGAAATTTGCACACACATCCACTGAGACAACAGGGCTCAACATCTGATTAAAATTTTACCCAAATTATTTAGGCTTCATCTGGTGTATTCCCTGTTTTAATCACTTTCTGTCTCTGGATGGCAAAGGCCTGATAAGTGTGTGCGTTTTATATAGTATGCGCACACTTCTCTTTTAAATTAAGCTGCTCAGTGTTGGTATTGGTTTGGGGAGAGCATTTTTCTCTGATTAGATCCTGTTAGTTGTATGTCAGCTATCAACAAGCTAAAGCTTTCCCTGGAGGAAAGTGAAGGATATTTTATAAAAGTGATTATTGCATACAGACTTACAAAACGTGAGGAGTTGTCATTTCTTAGCGTTTTGGCATTCCCAAAGGCTTCTAAAGCTGGGTTTGCTTGGATGATTTGATCTTCCAAGGTTCCCTTGAATTTAAAGGATTCAATTACTATTAATATACTTGCAGAAGAGAAATACAGTTAGCAAACTGTATTTATATAATTACAGTCTGAAGCCTGACTGACAAAGTGACTTTGCTCATACTGGTAGTTTGCATGGTATGGATGGAGGACAGGAGCTGGACTCCCAACTCAGCACTGGAGAGGGCTGAACCTAACTGTTCTCTATTGTTTTGTCTTGCAGAATTTATGTCTAAAAGCATTGGTGACACTGTCCTCCTTGCGCTTTACTTATGGTATGGGATAAGGTTATTGTTAAAGGGTATTTTATGCCTGGGTTAGGCACGAGGAACCAATGGATGCTACTGTGGATCCTTTTGGACCAATGGTCACTTGTGAATGCAAAGGACTGAAAACAGTGGCCTCCGCGGCCCCTTCCAGTCCTAGGTGCTTAATGACAAATTAGAACAAACACAGCAGTTTTACTGATGTGCTGCCATGTACCTCAATGTAAAACAGTGCATATAGAGGGACTAGAGAAAAAAAACTGAGAAACCCTAATAGAAGAGATACATCGTTACAACTGGTTGAAAGGACTCAAACTTCCTAATGTCTCAGATTTTCATTTAAACTATTTAACCACCAAGCTCCCATTTCAAATAGCCAATGGCTACATCCTGAATAGCATAGCCTCAGAGAAATCTTTCTACAATGGAACAACACAGACTGGAATGATGCTGAACTGACGTTCACAAACCTACACTGACAGAACTCAGTTCATGCTTAACTTGACATTTTAAAATAAAATAAAGAAGTCATCTACTTACCCCAGTCCTGGTGGCTGGCTATTATCCGAAGAGCAACAGAAGGAAAATGAAAAAGGGTGACAGAATGATTACTAATATGAAGGGAGGTCATGAAAGGCTGAAAGACTCCCAAGAGTCAAGAGATCTAACAAGCACAAACCGGGCAAGCCCTAAGAATATCCAGAGCACATGAATACAGATTCAGAGATTTTTGGAGGCAAGATCCACCCCTCTACCAGAATGAATCTGGTTTCCCCATGGAGCTGTCACCCAATCAGTGCTGTAGCACCTAAGTTTGGTGCCCAAAGCAAAGCCCGCAGCAGCAGCCTGCCATCGCCCTGAGCATAGGTCTGGGGGGCACATCCCCCCCATGCGTACCCGGGAGAGCCACCCATCCCCACGCCCCTCAAACAACCGCTCACAGCTCTGCCCGGCACCCTGCCCTGGCTGGGCAGCGCTTATTGGCGCCCCTTTGCTTCAGCACCTGGGGCAGTCTAACCCCCTTGCCCTCACTTCCTATGACAGTGTACCCACTACATAGTTGCAAATAGGAATGTGTGGGCCAAACCTCTCTTCCCTCACAGGTTTTTATCCAAGTTTTCAGCTAGGTGTCCCACATGTATTCCAACTAGAATTAAAGACAAACTGAATTCACAGAGAAGATGTGCCATCAGAGGACAAGGATGAAAAGATTCAAGCAAAATCAGGCAAGTTTTAGAAAACTGGATCCCACTGCAGCTGGATTTGAATTGTTATATCCTTTGGTCATGGATAATGGAAATAATGGAGAGAGTTTTTTTACAATGTATTAAATAGACAAAATGTCCATCTTTAGGCTCTGGGTTTGAACAAAGATGCACCTACATATACCTGAATACATGCTAGTTTAACACATGATGTTGGTGTACAAAATTAGCAGATTAAAGGTAATTGAAGCAGTTGTTTAACAACTGACAGCAATACTATACAGCAAAGAAATGTGAACACAGTATTCAACTGGAACTTCAAGGCAGCATGTAACGAATTCAAATTGCAACTTAGGAAAGCTGGTTAACATTTTTTCTTAGAGTTTTGAAGTTTCTTTTTCTTGGTCAAAAACTTTGCATCACAACGGTAATTTTGATGGGAATTTTTCCTCTTTTTACAACAAAAAAGTTTTCCATTTTTAAACCTATTTTTTTGTCAAAATCTGAAAAAAAATATTGACAAAAAGTCCTTTCTTTTCCTCATGGAATATAAAAACACATGTATGATCAAATCTAGAACCTAATTAGGACATTATGCCTGGAAGAGCGTGGCAATTCAGTCTTTAACAATCGCAAGTAGACAAAACCCTCGCTTTGCTTTCCACCCTGAAAATGCAAAACACAGTTCCCCAACATCAGACGCATGCTGACTCAGAAAGAGAAATGGTATCTATTGACGTGTCAATATCTTTTGCCTGTGTTTTCAATAACTGTTATTCCAACAGCAGCTTAATACATCTATGAACACTTGGGGTTAGTTTCATACAGTGAAATAATATTGGAATCAGAATGAAGCAGCTCCTTCCATACTCACACTCTTTTTACCAGGCTCGCCAATAGCTGCCACCGTGGCAAAGTACTGAATGACACGTTTAGTGTTGACAGTCTTGCCGGCACCAGATTCTCCACTACAAAAAGAGGGGTGAATTATAGTGACACTGTGAGAACATCTGTAAGCGATCAGTTTACCTTCTACTCACTCATTCTTAAAAGGCTTTGCTTAACTATTTACTGTTTCTTGCCACTATTGCCTGGGCTCTTGAGGGGCAACCGCATATAATCAGGTTGGATGAATAGGGTTAAAAGTTCACCACACCAGTAACTAATTATTTACTGGCTTGGGCTCAGATACTTCATTTAAAAATTCATAGATTCATAGACTGTAGAGTCGGAAGGGACTACAATGGATCATCGTGTCCAACCCCCTGCCCCCCAGCAGGAAAGAGGACCGAGGTCAGATGACCCCAGCCAGGTGACTATCTAGTCTCTTCTTGAAGACCTCCAAGCTAGGTGATAGCACCACCTCTCTTGGAAGCCCATTCCAGGTCCTGGCCACCCTTACTGTGAAAAATTTCTTCCTAATATCTAACCTAAATCCATTCTCAACTAGTTTGCACCTGTTATTCCTAATCACTCCCTGGGGCACCCTAGTAAACAGCGTGTCACCTATTCCCCATTGACTTCCCCTAATAAATTTATAGGAATAAATTAAAAAATTTGCACATTCTCCCTAAGGATATTAAGTCTTATTAAAAACCTAAAGTCTCTGTGCAGGAGGTAAGTTAATTTTATAGCCAATAGGGAGAATAGGACCTAGAAAGGCTTTGCTTACTGGACCAGTATCATACATGGAGCAGTTGAGAACTATGAATAGTATTCTAAAGCAACACGCTTTCCTGCTTGTGTTGGAGAGATTACAGCACATGCCTTGCTTTGATTATCCCAGCTACCTCCTCCCCTAGATCTGACCACCTAGGCAAAATCCTAAATAGATTTTGTGATGGTGAAAGTAGCCATTTTAATGTGGTCTTCTCTATATTGACAGAACAGATACAGCAAAAGAAAACATATAAACAAAATTCTCCTATGCTTTTTTCAGTGCATCTTATGCCTCTTCTCAGTGGACCACAACTACTTGGCTAGAGATTAGATCATAATCCATTATGTCCTTGGTGATTCAATCCACATTGGGCATAGTATTGCCATCAGATGGCAACATTGATCAATTGTGTTGAGTTCTAGATGTGAAAGAATTCATTTTCAGTCACACTACACATCCAGTTTCAAAGTGTCATGCCCTGGGAGGATGATGAGCATTCAGAGGTTAGCCAAATGCCCTTTCCTCCCATTCTCAGACATTGCATTTCAGCAAGAATTATTTTTGCATTGACGGGTTCTTAACCCATTCAACAAGATCAAGACTTACGTGATCAGCATAGACTGATTCTCTCGATCTAAAGGAAAAACAAGAAGAAAGGTAGGTCAATAAAATGAACTCTTCATATCAGTAAGAAGTCCAAGGCACTACTTGGTATTGCAGGGTTGTTACATAAAGAATTTTAAAGTAATGGGAAACAGCAGTGGAAAGATCAATTAGCTCTCATCTTTTCCAACCTCTCAGGGACAGTGCAAGTTACCTTCCTATACTAAATATCTTTTCCAGGGCTTTGTCGAGTGATGTGCATTCAACTACTGCTTCTGGGAACTATGCCATAACCTGAAAGATCTCAGCAATAGCAAAGTGTTTCTCCTACTCCTCCTAAACATATATTTTTTCATGCCCATCTGCTCCTTCTGTTCATGCCTTGCTGGACCAACCTAAACAATTCCTCCTACTCAGCCATTTGCTCGTAAGTTGCTCTTTTATAATTGTTCTTCTCTGTGTAGCTACATTGTCTAATCTCCTTTCTACATCCTTATTGTACTTAATATTAATATTGTTGCTACTTGAAGTATAATTATAACCATACTTAACCACTACAATACATTACCAAGTCAAGTTTAATTATAGATTGAAAAAAATAAAAAGGAGAGAGAAAGAGACTTTTGGGCCAAATTCATCTCAAGTTTCATGCCATTTACATCAATGGTTTACACTCAGAATTAACTTTATTTTGGCCCCATTTTGAGCTTCATTGCACTTTAGGTGGCTGATATGCCAACTTCAGTTTATAGACATGTTTACATTACTGTCTCCCTGTCCTCTGCCTTCTTCCACCATCTTCCAATTGTTACTCTTTTCCAACAGGTAAAAATGCATTACAAGTCACATGCTTCCACAATCACTATTTTTCATTAACACCTGTAATAAGACTTCTCCACAGTAGTTGGCATGCATGCATGCTTTGCCACTGCCCTCTAATGGAAAGAATCAAAATTTGCTGAAATATTAGGCCACTAAAGCAAGGGTGGGCAAAATGCGGTCTGTAGGCTGGATTCAGCCCACCAAGCAATTCTATCCGCCCTGTGGAAGGGCCTGGGCCTGGGCTGAGCCGTGATCCACTTCCTGTACATCCCTGCAATGGGCTCTGATTCCATGGGTAGGGGTTGGCCTCTGCCCAAAGAACCGGTGCCAGTTGTGGGGAGTGGATTGTGACTCTGTCCCAGGCCTCAGCCCTGTGCCGTCACCTCCAATCCTGGCCCCAGCCCCAGCCCTGCCTCCCTGTCCTGCTCCTGGACTCCACTCCCTGCCCATCTGTGGCCCCATCCCAATCACCCAGCTGATCTGGATACCTGGTCTCCCCCTGCTCCATCCAGTGATCCTCGTGGTGGGTGCAGTGGGGACAAGCCCAGGGCTGGATAGGATCAATTGGCAAGTCCCTGCCCCACCCCCTGCACCAGGCGGTGTAAATAGCAGTGACAGGGAGCTAAGGTCAGGTCAACAACTTCCACCCCCCTGCCCTCAACAGTTCACCAAAACTCTTTAAGTGGCCCTCTAGGACAAATAATTGCCCACCCCTGCACTAAAGGATAAAACATCTACTACTACTGATTGCTAATGAGATTTTTTTCATTCACTTACATAGCAGTCCATGTGGACTGTGTGCAGAAAACCCAGGATTCATTCCATTTATGAGTAGGTGTTCAGATAACATGGCAATAAACATAGTACAGTTATAGAGATAAATGAGTGTACAGCCTAGCCATTTATATAGGGGAAAAAAGAAACAAAACAAACCCAAAAGAAACATGGGTTTTCTTACCTAGACTCCAATTTTAATTCTGTTTTAGTTCCCCTGGATTTGGGTAAAATCCTCTGTAACCAACTACTGTTAGAAAATGAGCTAACATTCCCACAGCTGCAGAAATATCAGAGGCCCAATCTGAGCTTTGACTGGAGGATTTTAGACAGGTTACATTAGAGCAAATTCAGATACTCATTCAAATATTATTGGGTGGTCATGATTCCAGAGTGGAGGTTGAATCTGGACTTCCATTTTAACCCCTATTTACCCTTTTTCTGCCTTGATTGGAGCAACTGATTTTTTGGCACAAAGAAATACCTAAGCTAAGCTCACATAATGGTTTTGTGGGGGGTTTTTTCCTCCCAAGAATTTGGAAGTTACAAAATTAAAGAGTTTCATTTTATACTCACTCCACTAAGTTTTGTCACATTTTTTATCTCAACACTTCTCCATCCATTATGTCTATTTGTTTTCCCCAGTCCTCATTTTCTGCAGAAGTAGATTTTCAGAGTTCCAGGGGTCATATGTAGAGATAGTCCCTCTTTTCATACTAGCACAGAGTATTATTTAGGAATTCTCATCATTAAGGAGTGGAACCAAAGTAGAAAGAGGTCAGACCAGATTGAGCCAGTTTTATTGCCCTTGAAAGCATTTGCTTTCTATTCCATGACTGAACAAGCACACTCTTCTTATCAGAAAACTTGAACAAGCCATCTGGGGCTTTGTATCTCTCTCTCTGACAAGGAGCTTTAAACAGGATCAGATAATTTTAGAAAACAGCAAATTCATTCCTTTTTTGGGGCTATGTAACACTTGTCCAACTCACTCCAAGAGAGTGGGGAGTAGGGCAAAACCAAGGCTCTTGTATGATCGGACTAAGTGCAGAATTTCCGTTTTCTTTCATCTTCCTCACAACAAATGGATATGAGTACTCCTTGTTGTAAAGGAGATTGCCAGAGCCTTGTTTGCTTTGTTTGATTGCCTTTGGGTTAAGGCTCTAGCAAGGGGTTATGGAACAGTCTCTTCTTGATGAGACAAGAAACAAGAAACTTCCCATCTCAAATAAATATGACATTTTTGTGCAAATATTTGAGTAACTGCCTTTAACAATCTGCTTTTCATGAACATTTGCATAACTTGATCATGCACATGCTGGGGAAAACTGAACACAAAAAGATGGCTATGCATACAGACAGCCATTTTATTTTTAAGGTTGAAGCAATGCTCATGGACTTTCTGGGGTGTCATACCATTTGTAGTACAAACTAGGATAGATTATCCTTCACAATTGCTGGATAGAAAGGTATTAGCCTCATTTCCCAGACAAAGTGATGCACAAAGAATAAGTGGTATACGTGTCCAAAATCACACAGTACTCGCAGAGACACGAGGAGAATCTAGGGATGCAAATTCCCAGGCTCCTCTTTTATAGTTTATTCTTTTTTGTATAGCTAAATACTAATGGGGTTTCTAAATAACATGTGATAAAATTCTGTCCATTTACAAGTCAATATAAGCCATATGGACAAATAGGATGAAATCAAGTTTTAAAAGCACATGCTGCTACTTACTGCGCAACATGTCATTGTACGCATTATCTGCAATGGAGAAGATGTGAGGAGGGGCTTCAGAGCGTCTCTTTCCCTTGTATGCCCCCACCACCTGTGGCTTGTAGACTGGAAGCCATTTGTAGGGATTTATAGTCACACAGAATAAACCTGAATAGGTCTAAAAAAAGAACCCAAACCCGAGAGTAAAGAAAGGAGAAAGAAAAAGGATTGAGATTTTAGAAGGAAAAAAAAAATCAATCAGGTTTCAGTGTTTTCTGTATCAGTACCCAGTTTTTATATATTGCTTCACATTTTTAAAGGGATTTAGGCATTTTTCTGCTCAGGATTGTAAGGCCCAAGCCCACTGAATATAATTTCCCTTTATTCACAGATATGAAAGGGATTTACCAAGGAAGGTTAAAATGATCCTGGTTTTAAAGATGACAAGCTAAAGAACAGAGGTACCAGATTCTGCCCTAACGAGCCTAAATAGACATCCTCAATTATAATGAGGTCATGTAGTTGGGTAATTAACTTTTCTGGTAGAAAAAACATCTGCAAGTTGATAATTGCGGTGGAATCATGGTAGTGTTCTGAGAACAATGTTTTATTGATTATATCAACTACTTGCAAGCCAAAACTGTAGTTTCAGAGAGGTATGCACGTGTGCATACCATGAGATGTAAGCAGAAAGCATATCACTATACAAAGATCTGGTACAGGAACATTTTATCAGAATTTAGAAGGGGGAAAGTGGGTTATTCCTCCTTTGTCAGAAAACCCACACACCCATGGATTTCAGTCAAACATATTACTGCCAAGCTGCGGGCCAAAGTTAGGTTTATGAAGTTAGTTGCTATTGAAGCTCATCCTGATGCTGACAGAAACTGTTAATTTCAGAAAGCTAGAGAACCAGGAAAGAATTTAGAGTGAAAAAGAGGAATAGGAAATAAAGGAAACAAAATGGCTGTGCTAAAAATGTGAAGTTCCATGCAATAAAAGTTACACATATACTTTAAATTTTGAGCCACTGACATGTAAGAAACCAGCAAATCCCACTGGTTTGGAAGGCCATTGATTAGCCTGGAGAGTGGCATAAAATGAACCAGCTCTTCAGCTTCCCTGGTTTTCTTTTCCTTCATTCACAGCTTCTGAGAGGATAAAAAACATTGTCTCTATTTATTCAGGATTTTTCATTAGTTAGCTTGTTTTCCAGAGACAAGTTGACTTCAAACATTTTTTTTCTCTGAAAATGTAACGGAAACCCTCTATTTTAGGGTGTGTCAATTTGGGAACAAGTGGTTAGCATTGCAGCCCTTGAGGGCTCTACTTCAAAACATATTGGTTTTAACAGTGACTCTTACATAAATCATCCAGTTGCTGTAGCGTCTTTTCAGATTGTACAGCACAGATGCCTCATTGAGGTGGGTCAGCATTGCCATGTCCTCAATCATGTCAAACTTGGGGGGGTTCATGGCCTGCACATCATCTTCTTTTAAAGTGAGGGTCTGCAAAAAAAAGAGATGCATGACACTGCTGGCAGCCAGTATGGCTCTCTGTTTCTGCACGTATCCTACATTGTGATATATGTCCCAGTGAATCCACCTGGCCTAAGACCATTCCCTATTGTAAGTAATAGGTGTCAAATGAATACAAAGCAAAGGCACAGTGGAAGGTAGACAGGTGATAAACCGATGGAGAATGAAGTTGTAGGATCATGGAACTATTTTTTAGTACAATACTGTTTCATTTTTTTTGTAGGGTTGGAAATAGGGTCCGATGGCTGCAAACTTTGGCTGATAGATATCAAAGAAGAAATAAAGTACAAGCTATTAACTGGTTTGGTTCTATTTATCTTTACTATCATGCTTTGGTTTAATTTTATTTAGACTTGCCTTTGTATTTCTCTTTCCTTTGGTTATTTTTTCAGATGTCATTAATGTTCACAGTACAACTGGTTGCTAATGCTTGTCTTTTACAGTGTCTTTTATGGATGGTATAAATGAAGTAAGAGTGCTTAAACTGACCTAGTTTTCTATTGACTGAAACTTACTCCTCAGCCCTCATTAGGTGAGGATTAATATTGTTCAACTCACTAGTCAAATAAAAACAATTAAAGTTTCATACATTTCCATCCATAGTCTCAACTGTGGCTTTGCCACCGCTGCACTCTTTAATCTCAGCTTCAACATATGCTTTCTTATCATCAGGAATCCAACATTTCTTCTTCCCTATAGAATCAAAGAAACAAACAGTTTATAGTATTTATTCAAATTAAAGTAATTAATTAATCTTTGCAAGTAATATCATAAAGATTACTTTCATACTGCAAGTGTACAAAAACCCCTTAGTCTATATCACAAGCCAACTGCTTAACTTTGACCAATATGAACTTGAGTTGTGTGGGTAGTTAAAGGATAAAAAACCTCAACATATTGTGTTAATGTTTTCCTTTTGCAAGTACTGCTTTACACACTTAGGGAGCTTTTCATAGATTTCATAGACATTAGGGGCTAGAAAGGACCTCATGAGATCGAGTCCAGCCCCCTGCCAGATGCAGGAAGTCTGCAAGGATCAGATGATCCAGCAAGATAAACATCCAAATATTCCTTTTGAATGAGCCCAAAGTAAGTGCTTGCACCACCTCTGGGGAGAGCTTGTTCCAGATCTTGGACAACCAGACTGGTAAGAAGTTTTTCCTTATATTGAGTCTGAAACAGCCTTCTAGAAATTTGTGGCTGTTAGACCTAGTTATCCTTTTGGGAGCCCTGGTGAAGAACTGTTCTCCCACATCCTGATGCAGCCCCCTTAATATTTACAAGCAGCCATCAAATCCCCTCTGAGTCTTCTCTTCACCAGGCTTCATCAGGGGAACATTTCAGAATCCATAATTAAGCCTCAACACTCCCAGAAGGTAGGTAGTCTCATCACCAATACACAGATGGAGAACATGAGACATTAAGACAGTCACCAGAATTCAACAAGTGAATCACTCTCAGAACCAGGAACAAATCCCAGGTTGTTTAGCTTCCCAGCAATATTTTAACCACATTTCCTGGCACTCTATTACAGGGGTGGCCAACCTGCAGCTCCAGAACCACAGGAGTTAGTATGCATCTGCTTGAATCTTTGCACAAGTACACAGGGACCAGCTTCCTTCAACTTCTCCCAGAGGGAAGCTGGTCCCTGTGTGCTTGTGCAGAGATTCAAGGAGATGCATATTAACTTCTGAAGAGCCACATGTGACTCTGGAGCTGCAGGTTGGCCACCCCTGTAATAGAGTGCAGAAGATGTCCAGAGAATGCCTTTTACTGTTTACTATCAAAATACTCCACGTTGCTTGTTAACACTATACACTATTTACCTCTTGCTTATTTGTGTATGTATGTTTCTTACCATACCTGAAGGTCTTCCATGAATAGGGGTTTCAGGAAAAATAAGATATGGAAACAAGTAACTTAAAGTGAAGTCTACAAACTAAGAGGCTGTCCTTATACATACCATAGTTACTTGAATCCAGGATGAAGCTCCCCACTGCAGCTCTACCTCCCACTCCCCCTGCCCACAGCTGTCCCTTACCCCCTTACCTTCTGCTCTGGTCCTTCCAGCCCTGGCCTGGCCTGGCTGGGAGCTGCCACTGCTTCTGCTTAGGAGTGGCTGGACCAGGACTGGGGCTGTCACTACTGCTGAGTGCCCCAGAGCCAAACCAGAGTTGCAGCAGAAGGTAAGGAGGTAGAAAAGGTGGCCATGGAGTGTGTGGGGGAATAGTCACAGAGGACCTGAAGCAGGGGTCAGGCACAGGTGTGATAAGGGGCAAGAAAGTATAGAGGAGCACATGGCAGAGGACAGACATCAAGGGGAGCAGGCACAGGAGAGCAAGGGTGGGGATCTGGCCCCTTGTCCCCTGCTGCTGCTTTCTCTACCATAGCAGCAGGGGAACATATATAAGGTGGCTTTCCTCAATTACATTCTACAAATGGAAAATTATAAAGTCTATTTATGGGTCGGATCATCTTAAATTCAAAGTCATCTTGAATTTGGATAAATATGATACAGTACACACAAGCTGTCATTGATAAGTTGATGTACACTTATCTAAGTATGGGGATGATTAAGGACTGGAACAGGCAATCTGGAGAGGTTAGGGCATATCCATCATACAATATGTCTTGATATGCAATGTAGAGGCTGATTAAATATACAGACATCTCATTAGACCAGGGTACTGTTTTTCCCCTGGTCTAAATAGACATATTTTAGTGTATGCTACATTGAAAAGCTTAGTCATAATGCACCTCATTGGTGAATCCAGTTAAGCATGGAGTTCACCAGCTAAGGATCTGCATGCACTGCAGTCACACAAGCACTCCAGTACAGTGTGATAATACCTGAGTGAGCTTTCACCTGCCTTGTGTGGGCCAGTAACCACAGAGCTGCAGGAGCATGGAGTTCAATGTGGGCTAATTTAACCAACTTCTTCATGAGTGCAGAGTTGAACAGGCCAGCAGCAGTTGCCGGCCAATTACAGAGACTATATTTTACCTTCAAATGTCACAGTTTGTAACTTCATCAGCTCATGCTCGCTCTTCCTGAGGAAGGGCGCAGCCTCCCCAAATTCTGACATGTCCATCATCTTGGCAAGTTATTAAGGTGGCGTAGCCCAAAGAATGAAGAAGAGGATCTAGTCTGCAAAACACAAAGCAAAAATAACCTTGTTTCTTAACACATTTGAAATCTGATACAGAACACGCAGAATAAAGTGGCAGCAAGAGTGTCTAATAATTTCAAAAAAGCAAACATGTCAAATAAAGATTCTTGTCTAGAATAACCCTAAAAAGCCTTGCAAGCTCTTTGGAGTCAGCTGAATTCTGCCTATTCAATAGTCCTGGCCTAAATCATGCTTTTCTGCCTGGGAGAATTGTCTCATCTTTTTATAATACAAAAGATAAGCTATCATTTTACATCAAATTTAAAAGACAAGGAAATATTTCAACTCTTTCATATGAAAACTCATGCAATTCATACAGCTTTGCTTGAGCGTCATTTATAATCAGGGACCATTTAAGATTGGGATTTTTCATAATCACTTAGCATTGAGCTAATTTCCAGTCAAGTCCCTGGACATTGGCAGGGTTATTTGGAAACTCCCATTGCATCTGAAGGGAGTTAATACACACACTTCCCATGCTTTATCTAAGTGTTTTCTTGGAATGTCAGTTCAACAGGGTTCAGGGCCCTTTTTGTGTTAACTGTTTCACAGTTTTCTTGATTTGGTCTAGTAGTCAAGCGTTTGTTTTTTTTAGCTACTGTTACGGTCATCATTTTACGGTCGTCTATAAGCTGTAGTCAAGGACCCCAATTTCTGTGTATCAACTGCTGGCAAAAATGTGAGCTGCAGAAAGCCAAACATTTGCACTTACCCTGGTTTTCTTTATGGAAATATTTGTTCAATAAATTTTGAAGCTAAGAACGCTAATCCCTGCTGGGGCAAGACTGAGCTGAGGAAATGTGTTGACTGTGCAAGGATGAAAGTCTTAGACTCTCCATAACATAACACTTAGAATATAGTTTGAAATACAATTTAAGAACTTGGTCATGTGGTAAGCGGATGAAAGTAAAACCATTAGAACTGAAATGACCATCAGGCTGAAAATTAGACAGCATGTGGTGTACAGTCGATTAAGAGACATGTAACATAAACCTGTCATCATATTGTAAGGCATATAGGGCATTTATACACATGCTTCTGGGGGAAGGGTATGGACAGACTTTAATTAGAGCAGCTCTAATTAAAGTGACCAGATCATCATGTGCATCAGTATCCCTGCACTGGAAAATGGTGGCAGGGGTGCTTTAATTAAAACCCATCAAATGAGTGTTAGTTAAAGTGCCCCCACTGCCATTTTCCATCATGGGGGTGCAGATGGATGTGATGCTGGAGTCTGCTGGAGCGTGGGAATTACCATACTCCAGCAGACTCAATTCATCGAGTCTGCTCTGAATTGCAGTATGTCAGAGCAGCCTCAATGTACATGTATAGGCATCCTTAATTATTCCATGATGCCTTTATTTTCATTGCTAAGAAAATGTGTTACTTGAAGTCCACTGGCATTTATGTAGTGAGAACCTCTTAAACACTGCAAGTCAGTGCAAAGAAATGTTATCCTTTAACAGCTATATCTCATTCAAAGTGTCTATTAAAATGGTTGTGCACTCTAGAAAAATAGGCCAAAGTTACCTTTAGTGAAATTTCACTGAAGTGGAAAAATGAGTTTGTTCTCCTATATAAACATTTTACTTTTCACCAAGGTTAGATATGTTATTA
Source organism: Caiman crocodilus (assembly GCA_030014935.1). Taxonomy (NCBI): domain Eukaryota; kingdom Metazoa; phylum Chordata; order Crocodylia; family Alligatoridae; genus Caiman; species Caiman crocodilus. The sequence continues at coordinate 4,509,641 of JAGPOW010003316.1, read as the reverse complement.
ATATCTTTTATATTACCCCGTATAAAGCCCAGTTGGATTGGGGAACTAATATGAACAAGAACCCAGGAAGGAACAATCCCCCTGCCAAAGTCTCCTCTATCAAACATAATCGGTCTTTTGAATTATTTTGTTAAAATCAAGAGGTCATAATTAATTGATATTTGATGCCTGCATAGTTGATTCTTGCAGATATTCACTTGGTCAGCTTTACTTGCTGTGCCAAGACTAATAACTGAAGAGAATTTTTCAAGATGCTCTTGCTTGGTTTCAGGTTTTGTTATTTCTTGTTCATTTATTTTATGCGATTCTCATGAAGTCAAAAGTCTTCATTAACTCAAAGTAATTTTCTGGACATGTTCCATTCTGGACAGGTTCCCTATCCAGGCTCAATTGCTAACAATTACTTCAGTGTCAATCTGAGCTGACTGCAAATCCCTGTGGAGATTTTACTCAAAACCCTCATGACAGTCTAATTTGGCAGGACCTTGTCACTGTGGAAGGATAAATCACAGAAGCATTCATGGCATTACAGAGAGTTATGAAACTATATCAAATCATTTTTTAAACAGAGTTGTAGCAGAAGGTACAAGTCATTTCATGATAAATGTGCACATATGAGTCCATTTTTAAATTACCAAATTAGCAAATTAGATTCTGGAAATCATCTCAAAAGCTGAAATGTAAAACAAGCTACTGCTACACCATTCACTTTATATGTACTTCTGTCCTGCATGGAAGTGAAAGTAGTTATGAAAGTAGGTTTTCTTTCTTTCTGCAGTGGAAACTATAAATCCATGGCCAGTCAGCAAAGCTAAGCATTTTATACTGTTAAGCATTTTATGCTGTTAAGGAGAAGCATTGCTAAAATTAGCAGACAAAACCTCTCTGTGCCAAGATCCACGAGATGCTTCGAAGTCATTATTGTCAGCAAAGATGGGGCTGATACCATCTTTAGGGAACTTGTTAGTCAGCCTGCCCTAATATTAGTAATAGCTTGCATTTGAACAGTGCCTTTATTTGCAGGGTCCAAAACACGTTATAAACCAGAGTTATGCTTGAAAACATCCCTGAGAATTAGTGTTTCCAGTTCTTAAATGACATAAAAAAGAAGTTAAGTGATTTGCCCAAAATCACCAGTCAGTGGAAGGTCCAAAGCTAGAAAGCAGGCAATTTGGTTTGCACGTTCCTTGTTCTCAACTTGAGCCATTAGGCTACAGTGCTCGTGAAGTCTGATTTGCAAATCTGCAGGAGCTATAAAGGCTGGCCTACTGTAAATATGAAGTGGTACCCAGCAGTTCTCAAAGGATAGTGGCTCAGTTCCTATTTAAACATCCCTTGGATAGCTGATGTGCTTAAAAATTTGAACTGCATTATTTATAATCTTGCTGAGATGTTAAGGATGATGGAAAACAGGACTTAAATATAACAGCTGATGAGTTCCAATCAGCAGCATAACAAGAGACCTCAAGTTTTCATAAATGACTTCGTTCAACTAGTTCCAGTTGGCTAAACGAACAAGCAAATGTTAGCTACCAAAAGTCTCATAAAAAGACAAGTTTGCTACCATGCCATTTGCTACCTTACCATTATGTGTTTACTGACATCATTGCCAAAGCCTTAAAATCTTAAGCTACATAAGAAACAAAAGAGCACAGTGGGCTATATACATATGCTCCGAAGGAAGAAAGATTGGTACTTACCCTGAATAGTAAAGGAGGAAACTGTCAGGATTCTGCTAGATGCAGGCTTTTATACCTGTTCTTCAAGGTCACTGATTATAATGATTTAAAGGCATCCATAGATTTCCTTTGTTTCTATATTTACCAGCTTGGTTCTAGAAAAGGAGCCAATGCTCCAGCAGTGTACATGTGTGGTTAGGGGTCTGGTGACTGGAGGGAGTGGCTTGCAGTTTAGTTGTTTCCCTGTCCACTCCATTCTTGCTACATGATTTCATGAAATAATTCTCGCCTCAAACTGCAGGTATTTTAACAAAGGCAATTACTACTTGTCCTGGTGCCTGAGAATTTAATTGTAGTTGCTTTTAAAAAGAGAGAGAAGAAGCTATTCAAGTTATTTTTGAGAAAATAAATTATAAATATTTTTTATTTACAGGACAAATCATGGAAAGGGGAATTTGGTTTTCTGTACATGTGGAGACCAGAAGACAATACTGCCTTTGGATAGCCATGAACTCATATCACATCTCCTTGAAACATAAAACAATTTTCCTTCCTCTTTGCATGGTGCCAGAGCCCAAGCCAAGGCCCAGGACTTGGGAATGTCCCATCATCTATGAAAAAAGCAGGACAATGAAGATGGGCAAGAACACACTTTAGTTATGAGAAATTAAACAATTGATAGTAAATAAAACAGGCACCATGGTCAGTAGCATAAGAAATATATACACAGGGAGCCTTATGTTTAAGAAGGTCCATACATAGGACACAACCAACATGAGATTTACCCCTCTTGTGCTAAACCCAATCTTGACATGGCAGAAATGCAATCAGATGCCCAGACCTCATTTTGCTTCATCCCATAAATAGTTCAATGAACTGAAATATATTGAAGACACTGAGTATTTTGGCTCACCAGCACAGCAAGATATATGGGTGACTTTCTGTTCTAATATCATGCTACACATGGCTCAAGTAGAATATAAATATTGACAATAATTTTAGTCAGGCTAAGTATATTAAGCTGTAGAAAACTGAAATCCAAGAGTTAAAATAAACAAGCTAGCATCCAGCGCTGTATTCCCATATACACATAAGGAAAGTTGTTTTAATTTATAAGCAAACAGAAATAAAAATACATGCTACATCTGGCCTTTTAGCTGCTGTTATGCTGGACCAGGCAATGATGGGTTACATAAACAAAGGCATCTCCTGAAGAGACATACACTTGTAACATAGATAAACAAAAAAGAAGAGCTACTCATGTGCTTTGAGAATCTGGGTGTTTTACTGACAAGATATTCTTAGTATTTTGGGAAGGTTTCCAAGTGATGGAGAAACCATATCCCATAGTAGGAAAGATGGGTTTGTCCATTTGAATGAAAAGAACTATGGAGAAAGAGACAGGTATTTCTAAAATGTGGAGGAAAAAGTTTCAACAGGCTTTTCAGTTTGGCTTCTACAAAGGCGATGTGCATGTCAGCCAGGTGCTATAAGTTTGCATACAGACCAAACTACCAAGGCAGCTATATTTTTCACATATCCATTAAGTCAGCAGTGCTCTCAGTCTCCTCTCAAGCCACACATCTCTAACCCATGCTGCGGCTCCGTTACTCTCTGGCCTCAAAGATTTATTCCAACACTTCATGGTATTTTTTATTTTATTTTTTTTATTTTTTGACATTTTGCTTACTGTAATCAAATTTCATGCTTTGAGTTTAGATCATTTAACTGAATGACTGGCAAAACTTGATCAGAAGCTCCTAATATTGCAATTCAAGAAAAGGTATATTGCATTTATCTTCTCAGTCAATGAATGCTTCAGTAGCCTCCCCAGACCAGAAATGCTATATTTCCTATCATTCATGGGCATGGGACATCTTGCACACTTCCCCATATGTCCTTTCATAGTCCAATAGCAGTTGTATTTTCAAATACAGAATTTGATGCTGACAACTGCTTGGTTCAAAAAGGGGTTTTTTTTGTGTATTGTGACTTTAACATTTCTTGGTACCACGCATTCATTTAATTCTAGTTACACAACTGTGGCATCATCTCCCACCTCCTCCACCCAAGAATGTTCTCTTAGCAAAGGGGCATGCAAACAGCTGTTTCTACACAGCTGATGCCAATATCTTTTCAAGGTTTCTGCCACTTGAACGCAGTATGAGTAACAAACAAGTCAAGCAGGATAGATTTGTATTCCATGCAATTCTGACTTGGGTGGTTATTGCACTTCTATTATTCTTGCCCTCCCCAGGTCTTTTCTCTTTTGTATTAATGCAGACAGGAATAGACGCTGCCTCTATTCCTTGATTAAATTTGGTAACGATGACAAACAAAGGCCCTTTTCCCCAGAAGGCTACATTTAGAAAGGTTAATGTTGGTCACTATTTCTCAAATGGATGGTTCGGGCTGGAGCAGGAACTTTGATAAGGAGTCCTTGTGACTAACCTATTTTTAATAACATTACATATTAGAAAAGAATGCAATAATGTTTATCTTCTCCAGACACAGATAGTGTCAGTGCAGATGCCATGGTCTTACTCAGACAGGTTGTCATCTGGCTTCTGTAAAAGCCCACTTCTGACACTTTATGGCTTTTTTAAAAAACCAAACAAAAACCAAACAAAATGCTTTTAGTTGAGGCCAGCAGCCCCTTAAAAACAATGTACTTTATACAGCCTGTTCTCTAAAATCATACCTCTGAAATAAAACAGCTTTTGTTACAGCAAAGAGAGCTCTGCAAGTTACATAGAGATGCAATTTATACTAAATGGATTATAAGTGGATTGGATAAAAGTTGTATTTTGATTGACTCACTCTAACGCTGAAAAAAACAGGCATTTTTGGTGCATCCCACTGAGGGAAAACAGGAGATTTAGAACCTATCACTCAACTGAGGGCACAATTTGAACATTGTTTACTGCTGATGGCGCACCCCCAGTCCAGGAGATGAATAGTGGGCAAAATGACCTAAAATGAGCTGGAGCTCATCAAAATTGTGCTCTGCAAAATCATTCACAGAGTAGGCACGGCATAGAGAGAACAACGTCAAGGCCTTGTAGGATGGGAAATTCATGAGCATCTTTGCTGTTGCAAAGAAACTTGGTTTAGCTGTTTCAGGATATGCACTCTTGAAGACAATTTTTGGAGGGGAAACAGAGATAAATCAGAGCTAATGCAGTTGTACACTGGCAAAAATAGATAAATACTTGGGTATTGGGTCCAAGAGAAGAGCAGCATAAACAATTACATTCTGTTTCATCATTCCTGAAGAATGATAAAACTAGCACTAAATGTCACATACAAAATTCAATTACAAGCATCCATGGGGCTTGGACAGCAAGATGCCCTGGTTGTTATATTACAAATGCTTAAGACTGCTATACCAGTGTCATTAGCATGGAAAGGTTTATGTTTTCATGCCATAGACCTTCTCCAGCACCATTTGTTTCAGGCAGTATTTTAGGACAACACTGAGTTGAGTGGTTGCAACAGGAAGATCTCCCTGTTCTTCCCATCTTCTGTAGAGACATCCATTTCCCTGTCCTCATTTTAAATAGTATCCTGCATCTTTGCTGGATTTATAGCATCTTTGCTATCTTCTGTGTGTACTGTATAACAGTGCACAACTTGACACAGATGAATCTATTTCTGCCCTCAAATTTCTTCCAACCCTACCCATTGGCAAAACAGACCTAATATAGGACAGTCAGATCCTCTTGGAAGATAGTATTCCCTGTTGCATGTGTGCCTTCTCATTTAGACAGTAAAAAGCAAGAGTCCAAACACTAAGAAGAGAGTGTTCAGCCTAGCAACTACAGCTGAGAATTGATGGGCCTTTTTAACACAATACTTGATTGAAAAGCCAAGTTCAAGGAAGGCACATTGCAATACTCCAGCTATGCTTACTTAGATCTGCCAGTTTTCAAGAAGTTTGCAAGATGTGGTATTTACTACACAGCTATCAGGAGAAATTTCTGAAAGCAAATAAAGTCTGGAGATTCCTTCTACACAGTGCCTCAAATGTTATTTAAGATTTTAAATGAACCTGTGGCTATTACTCAAGCCTACGCCTTTGTATGAAATAAACTTGCTTTGAGACAATCTGAGTTTACACAAGCTATTGAAAAGCTTTTGGGGATAAAAGTAACTGAAATAATATTAAAATACTCACCATTGAAACTAAAATCAGTATCACTGCATTATTACAATAAAAATATCAACTTGTATGTATCGCTTGAATCAGAACATGTTTCACTGATTGAGGAGCTCATTGTTGAAATACAAATTGCCAGTGATGGAGGAGAATACATCATCAAATGAAAATATGAAACCACAAAAGGAAAATAGTCCAACAATGTAGTTCTACACCACATAAAGGTATTCTTACTCCCTATTATGTATTCAGAAGACCACACTACTTGGCATAGTGCAGTGTGTATTGCACAATAACATGCTATATTTCCTACTGAAGAAACACATGGGCTCCTTTTCCATCCCAGGCCAAGATGATATACATTTCAAAGCTGTCATTACTCTTTCCCCCTTGCTGACATTTGATCATTATGGTATCTTAAGGACATCCAAATAGGTTATGACTTTAGCGAGAGAACTCAATTTCAGGAAGTGAGGCTGACAGAGTTCTTAAGCCTTTTAATAGGGATTACTGATGCTGACGAATCAATCTCAGAGTCCAGGGCTGGACTTCTATAGCTTCACACAAAAGAAAACAGAAAGCAGTGCAGCTTGAGGTTATGTACATAAAAAGCTTTCATTTTTTCTAATTTTGTAGACCTCTTTTTAGGAAAGACTTTATCCCGTTCCCTCTTTTTCATCATAAAAGCCAGAGTTGTCATAGTCCATTCAATCTCTCCATCAAATTAACTTTTTTCTCCCTCTCTAATAATTTTAAATAATATTTAATAGCTTCAGTTAGAATTGTGTTTCCCTTTACTTTCTTCTTTGCCATCACTGCATGTTAGCACAGTTTTCTGAACTGAAGCAGTCCACAAGGATTCTTTGGTTCCAAATCAACTGTAGTGGCATGGGGTAAGGACTGATTAACCTTTATAAGCAGTTCAGAGGGTTCTTTTTAGCATTCATTAATCAGAGGTTATCTATACAAAGTTTCATTTGCCATCATCTGACCCATTCACCAGTTTTGTTAAACCTTCAAGTTCTTCATAGTATGAAGTTCTTTTCTAGCCTTGGCTAACCTATACAAATATGTCAACCACACATTTAGCTGAGGGGTTTTTATTCTGCATCTTACTTTATAATTTATATCACTTTACTATCTCTATTTCCACCTACCACTTTTCTTCTGATGTATTTTCTGTGCTCAGGTGGTCCACACACCACACCTCTTATCTACATGCTGTGATAAAAAGCACTTAAAAAAAATACAATTATGCCTTCAAATAAGAGATATATTTGAGGTCTTGGTACTCAACTTCCATGCAAATTCAGCTTTGCATGGCTTTCTTACTGCAAGTCATTTGTTTCAGATGAGGAAAGAAGTAGGTATAATCCATGATGATTCCCTAGATTATTTTTTTAAACACAACATATCAACATTTCCAGGTTTACAGTCTTCCAACTCTTCTTACTGAAGAACAATATTGTTGCTGCGTCTGCCTGCAGTCAAGATGAAAGTATTACAAATCTATCGGGGGCGGGGGGGAAGATGGGAAGAAATAAGGATCCACAGTGTAACCTGTGAAAAAATGTCCTTATTAGAGCATCTTGAATAACTTTGAAAGTGCCTGAAAAATAAGATTATTTAGTTTGACATTAAAAATCAAGAAATGATCATAGCAGGAAACACAGAGAAATAAATGGCTTTCCTTTTATAGGAAAGATATTATTTTTGCAAGGATATTATTTTTGTTCAAGCACTACAATAGAGAGCTGTTCACCACGTTCAGTCAGGAAAGTTATTCAGAAACAAGTCAGTTTATATACAGGCAAACATGCAGAAAGCTTGCTTTTCACCATGAGCAACAATAAATGCACTTTGAAGATATTCTGGACACATCAAGAAATTTAACATATATTAAGCCTCCCAGAACCCTTAGGAAACAGGTATTAGGCCTATTTTGTAGGGACCAATCATCACCCAGCAACCAAGTGGTACAAACAAGAGAACTAATGAATGTAGCACTCTGATCAATAAATCATTTTCCCAAATGTGATGTTTAATAACTGTAGACAAAAAATAGATGCCATGAATTGTGTCTATGTTCCAAAAGACTTTTTATCTTCAAGACCTGCTAAGCTATTCTGATTACTCATCTGTGGGCTGACTTCACTTCTACCTGTCTGCACTCAGCCAGGCACCTCGTACCTTTTGTTACAAATGCAAGCTCCAAAATAAACTATAGAAAAGGAGAACCTACACCAGTGGTTCTCAACCTTTTTAGACCAAAGTCAACCCTCATGAGACTCAATGCATCCCTCAGAAGATGCCAGCTCTTAGCTTTCACTCATGCCTTGACTACAGAAAGTAATAGAGCAGTTATTTTGTTGCAGAGAACTCAGAAAGACCACAGCAAGTCAGAATGCTTTTGACACTACGGATTCCTATTTGAAACCTCTGCATTTATCTTGTGAATCCTGCATAGTGCTTGCCATACCCAAGACCGAGTAGAATTGCACAATACCTTGAGGAGGATCTCTTGGCACCTGGGATGAGAATCACTGCCCCTAACTGAAGCCTCGGATTCAGATTGTGAACAGATAGTCTTCCTACCTTTTAAGGAGTGTGGAACATCTGGGGCCAGATGAGTAACTGCATTGGAAAACAACAGGCAAAAGAGAGGGCAAATAGGGGTGAGAAAAGAAATGAAACTCCAGACTGTCAAGCAGCTAAATGCATCCATGGATTGAGCATCTTTTGCAGCCAGAAGAGAACTTAAACAAGAATTTCACTGACTGAAGAGTCAAAGGAGAGGATAAGGGACTGGGCATAACAACAGAACTGACAGAGCTGGAGGAGAGACGACTGGCCTCCTTGGCCTCAGCCACGCAGGTAGCCCCTTGGGAGAAGTGCACAGCTTGACCTGCCTGAGGCTGAGGCCCACTCTAAATATGCCCTTACTGCTCTGATCAGAGACCTGCTGTGACCAGAACTTCTGGTGACAGCTAAGTCATTTAAAAGCAAATTACCTTTGCCAGAAAGGAAAGCAGCAGTTCAGCTGTTAAGCCACAGATAAATGTGTAGCAGCCTGTGGAGTCTTACAAACACCTCCACAGCAGCAAATACTGCTGCAGCAGAACAATAATAGCTCAATTTGATTTAAATCTGCTCTTATTACTTATCATGTGGCCTTTAGAGAGAAAACCATGTCTTTACATAGTCAAAACAGCCACTGTATTTCATTTCATTTCATGTGACAGAATGAGGTATTCAAATGGAGGCCACGTTTCACTGGGCAAGCAAATTCAAAGTTTTATATGCTAATAGATAATTATTGAAAAAAGCTATTCCCAGCATGGCATTTAACAGTTTTCATCTTTAAGAGTAGATAAATGCATAGAAATCCCTTTATTATCTCAAAGTACTTATACGTTTACATCACTCAGGGAAAGAAAAAGAGGAGCATGACCTGAAGTACCAAACATTTTGTAACTCAAACTATTTTTGTATCATTTAAAATCTCATATACATTTATTTCTTAAGTAATTTACTCTGTGTTTTAAAATGTATTTCAACTCTGCAAAATGACGACGAAGTATCAAGAGACAGCTGCTAGGACTTGTGTCTACAAATAAGCAGCACAGAAAGGCTGTTCACCAAAGCCTTCAACATCCGGAAAGGATCCAGTTCTGCAGATGTTTTGCACGTATTCCTGTGATGTGTGTCATCTGGTGCAGGTGCTGAATCTGAAGCTGTGCAAAAGGGAGAGAAGGCATATGACTAGAGAAGCAAAATGTTCATAAAAACATTCTGCCTTCAAGTTGTCTGATGCCTTCAAAGTAAATACCTCTGAAATATCTTTCCTCTTTCTGCTAACTTATTTGTCTCCTCAGGGGCTAAAGAGTCTGCTCTATCTACTTAGTAGTCCCTACTCCCCAATAATGAATAGTTTGGAAAATGAAGTTGCGGAAGAGTCTCACATATGTTAAAGAAAATCTCATCCCATCATTTCCAGGTCTTTTTCTAGTAGGCCACAATTTGAATCTAGTTTATACACAGTGACGCACTGAAAAGGTGTTAGCAAGGGGAAAAAAGGCACAAATTCCCTGGTTTAGCCAGAGTTTCTTTGTCTCCCTGCTGAAAGCTTTCCAGCCATGCAGCAATGGCACAGCAGGCAATGATTAGGAGGGGCAGCTGTAGGCCGACAGCTACTGGAGTAATTTGTACGAAATATAAGCCACTTCTGGGAAGCCCAGTTGCAAGCCTCTCTCAGCAAAAAGGTCATTCCCATATGTGGCAATTTATTTCTCTCCATAGTCCCCAAAAGGCAGAGGAAATTCACAGGCTGCTTAATATTTTGCTTCTTGATTCAGGAACTCACTAGAAGTTGAAAGCAAAGGAACACTCATTAAGAAATTAGGCGACTGCTGTGTCGATGCCTACAGTCAGATGGGTCACAAATTGGCTGGAGGGCCGCACGCAAATATTGGTGGTGGATGGGTCATTTTCGACCTGGAGGGATGTGGGCAGTGTGGTCCTCCAGGGCTTGGGCCCACACTGTTCAACAACTTCATCAGCAACTTGGGCGAGGGGGTGAAAAACACCTTGTTCAAATTCAGGGATGACACTAAGATGTGGGAAGAAGTGGCATGCTGGGGGAGAGGGACAGGCTGCACCTAGATCTGGACAGGTTACAGGGGCGGGCGGATGAGAACAGGATGGGTTTCAACGCTGACAAGTGCAGGGTAATGCACCCGGGGAGAAGAACCAGCAGCAGACCTACAGGCTGGGGAACTCTCTTCTCATCAGCAGAGGCAGAAAAGGATCTTGGAGTCATTATAGACACCAAGATGAACATGGGCCACCAATCTGACGATGTGGTCAGTAAGGCCAACCACACCTTGTCATGCATCCACAGGTGCATCACGAGCAGGTCCAAGGAGGTGATCCTCCCTCTCAACGTGACACAGGTCAGACCACAGCTGGAGTACTGCATCCAGTTCTGGGCGCTGCACTTCAGAAGGGATGTGGACAGCATTGAGAGGGTCCAGAGGAGGGCCACTTACATGATCAGAGGCAGCAGGGCAGGCCCTACAAGGAAAGGCTACAGGACCTGAACCTGTTCAGCCTCCACAAGAGAAGGCTGAGGGGGGATCTGGTGGCCATCTACAAACTGGCCAAGGGGGATGGTTATGATCCCCCAAGTACTACCGGGAGTAACAAGGAATAATGGCCATAAGCTGACTGAGAGTAGATTCAGGCTAGATATTAGGAGGTGCTACTTCAGTCAGGGCGGCTAGGATCTGGAACCAACTTCCAAGCGAAATGGTGCTCGCTCCTACCCTGGGGGTCTTTAAAAGGAGGCTAGATAATCACCTAGCCAGCGTTGTTTGACCCCAACATCGTTTCCTGCCCATGGAAGGGGGCTGGACTTGATGATCTGCTCAGGTCCCTTCTGACCCTACCAACTACGAAACTATGAATCTATGAAACACTCTGAAAATGAAAGGGTGTTAAAACAAGCAAGCAAACAGAAGGACAGTGAAGAAAAAATGATCGACTCCATTCCCACATAATATCCTCCTGAATTCCAAAACAAAACAGTAACGTAGCCACTTCTTTCCCAAAACTGAGGATGAGTACTTTGTGCCCAAAATCTTGTCTAAAACTCTCTCCTGCATTTATAGTTGATCCAATAAAAGTATTACCAAAAAGTGTCATTCCTTGCATATTCCCTAGACAATCGGTTCTCAGCTTTTTTAGATTCAAGTTAAGCCTCAGAAAGTGCTAGCTCTTCATTTTCACTCATTTTTAACTATAGAAGAATACTAGAACAGTTCTTCTATTGCAAAGAACTCAAAACACAAGAGGTCAGAATGGTTTTAACACTATGGATTTCTGTTTAAAATTTCTGGGCTAATCATGTGAATCATGCCTGTGCTCCTAACAGTGCTAATACTGTGTGGCACCCCAGTACACCCCTGAAAGGATCTCAAGATACCTTGATTGAGAATTATTGCCCTTCATCATTGCAGCTACAACTCCCCTTTCAGAACTATGTTTCAGACTGAACGTTCAACAGAGCCCAGCATATGATGTTATTGGACAGTTCTCTCCACAACCATAAAATATCAACCCTCTAAAATAAAAACATCTAAAGCATAAATTCTGCAGGAATGGATTAAAGAACAGTATTAGTTAACCTCTGTGCATGCATGTTTTACCGTGTATATTCACAAGTAATTGCCTTTTACCTGACAGATCCAAATAAGACCTGCCCAGCTATTCAAGACCTTACTTCCTGAGGACCACATACTTTTTAAGTATTAAAGAGTAATAAATGCAAGGGAAAGAACATTCAAGGGTGCTCCAAAACAAAGCATCACAAATTTGGAAATGTAGTGATAAGTCTGAAATGGCCCTGCTACACATTCAAATTAAAGCTGGATAGAAACCAGCTATAGAGCTCTTACACATTTCAAAGCATTAACTTAATAGCTCGTTGATTCTTTTTATAGCTGGACAGTCATTTTTTATGTGATAATTACTTTGCAAATGTGGCTGGTTTAATGTATTGCACAATTAACCAATTAATTCCAAAATATATGTAACATATAGCAGGGACTGAAGAAGTCCAAATACAAGTATTAGAGGAAAAATCCTGGGGCTAATGAATGCTAACAACCATCATTCTGTTGTGGTGACAACATGTCCTTGATACATATAACAATGATTAAAACAGAATTTGTAGTCCTGGATTTGATTAAACTAATGAATAAAGAAATAACATTTTCTACATATTTCTCCACTCGTGGCTGATAAATACTCTCAGCCGTAATTCTTATTTAGCAGCTTATCTCTGAGAATTTCCCTGGGGATGGAAGCCTTTTTACTCTAAAATTCATGCAAAACATCAAAAATAAGAACTCAGACAATGCTGTGACATTTCAAATCCTTTGAAGATACGTAAAGTGAACCTTAAATCATTCTCACTATGTTTTTATTTATCTTTTAGAGGCAGATGGGGTTTAGAGACTGGGTTCTCCATGACCTCCCTTCACAAAGCTTTGGGTTCACTAACATAGCCTGCAAACCAGTTATCTGCAGGAAAAAAAAAAAGTC
>JAGPOW010003316.1:4472682-4496599 GCA_030014935.1 Caiman crocodilus | reverse complement strand
GACTTTTTTTTTTTCCTGCAGATAACTGGTTTGCAGGCTATGTTAGTGAACCCAAAGCTTTGTGAAGGGAGGTCATGGAGAACCCAGTCTCTAAACCCCTTTGACTCTGAACTTTAAGGCTAGGGACAGAAGTTACACATGACCTGATTTAAGGGATCAGAAACCGGTAAGAGAACAGAAGTTTAGTGCACATAAAACAGTTTCAAAATGGCTGAAACTTATTTCAGGTAAACCTGGTTGAATATAGTTATCAGACTTTACCAGTTTAGGTCAAACTGGTTTATGAAACTTCTGTCCCAGACCCCTTCCTGGTTCAAGTTAAATCAGAGTTCCTCAGCATGCTGTCCAGCCCTGGATTGGGCTGTGCTGTTTGCTCCAGCAGAGATGGGTTGGAAGGGTGCGGGGGAGGAGAGGCAGGGACTGTCCCCCCAAGCTCTAAATCCCTGGGGAAGATCTAGCTGGGGTGTGGGTCCAGGGCCAGAGGTTAAAATTCCCTTCCCCTGAGTACAGAGCTGCCCTGCCCTGCCCTGCCTTGCCCTGCTCTGCTAAAAACTTACTGCTGGCTGTGACCATGGGCTACAAATCCCAGAGGTACCTGGAAGCAGGTAGAGGAAGTGATGAGCAACTTTGCAGAGTCCTGCTACTGTGACTCTGGACTGAAAATCCCAGAGACCTTGGGGGCAGCAGGATGAGAAAGCACACATACAGTCCATGTTGGCTACATGCCAGAGAACTGTGCTTTAGTGTCCCCTGGCTTCTAGCCTGAGCCATCACAGGTATGTGGCTGCATTTCCTGAATCAAAAGCGATGTCGGTCCAGCTGTTTCTTAGTTTAAGCTCTGCAGATTAAACTAACCTGCCAAGGCTGAATCGATTCCATCTTGTGCTTTTTGACTGTCTGTACTTAACCTAAGAGCTCCCCCATGCTTCTGTCTGTTTCCTTGCCAATTTGTCCTCACTGAGCCACAGAGCCAAAGGGTTGATGCTGTGGAGAGCCTACCATTCAGTGAATCTTTAAAATGTATGATCAGTTGAGACTATTAATCTGCCACAGAGACTGCAACACATGTTCCCTGTCTCCCTTGTATGACTGAATCATTACAGCTGAAAATACAGTGGCATGGAAATTATATGTAGAAGGGTGGCAATTAGTTGACTAACCTCTGATGTCACAGTGGGCCCATTTAAGAATGACTTGAGCCTGTCTGTCTGGAGCTTACATAAACATAACAATTATATATAAGTTATTAATAACTTGGCTTAATTATAAACAAATTTCTTAAAATATACATCTGCTAAAGGTTTCAATTAATTTTAAATATACAGAAAATTTTAGCTGTATGCATTATTCTGTTAAGATGATTTGGAACAAAGTAGAATGTGGCACAAATGCTAAATTCCTTAAGGGACACATTTTTAATTAGTTTGAACCCAAACTAATTAACAGATTTGTAAATGCCCAGAAAATGTATTCTGTACTCAAACAGTTGCAAGGCAAAGGACCCTATGCTGTATTTGTTATACAAATAAATGAGCTTGAATTTCTGCTTGAACTGCAAAATGTTTCTCAGTCGTAATTATGGGAGTTGTGACAGTGGCATAGGAGGTACACAGGGGTAGATGTGCACCCCCTGAGAGTGATAGTGCACCCCATGACAGGCCACACTCCCTGCTTAGGTGATGGGCAGGGGGAACAGGAGGGAGCGCTGGCATCCCTCCTGAGAACACCAGCCGGGGAGTGGGAGTGCCTGGCTGAAACGCCACGGCCACTTCCGGAAGTGGTGCAATCAGCCACGGGGGGAATACCTCCCCCCCGGTCAGTGCGATCAGCCATGGGGGAACCCCTTCCCCCAGTCATTGATAGGTCACAGGAGGGGCAGGGCATATGCCTTCCCTAAGGTGGCACCAGTCACCCATGTCGTGACCTACACTTCCATTATAAAAATGTCTTGAAATCTTGGGTTGACAACAGGACAGTACTGAACTTATCACTACCTTAATTAACAAGGTCATAGTTTTTGGCAGCAGAGTGGTCACCAGTCTCTTGTCCTCTGTGTAGTTTGACCCTCTGCTAGGACTCTAGACCTCACCATGCACACAGCAGCTTGGACAGAAATTCCAACACAAAGCCGTAGAATTTATCACAGTATACAAGAGCAATAGGTGCATTTAAAGTTCCCATTGCTAGCAGTGCCCTATCCCCCATCCTTCCCAATAGGAGACCACCAGAAAAGGTCATCCATTCTTGACCGAAGCAACCATGTGCATGCTCAAGCAGCTGTTTTGTTTCCCCCCTATTGGCACCTATAACTGCAAAACTAGTGCTAGCTAAAATGGAATGATAGAATTTTTTCAGCTTTTTTCAAGCTCATGAAGACAGAAACTAAATCTGACTTTTTACCCTGACATCATCTTGCCATAGCTAGCAATTTGTTCTCCATATTAAACAAATATGTAAAACACAATTACTACCTTATTTTATCCTGTTAGGGTGAATATGGCAACACAGGAAAAAAAATCCTGCCATTGAGTTTCAGCTCTCTTTTGAAGTCAGTCTTAATTATGCTAGGAATTTGTCAGAGGAAACTAACTGAACTGTATCTTTATTTTCCTAAGTGTGCAAGAGAACTGGATTTATGCTCCAGCAACACTTTGCATAAATGACATGAAGTGACCTTGTCTATTGTTCTTAAAGTGGTTTTTCCAGCCTGTCACATGCATCTATTGCCCACTTATCGACCCACTTGAGCCTATACAATCCAGCCAATCCAGTCCTTCCTTAATAGGGTAATTAAAATGCAGTATCAACTGCATTCTGTACCTCTAAACAAAATTCCTCAGCTAGATATACATTTATTTAAATCTTAGAACACAAGCTATTCTCACAGAGGCCATTTAATAAGTAAACAGTAGTTCTGGGATAAAATGTTCATGTATATAAATCTGTATTTCTATAGGATCTTATAGATAAGAACACTGACCTTTTAAAAAGATGTGAAGTTCATAAGTTTGTATGTCATTGGGATCCATCTATTTCATGGCTGTGGATTCTGAGGCAAACAATGTAGGATACTTGTCCAGGATAATACAGGAAGGTTTTGGAAGGTGTAGGGCACTGGTTCTTACTCTTGGGGTTAGGGTATTTAACAGGTGGGATCACAGAAATTCAATTATAGTGTTTGGGCTCAGGCCAGAAATGGGGATGCTGAAGAAAAAGACTGGGAACTGCTGATTCTTTCATTTTCCACGTTGTTAATACCTGCAGATTCCAAAACAAGTTAGACCATAAACAGTGAAACGTGGAAAAGTAACATGTGCTCATCATTGGGGTTGGAGATGGGGGGAATTATGAACAGCAAATGTTATATGGAAAGGACATACAGTTGCTGCTTTGGGAAGATATGTCACCATATTTAAATGGTTGTGCTTATACACAAATATACTTAAAAAACTAAATTGTAACTTGGATTATCATGATCTCATCTGAGGAAGCAAAAGGAAGAGGGGAAATCCTTCTATCACTTTCAGGTTTATGAAGATTACCCTGGCCTTGGGTGTGGAGAAGCAGGAGGTATAGCAAACCCGCAAGTTTTTCTTCTTCAAAACCTCCAATTTTCTTTTTTTTTCTGTTTAAAATGCATTCCCTGCCCTTCCCCAACCATTTCTGACTTTCTCTCTGTCTTCTCAATCCCTTATAAGTGATTACAAGTAGTACTAGGTAAGCTAAGTTCTTGTATACTATTATTGTAATAAGCCCCTTTTATATATATATGTATTGTAAATAGTATTCTGTTATGTTTGTATTGTTTTTTACTGTTTTATATTGTATTATATTGTATTCCTCTCATTTGTGCATTGATTTTTGTTGTTTCATATTAGTATTGTATGGTTTAGGCCTGTGTCTGTAAAGTGATATCTAGTATCCATTCCTGTTCCCATCTTGCCCCCATGCCCTATTGTGTAAGTATGTTGCAATTCTGTAGCCTCTCCAATGTAAATTGGTTTTCCTTGAATGCCTGAAACAAAGGAGCGAATGGATGAGTGAAACAATAGCAGGACCCCCTACTAAATCTCCCCACCATCAAAACCAATACCTAGACCAATGACCCAGCCCTCAGAACCGCCCTCAGTGTTCAAGAAACAAAGGATGAGGCACCCACCATTGTGCAAGGCTGCACGTGCTCAGTACGAACATATGAAACCCTCTGGAACAGGCCTGCCATTACCCTCCCCATTGGAGATCGGAGGTAGTCTGCCCCATAAAAAGGGGTAGTGAATACTGACTCCTTGGGATGACATCTTCACCCGAACCAGACCTGCTCCAGGTTACACTGCCTATCAACCCAGAGGCCCTGCCAGCGACACCCCCTCTGGACAACACCTGCTGGAGAAAAACCCTGACTGGCCATCGAGGACCCCATCCCAGCCTGGATAGGTAGCTATCGCCCCACCTTCTCTTCAAACAAGGACTCGGACTCTGTTTCTCTTCCCTACCTGGACTCCAGCCCTTCCACTGAGTCTCTTTCTCCTGCTACCATTGTGTGAGCGTGTGTGGGAGTGCTTGTGTGAGTGTGTGTAAGAACCAAGCTGTACAGTAGTGTTCATTTAATAAACCTGTTATTTGGACCCCTGAGTTAGGTTTTGCTTTCCTATGATTCCAGCCCTGCTCCCATCTCTGCTCCTCACCCCTCTAACTTCTGTCTCATTTCTCCCTCTCCTTCTCCTGGCTCACCGCTGCCCCAACACCTGTCTCATGCCCTGTGGCTCCAGCTGTCCTGAGCTCCTCTCTGCCTGTAAACCCGTTTTTTTGCTATTGCCTTATCTCTACTGCCTTTCCCCCTGATCTCTGCCACTGCTATTGCCCCATCCCCACTGCATTGTCCCCCAATCTCTGCCACTTGCCATTTAATTACCAAGCACCTCAAGCACAGGTACCACAGGCACCAACACACACACACTGTCACCTGAGTCAGTGATTAACCTGTGTGTATATGTGTATGTATGTGTGTATTGTGTATGATTTCATGTCATTATCATTAGAGCATTTATGTGCTTGAATTGGTAATAGGTATGCATATGCCTAGGCTGGTAATTTTGGATGTGTATGCGCCTGAGTTGGTTGTGTGTGTGTGTGTGTGTGTGTGTGTGTGTGTGTGTGTGTGTGTGTGTGTGTGTATGCCTGGTGGGGGTGTATGCACCTAGAGTGTGTGTGTGTGTGTGTGTGCCTAATTGATTTTTGTGTCTGTGTGTATGTACAATTGTACACCACACCCTCCTGTCTAACAGCACGATATTGAGACCCTGAGCATTGGCCTGACCCCACAAGGCAACAGAAGTAGATAAGGAGCAAGTAAAGGTTATAGCTTTGGTTTCACTACTGTCTAAGCCAGCAGAACATGGTATATGACTAATTTATTACTGCTGTAGGCCAATGATCATTTACCCCAGAAGCTAAAATTCCTTTGGCATAGTAGTTGTGTGTTGCCCCTTAAATTTTTACAGTCTACTTGCAACATAATCTAGCCCCAAATAGTCTCTTTTATAGAGCTCCCCTGCAAGATTTGAAAATCATAACCTGGGGGGTCTCCAAATTTTATTAGGGCATCACGATGGGCAACCCGATTTTTTATGCAGACCCCTCCAGGAGTCAGAGTGTAATAAGAACTCTGCATACGTGTATCATTCTAATTCAATAAGATACATTCCGTAAGTGCATTATGCAAGTAGCCCCTTGTTGATTTTGCTCAAGTTGCCTGTCAAGCTTCTAGAGTCTGGGATAAATCCAGGAAAATGTTAACACTTAGCAACAGTCTGAGACTAATACCAGACTTCGGTAACTTTATTTAAAACTTTATCACACTTCTTAACACTACAGTGACTGGAAAATGCTTACCAAAGATTAACACCACTCCACACAATCTTATCCTTTAGCTACATACAGAGATTTGTACCCTAAATTCTTGGAAGCAGAAAATTTTTAAGGAAAAAAACATCAATTTTGAATATATAGGAGATCTCACATTCGATAGTTTGTAAAAGAGGAGACGCTCTTTATCTACTGTACATCTACAACCATGGTGGTACTGTGACATTTTTTATTCAAGAGGTATTACCATTCTATAAGAAATCCAAATTTCCTTTTTAAAACTTTCCCCCCTGCCTCAATAAACTCCCTGAGAAAATGTATATATCAGAATTAACACTAGCCCAAAGACATGTTATCTTCTGGTAACTATCTGGTATGTTTTTCCTGCATCCAAGTTTAGTAGGAAATTTAGTGATGTTTATATGCATGTTGCCAAAGGTAAACCCTGCTACTCCTCCTGCATGAAACTGCTCAGGGAATAAGATACTCATTTGTTATATGTAGAAATGGCAAAATTAGAGTTTTAAGATCTAGATACATGTTAAGAGTCTACAGTAAAAGAAAGTTATCCAGATTGCAATTGTGTCCAAGCACACATCAGTTACGAAATACAAGAACTAAGGTTGCCCAGGCAACCTAAATGCAGCCTCCTTATGCCTAGTCTTTCTGACAGTTTATAAATACATATGCGCACATTATTTTTCCATACAGTTCCTGCCTCATTCAATATCCAGGTCAGACCTGCTCTGGAGATCAAAAAACGATAAGCAAAAGAGACCACTGTTTGCATAATCTCTTCTTTAACTTATATTCAAGTTGGAAGCTGAGTTGCAAGTGAGGCAAGGGATAGTAGAAAAACTTATCGTTTACACTTATCGTACATTAAATATGCAGAAAGCACTTTAAAGCTGTAACAGAACAGAAGTTCATTTCACTTAAAGTGCTTCAAAAATGTGGAATTCCAATCTAAGGGTGCAAACAGAAGTGCAGCTCTCAGCTGTAACAGAAGGTTTTCTGCAAAGCATTTGAGTTACAACGTTATCACAGACCAAACCGAAGTTTGCTGTCGGTTCCAGGGGCGAGCCTGCAGCCAGGTTCCCATGGTAATGGCCACAACTCTCTGCCAGCACTTGCTGTTTTCAGACTAGAAGCGGGGAAAGGCAGGAGAGGGAGCTCATTCCAGGGGCTCCTTAGCTGGTGCTGAAGGGTGGGGTGGGTGAATTGGACCGCCCCCACCCTCCAGAGCGGGGCTGAAAAAGCCCCAGTCTGAAGTCCTTCCACTTCCTTTCCCCCTCCCATTCTGAAAACAGCGACAAGCTGGGAGCTCCACAGACACAAGTTACAAGCGACACTACATTTTTTATCTGATACCTCATACAATGAGGGGTCAGATTTTTACCCAAACGGCTGAAACTGCTTCAGCCGATTTTGAACAGTTTTTGAAACTGTCTGTAGCCATGCACTTGTGTTTGGTCACAGCTATAAACCGCTTTCTGTGGCCAGATCAGGCAAAAATTGTCACTTCTGTCTGCTCTCTAAGTTAACCCTTGATGAATGTATTAGACTAAAGCACTTTAGTTTAGGGTGCTTTGATAAATGTCTAGAGCACATCCAAAGGTGACCCTCTGCCATGAGGCACTCCCCTACCACAGCAGTGGGGCTTTCTTCTCCTTCCAGCCCAGTTCCCAGCTCAGTGAGAAGCTGGGCCAGGCAGTCCCTTACTGCATTTCCTGGCTGCAGCTATCAAATGGCTGAGGTGGGGCAGAAGGGACCCCCCTCCTTGCCATGCAGACCCAGCCTCTCTTCCTCCTTCCCCCACAGCCAGCAAGCTGTATGGAGGGAACCTTGCAGCAGGCGGGAGCTTGTTACACCCCCTCCCCCGCCCCCCAGTCCTGCCAGCCTCTGTTGACAGTCACTAGGAAAAATGCTGGGGACAAGGTCAAGTCCAGCAGTGTCCTGGGAGGTGTGTGGGAATGTTCCCTGCTGCTGGCCTTGGCCAGTGCAGGCAGGCACTGAGGTCCTCCTTCCCCACCAAACAGCAAATGTCTGTTCGGTCCATTCCAGCTCTAACTCATAACATTTTAAGTAAAGTCTGATAGAGTGATTCTGCCAGGGGCTTTCTGAATGTCTCTACTTAGCCAAAGGTTTCAGGAGTTGACGGAAGTTCTAATGATCTGGATTAAACTCCTGCTTCTATTGAACCATTCTTGCCTCTAGGCAAGTCACTTAAATTAAACTGAGCTCTTCACAGGTCTCCAGTTGCATCTTCCCCTTTTTCATGATACCTAATTCGAGATCTCTGGCTAACAATTTGCAAAAAAGATGAGCACTCACTGCCACAACTAAAGTGAGTAAGAACTGTCCTTTAATGTATGATCCTACATAAAGCTATATATTCTGAAAATCAGGTCCTAGGTATTTTAAATGGTGTATTGTAAGTATTTTTTAAAAAATTAATCTCTGCATCTCAGGTCCCCATTTCTAAGCTGGGGTAATATTTCACAGGGATAAAGAGAAGTAATTATGTTTTAGAAGCACCATACTATGTTGATGGGTACTACGTAAAAGCCCATAAGTAAATTAATAATGCTATCATAAGAGTGGGGATTATTAGGGCTGTGCAAAACAGCACCATTTTGTTTCAACTTCCATTTCAGTGTTTTGAAGGGACAGTGTCTGTTTTGCTGTTTCAAAGCACTGTTCTGTTCTGATTCACCAAAATTGTTTTGCTGTTTTGACATTTCGCCCATAGCCTATAATAGGGAAATCACAAAAATGCTTATAACGTTGTCATTTCTTGCCTGATTCAGATGACAATTGCATGGGTGGTAGCCCCTTCTGAGGGCACAAAGCCTTCCAAGTTTCAAAGACATAGGTGTACTGTTTTTTGGGAAACTGCACTTCACATTGTTCAATGCAAAATTGATCTCACTTGGTGGCAGCGGCAGCCTGCTGTTATCCCACATGTAGATCTGCAAGCCTGTGCCTGCCAGGAGGGCTGCGTGGATGTGACAGACTCCTCCCAGGGGGCACAGGACCCTGGATCTGTGCGCGGGATGACAGCATGCTGCCACTGCTGGCTGGTGCCAGCATCAACACCAGTCTCCCCAGTGCTTAGTGTGGGCTGTGCTGAGCACAGGTCCCAGCCAGGAGCAGCAGCCTGCTGTCATCCCATGTGCAGATCCAGGGGCCTGCACCCCTCAGGATGAGTCTGGCACAGCCCCGTAGCCCTCCCGGGGGACCATGGGCCCCCAGATCTGCATGCGGGACGACAATCGCATGCCAGCTAGTGCCAGTGCCAGCACCCATGTCTGCCTGGCACAGACCACACCAAGCATCAGGCAGACTTGCGTGCTGGTGCTGGCCCCAGCTGGCAGTGGCAGCATGCTGTCACCCTGCATGCAGATCCAGGGGCCCATGTCCCCCAGGAGGAGTCGGGCACAGCTCCACAGCCCTCCCAGGGGG
The DNA here is from genome assembly GCA_030014935.1 of Caiman crocodilus. Taxonomy (NCBI): domain Eukaryota; kingdom Metazoa; phylum Chordata; order Crocodylia; family Alligatoridae; genus Caiman; species Caiman crocodilus. Next base: position 4,487,269 of record JAGPOW010003316.1, on the reverse strand, counting down.
CGCAGGCCCCAGATCTGCATGCAAGGTTTCAGGAGGCTGATGCTGCCAGCTGGGGAAATGGCCCAGAGCCACTGCCATCACCAGCTGGCAGCAGCAGCCTGTCATCCCGCATCATCCAGGGGCCTAGGCCCCTGCAAGAAGAGCTGGGAGAAGTGATCAGAGAGCTGGGGGAAAGATCAGGAAGTTGGGGAATCCAACCAAGAACTGGAGAAATGTTCACAGACCTGAACATTTACCCAGCTCCCAGTTTGATTCCCAGCTCCTGGTTTGATTCCCCCAGCTGTCTGATCATTTCCCCAGCTCTTCCTGGAGGACGCAGACCCTGGGATCTGCATGCCGGGTTTCAGTAGGCTGCCACTGCAGGCTGGGGCCAGCGGCAGGACTGCAGTCTTCCTGACACTAGGAGTGGGCTGCGCCAAGCGGCTACCGCTGGCCCCAGCCTGCAGTCTGCTGAAACCCCGCTTGCAGATCGGGGGCTCATGGCCCCCAGGAAGAGCTGGGGAAATGATCAGAGATCTGGGGGAAGCGATCAGAGAGCTGGGGAATTGAATCAGAAGCTAGATGTCAATATCAGAGAAGTCCTTCCCCCTTCTCCCTGCTCCCTCTTCTTAGTATCTGTTAAGCTGCAAGCAAGCCCAGCTTTGAAACTCAAAACTTTCAACATGTTTCAAGTGCCCTTGTTTCATTTCAAAGCTGTTTCAAAGCCTTTCATTTCATTTCGATTTTGTTGTTTTGAGCTCGAAACACATTAAAACTACTTCAAAATGAAACACCCGGAAAAATTTTGCACAGCCCTAGGGTTTACATATTTTGCAGCAAGTAAGCATGAGGTCACACATTAAACAAATGAGGATAAAACAAGTATTTAATAACTGCTCATTAACTGAACTGAAAAAAGCAGGGTAAGGTGGAAAAAGTAGTGTGTTACCTTGTAACTGAAGACAGTATCAAAATGCACAGACCCAGGGGGACAAAGGACAAATTTCATTAGGACATTTTTCAATTTTTTAGGTTGCAAAGTCAAGCACTTAATATCTTTTAAAATTATTTTTCCTATGTAATATACATCAAGCTCCTTTGAAAACAAGTCATTTGTTGGGGAGAGGGTACTTGGCTGCCCATCCAAACTGAAGGCTCTGTTTGAATGCAGGGTTAATAAAAAGCTACATGGAAACTTCAACCAAGGACACTGGACCAGTGAAAGTGACAGCAAATCATGGACCCTGAATACCTCAGTCTCCAGTATTTCATTCAAAATCAGCTCACATCTCTACCTTTTAACAAGAAGATGAAAAAATTGTCTAAAACTTGATGCAATTTTTTGATGCCCGTGTACACTAACCTGAAGCTAAGATCAAGTAACTGCCCAACCATCATTAAGAGGCAGCTGTTATAGTTTTTTTGCACACAGGTAATAACGGCTTCTGAAAAAAAAAATATATATAATCAATTGAGAATTCTTGTCATCTTACTAGGCAGACTAGGTTATTTGGGTAAAATGTAATATCTTTTATTAGACCAACTAAAGAACCCTGTCTTGCTTACGTCCTTTGAACAACACAGGTACAACCAACAACCCTAAAGCACGGATGTCATCTTACTAGGGCACTCTACCATGCAACAGCTATAGTAAGCATGGGAAAATCCACACAAGCAAAAAAACCAAAACAATCTTTTAAAGTCCCAATAGCATGATATAGGGCAAATCTAAACCCAGGATGTCTTGCTTTGCTGTATCCTCAGGAGTTAAAGAGAAACAATTAAGGCACTTGCTATGACAAAAATAGGTTAGCAGCAATGGCTCTTGACCTTTTTTTCCAAGATTAAACAAAAATATGTTGTAACTGAGAAGTGTGTATTATTTCCAGGGTGTATCATAAGCCTCAGGGTTTTGAAATTATAGTAGCTTCTTCAAAAGATCATAGGACTTTTTGGCTAGCCTGTAAAACAGTTGAAATGCAACACTTGAATACTAATATAAATAAATAATACACAGATAACAGTATTCTAAAGTAAAACCTAGCCAAGGCAACAGCTGCTTACCAGCAAAATTAGTTTTTAATAACATAATACAGTGCAAGACCCTAAAAATGCACTGTAAAATTAGTTACTTTGAAGAAGAACCTAGCTCTTCTTATGGTATTTAGCCTCTCATATTATGTATACTTAGTTCTTGTAGAGGGGAATCAAGGAAAGAGATTATAACTCCTGACTAGCTCTTTCTGCTATGTGGGAGGTCTCATCACCATAAAGATTTTGGTTTCCATGCCTGGGTAAATTTTTCAGAGATTACATGCTTTGGCATGAAGATGAGAAGAGGATTTAATTTGCACGTATTCAATGAAACTCCACAGGATGATTTTAGAACTGAGACCTAACCACATCAAAAGAAAACTGCAGTTACCTCTTAGGAGCTAGGTAGTGCATCCAAGGAAATGGTGGGGGTGGGATTCTCTTCTTCCTCCCATTTCCTTTAAACCCTTGATTAATTCCTCCAGAGTCCAGGAAGGGCTGCTGACACCAGAAAGAGAAAAGATGATAACACTGCATGTTGCCTATCCACATTCTGCACAGGTTTTCTAAGCCACCTTTGCCACATTCAAACCTTCTTAAACGCCTTATTTCTACTGCAAAATTTCCAAAAGTTCAAAATGTTCTGAAAACAGATACTAAACAAACAATTTTTAAACCCCACCTAACCATCAAAACATCTCTCCTTCCCTGAGTGACTGCATGCAATTCTTGTACATGCTTCCCTCCTTTGTTCATTTAGGATCCTCATCAGCTGTGGGGTGTTAAGTTTAGGTTTTATTCTCTTCCAGGATGAACTGGTCTCCTTGCATGTTTGACAGAGCACCATAGCACACTTCTGGGTGCTGTTCATCCTTCGCAAGTGAAGATGACTGCATCCAGCCAGGAGATGGGGGAAGAGAGAAAGGAAGTGGGAAAGAAAAAGGGAGGCAGAAAAGAGAAAAGGAGAAAGAAGAGAGGAAAGAGGGAGGAGGGGTGGAGGCTAGGTGGCATGGATATGCAGATGATTGATAAGCCCAATCTTTGCCCGGAACAATCTGCTCAGCAGGGACAAGAGAGCTACAAGGACTGGACATAAGAGGTCTTCATTTTCCTAGCCACGTGCTCCACTTCGGACTGATCACCTCTAGGATAGATGGTCATGAACAATTTACTCCCACAACTCTGGGTTAATGCCAAAACTCCTTAGGGACATCTTTAGGGTGTCCTTTTCGAACTTCTTTGATGCGTTGCAAAAGCATACTCCATTTGACAGTTCGCCATAGATTTTCTTCAGCAGGCGAGTGCCAGGCATTCTTGGAAGGCGGCCAGCCTATCTTAGCTGCACCATTTTCAGTAGGGTGTGAATACTGGAAGGGGTACTTCTGGGTAGTCTTTAGAAGAATACACCACTAAACTAGAAGTGAAGTTCATCCAGCTACCATCTGTGTGAAATGGGTAGGAGAGTTACTATTTGCTTTGGATTTACCTGGACTGTAGTGTTATATTTACACCTCTAGTTCAACTTTAGTTCAAATCCCAGTGGGGTCAGCCTGCCACCCTGGGGCTGCTCTTGGTAGCTCAACATGTTGCAGAGGGGCTGACTGGGCCACAAGGACGTTTCAGTATGGGGCCAGCTGGCAGGCAGCCCTCACACCGAAGCACCCTTATGCCCTGCCGAGCCCCTCCAGCATCTAAATGTGTGCTGCTGTGAAGTTTTTTGTTTTTTTTTTACTTTGCAGCAGGTTAATACATGCATTTACAAGTATGATCCTGCTGCAGAATGAATTAATTTACTCCAGCCTAACAGGTACATGCGTAGATGCCGAGATGTTTACTGCACCGCTTAGTCAACTGCACTGTAAATATCTCGTGCAACTACATGCAGTTATGTCCTATCCACCACAATATGATATTGTCAAGCCCTATAACTATTTTATTTTAAATATAAGAAAGAGACAGAAATTAAGTAGATTACTTAAGATAATGAAGAAGCTATCTGGTGGCAGAGCTGCGAGAGGAACCTAGATTGCGTGTGCCAATTCAGTGTCTTGACAAAAGAACACTTTCTTCCTCACTCCCAAACCCTATTTTGACCGTGCAAAATTCAGCTCCTAGGGAAAAATATGCAGCAGCACAGTCTGCTTAGGGTTGAAGATACCAGGTGGTGGTTCAGAGAGATTCTGGAATACACTCAGTTTCTCCTAAACATGAAGTCATCACTTTCATGAATGGACCCCCAAAGCAGCATGAATTGACAATTCAGACAAATGTCTGTCCTGTCCGGAAAGAATAAATATTAGGCATGCAGCCAAATATCAACAGAAGGCAAAGTAGAAACAGGTTTTCTGGTAAGTAGGAGTTGAGGAGGTCTGTGTGTTTAGCAAAAAAGTGGAGCAATGAGCACAACATAAACTTTTGTTGTCTTGTTTTGAAGGAAACTACTGTTAAACTTTCAATTGTGGGCTTGAAAGTGTATACTTTCATAGAGAAAAGGGCCTGTAGACGCATGTGACTAGCCTACGGTATTTGCTCAAAGGGCGATACAGCCTAAATGAGGCTGGGAAAAGGTCAGAATCCGCATTTGATTTACCCAATTTTCATATGGCTGACAGCAGCAATACACCCCGTGAAAGCTCTCTGTGTTCAAACAATTCTACTTCTTTACAACACAGTGGGCGCCTCCTAGTTCTTCTAAGGTGATCTCTTTCACATGAAAAAAAAACAAATGGCTGGCTTTTAATTTGTAAATATAAATTGCAAGCTTTAGGAATAGTTAAAATGTGTGTAGGAGAAAGGTAACACTTGTAAACTTTTTCTATTTTTTTAAGGGCATCTAGTACTAAATGCGGAAAGGTCAGATGTGGGATGTAGTCTGCAATCCAATCTTCGCTGTTTTTATAAAGCATGTATAAACAGTAAACTTATGATACCAGATAGCAGCTTCCTCAAACATGCTCCTTTACTCTGCCCAGGGTCCCACCTGAAAACTGGAAGCTTGTCCATGTTCACAGTACTTTGAACAGGCTAATTACTGAGGCTGAGTGGCAGTAATCATTAGCTCATTTGTGGCATGACATGGTTGAAGGCATGGCTAACTGGCATGGTATATTTACAAGGTAGACATGGTTTAAAGGCATTATGTTGATAGCAATTTAGCCATTAACCCCAAGAGCAGTTCCTTGGCTGATACTGTGACTTGCTCCTTGATTGAAGTGGTGAAGAGTGGAGTCATGAACTACAGAGAGGGCAGTCCCATCTAGGGGCTCTCTGCTGTTGGGGGTTACACAGAGAATGAGAATCTGAAGCAAGAACTTAACCGCTGTACAGTCTATAATACAATGCACATGCATATGACCAGCCTGCTCCAGCCTCAGTATCACGTAGCAAAGAGAAACTACTGGTGGGAGAAAAGTGGAAGGAGGGAACTGCTGTGTTGAACAAAACTGAGTTTCCAAAAATATCTAGACAGGGATTCAAATGTAAGATTAATTCTGTAATTAACTTTATGAGGCTGAAAACATTCGAGTTCCTGAAATAATTAAAAGTACATAAAACCTAAGGGTGTTTGTACACAAGCAGCGAGGCTGTTCTGACCTGCTGTAATTACGATGCACTGGAGCAGACTCAATTAATCACGTCTGGTGGAGTGTGGTAATTACTGCGTTCCAGCAGCCTCCAGCATCTCAAGTATCTGCACCCCCCCGCCCACCTAAAAATGGTGGCAGAGGTGCTTTATCTAGAATTTCTTCAACAAGTTTTAGAAAACGCGCCTCCACTACCATTCTGAAGCAAGGGGATGCTGGTACACAAGACACTCAGGGCACTTTACAGCGGCTCTTGGAGCCACTAATTAAAGTGCCCCTCCTCCCAACTCCCAGAGCATGTGTATAAACACCCTAACACAGTGCTTCTCAAAGTGGTGGTCCGCAGACTGGTGCCAGTCCGTGAGCCACCAGTCACCAGTCCACAGTGAATTGCCAGGAAAGAAACATATTTTCGGAAGCATAACACTGATATGTCATAGCGCCACAGTTCATACGTTCCAACACTCCACATGAGGTCATGTCATGAGAGGTGAGGAAAGAGAAAGAAACAGCCAGTCGCACATTTGTGTAATGCTGTTAAATGCAGTTGCTTTCACAGGCTGAACTGGGCACCGGTCCCTGGCACACTGAAAAAAAAATTACCTGTTTGCCACATCAGATAGTTTGAGAAGCGCTGCCCTAACACATCTTTGGATTATATAACAGAAGACTTTTATTAACATGCAAGTAAACAGACTGGGAAGATTCTCTGTACAGCAATCCCTGGAACAGACAGTACACAGTGGCTTACTAAAAAGGTTTTGTACCAACAATTTCAGTGGAATAAAATTCCTCTATTTTTGGTTTGCACATATTTTCTGAATATTTGAATTAAAATCCTGTCTCACACAGTGCAGATCATTATGCTACGTGCATCAAGATTACTGAATGCCAAGATTAGTTTGATCTGAAAACTGGGGCTGAAGATTAACTAGAATAATCTGACTTCAAGTGGTAGGTATCTCACACATCAATTCAAAATGAAGTGAAGTAACTACTGGGGCGGAGGGGAAGAACACAGACAAGCAGCTATTTACCATATTAGAAAGAAAAAAATGGGCTTATTCATTGCTCAGCATGCATATATGGAGTTACGTTTACTATGCTGTAATATATAACAATTTTGTAACACATTACAAACTTGTGTTACAAAATTAAAAAGAGGGCTGATCTAAAAAGGTATTTTTTAAAGCAGAATTTCTATAGTAAAAATTTTCCACAAGTCCAAGTGAAGCCTATCAAAAAAAAACAACCCCTCCAACCTACAAGAGCATCTTAAAAGATCTAGAGACAATGTTCAAAATAAAAATCCACTTTATCCAATGATTCCATCCTACATTTGTCTAGCAGTTAGTAGGGTTGTGCAGTTACAGCACTCTTTATTTAAAAATTCAATACAAAATTTGTACGCAAATTATATGCAGTTCTCACTCTTGGCAAGCAGCTAACTTAGTTTTGGATTTCAATGGCAGTGCACAAATAGAAGCTGCTGCTGAACTTCTTAAAAATGTCTTAATTCAGGCAGAACTTTAGATCTCTATTCTCTTCTGACATCATTTCTCTAAATAGATATCTGCTTATGTAGGGCACCAATCATATAATCAACACAACACTTAACTACTTTTATAGGCTAAAAGAGAACACAGAAAAGATATTGCCCAGGAAGGGCTGGGCATTAGTTACTCAAGGACAAAAAACATGATTTACTGGATAACAAAACTGGAATAAGGAAGCTGAGTAATAGTGACAGAGACAAATAATTTACGTCTTGGAAAAAACTCTAGCATACCCACACTTTGAAACAATGTCTTAAAATGTTGTTAAAACAAATCCATAAGAATATGCCCAAATATAGCCACCAAATGATAAAGCCTTTGGGAAAAAGAGAGGTGGTGGGGGAAAGTTACTACAAGCTCAGTAAAAAATAAATAAATAAATAAAAAAGATTTTATTAGCCAAGTCCCCTGAAGTTGGTCTACTCTGAGCCATTTTTGGCACTTTTCCTTAACTAGAGGAGGCACTCAAGTTTATTGAGTGCTGTCAAGTTCTGTTTTTCACAAGTTTACTGGAAAATTATCTTCACTAACCAATCCTGCTAGATCCGGGCAGAACAGAGGATGGTACCCATACACGCATGCCAAGCCTGTACAAGCCAGTTTCTGCAACTCTTTAGGGTCACTATCTTGAACTGGCCCCAAGCTCCCCTCATCTGCTTGGTACAGGATAGAGAAAAAGGACTTCTCTGGGAGCGCATGCAAGCCCAGCAAGCCAAAGGGGGCACTGAGGGGGAGCAAAGTGAACTCAGTCCAGAAAAGTAAGAAAGAGCATTTCTCTTCCACTTCCTCACAGCAAGGGCAAGCAACTGACACCACCAAGAGGGGAAGGGTGAGGGAGAGGCAGCAACAAGAGTACAAGGGGCAGAACAAAACCAGCTGCAGTCAGAAAGGGAAAGACAGATCAGATAAGAAGTCAGAGGAAAAAATGTCCACCAAGAGTGGCTGGGCATTAGTACAGGGACAACAGTCCCAAGGAGAAAAAATCGGATTTATTGGATAAAGAAACTGGAATGAGTCTGAAATAATGACTGAGAGAAAGGAAGTAGGATGCAGAAGACACAACTGGAGCAGTTTGGGGCAAGGGAAGAAAACTTTCTTAAGTGAGAAGAAGAATCCAAGGCTCCATGAGAGTCAGGAAGAGAACCCAAGGTTCCCGAGTCTGACTTGTGCCGATATACCTGGGAACGCCCTAGCACAGTGGTTCTTAACCTTCTAAGGCAGCTCTGAGAAAATGCCAGCTCTTAAATTTTCAGTTTGAACCACAAATACCCTGTTAACTCAAATTCAAGATGAAAAGATGAAGCATTTCCATCCCCCCCACACACACTTAACATGGGGAAAAAGGCTGTCTTGGATTTAAGTGTGAGGGAGGGTCAGGCAATTGCCACAGTGCAGACTCTGGTCCCAACCTGGCCTGGGAGTCTGTGTCTTCATCCACCCCACTGTTTACCCCTTTACTCGGACACTGAACATGTGTCAGCAGCTCTGTTCCCAGCTCCAGGGCCACAGCTGCTGCAGCCTGGCAGGGGCTTGAGTGCCCATGTACCTTGGCAAGAGGATAAGCAGCAAGGATGTGCCAAAGCAGGCCCTATTCAATTTGGATGAGGCCTGAATTGAGGATAGTGATTTCATTTGTTGATTCAGATTACTGTCCCTGATTTGATTCGGATGAATCTGAACCTGAAGATTCGATGCTGATTCAGAGAAGCAGCAATTCAGACACGGACACAGCTTTAAATGTTTTTTCTACATACCTAAGGTGCCAGCACGGCTTGCGAACGCTGCAATGCTGGGGTGGATTGAGCATCCCACAGGAGTGCGGGGGGGCCACATGCTCAGCTGCGAATCCAGAAGTGGACTGGAACTACCTCCGGTCCACTTCCAAGTCCACTGGGGAGCATGCACAGGGGGGGCCCTCCCATGTTCCCCTGGCTCAGCAATCAGCCACAGGGGGACCCCAGGTGCCCCCCCTGAGCTAGGAGGCACCAGTTGCTGGGCTGGGGGCCCCCCAAGTGTGCTCCCCGGTGGACCGGGATGTGGACCAGAAGTATTTCCAGTCCACTTCCAGGTTTGCTGTCGAGCACTCTGGGGAGCCCTGTGCTCCTGTGGGACACTCCATGTGCCCCAGCATCACAGCATTCACAAGCCACCTGCTACCTTAAGGTATGTAGAAAATATATTTAAAGCTGCATCTGTGCCTGAATTGCTGAACTGATTCAGAGGGATGCGATTCGATTTGCAGAGATTAAAGGGTTCGGATTTGATTTGGATTCAAAGGTTTGGCTACTGAATCAGGCTGAATCTCCGCTGAATCTAAATCAGGGACTGAAGTTTCACACAGCCCTAATAAGCAGTAGCAGAGCAGCCAGGTCATGGTGCAGGCCAAGGGGCAGGCAGGGCAGAGTCTGCAGGAGTCAGGGGCAGCAGGGGAATAGAGTGCGAGGGTAAGGACAGGCAGGAGGTGTAAGCAGGAAGGGTCAAGCCACCTAACCCTCTCTGCTTGTCCAGCCCCGCTCCCTGCAGCATTGGAGGTGGGTGGTTATGAATTTAAGACCCACCAGTAAAATAGATTCTATACATGGAAAATTATAGAAAATTTATAATTTTAAAATATACAGAATTAAATTATTGGGGCAGTCATCTTATATTCAAAAATAGTCTTAGACTCAGAGTCTTGGGGATTGATTTGCAGAAGCAGAGGGAGCTCAGAGCTACTACTCAAATTTATGGAACTTGTCCCTGAAACACAAAATGCTAAATAAAAATATGCATCAAAACACCCATAGTCAGTCCACACTTTTGATCTTAATTGATGCTTCAGTTCCTGATCCTTAAAAACAGAGATCAAACCAGCCATTACTTCAAATCAATTCATGAAATAAATTATTGAGCACTCAAATGATAAGCAATACAGAAAGCCCATGAGAAAGTTAAGACTCTTCCACAACTTGGTTTGGAAAAAAACCCCAACATATTGAATAGCCATTTAAATAAATCATGTGTATGGAATGAGGTACACGTCTGGTATAAAAAAAAAAAAAAAGGATATGATCAACTAATTAAAGACCACCATGGTACATTGACACAAAGGAGCCAAATCAAAGCTGCACATAAAACCTTAATTCTAGTACTTCAAGTACTTAACTTGGAATCTAATGCTTTTTCATAATTTGCATATGCAACATCAATGCCTAAGAGCAACACACAATGAAGCAGAACTAGCAATTTCCTCTTCGTTCAACATGAAAACATAATTACTTTAAAACCAATGGACTCCTCAGCTTAAACAGGATATAATTAATGACTAGCAGAAAGGTAAATTCTAGACAAAAACAAAACAAAAACAATTAAGTCAAACTTCAAGGTATTTAAATCCCATTACATGATATTCAACACAACTGGTTAATGAACATATTTATGTAGCCAGATTATAAATCTACATACTAAACTTTTGAAAGCTTCATTTACAAGACACCATACTGACCGTTGAATAATTTCAGTTCAGTGATGCATTCTATACTCTTCCCATCTTTTAAGTTTAAATCAACATCAGTTAAATTAGTAACCTTAATATTTTAATTCCAGCTTGCATTTTACCTGAAAAAAGTTTCTCTTTTCCCATGGAAAATATATTTAGAATAAACCTCTTTCTAAACTGATTTTACTCTCATTAAGCTATTAAATTGAACTATAAATTTGACTAATATAATCTATTTTCCAAATTTAGCTTGTACAATCTAAATACCAAACTCAGTAAATTAGTTTTTAATACTCATTTCTACCTAGTGAAGAAAGCATAAGCAAATAACAGAGTTAATCAAAAAACTAAAATTTATTATAGGTTGAGCTGGTAGTCGTGCCTATAATTAAGGTAACGTCATGCTCACTTGGCATACACAAAACACCACAGAGTCATTTTATTACTCTTCTCTTTATGAAGAACAATGATAATTTAAAATCTGAAGCACACCTAAGTCACAATAAATATACAGTTCATGAACAGGTTAAAAAAACAGCCACTATTCAAGCAGGAGTTTACAAATAGGTCTGAACTACTGGAGATCATGCACACAGGAGAGAGAGAGAGAGCGCCATAAATACAGTTGAAAAATAAGGCATCTCAATAACACCTGTGGTACAATATTAAAATCTGACCTGTGCAAAAAAATAAATACAAATCAAATGATGGTAGAAATAATACAACTATGATACGTATTAGATCACTGTCATGGTTCTTCCACTTAAATGCACACAAACATTGACAGGATTTTTATTTTACAGCTAGGAGACATGCTATTCCCATCACATCCAATTTCAGTAAATTAAGAAGAAAGTGTTCCACCATGAAAGGAAAAAGCATTTCTAAATAAAAAAGCCTTTTGCTTAAAAAGTACAAAATTTTCTTTATATGAAAATAGTGAAATTTTTTTACTGTAAGCTTAAAAAACAGTATACAAAATCCTGTTTAAAACAATGCAACACTGACAATGCTGGAAAAAAGCAGCAACTGCCAAGCTGACAAGTGACGTGTTGATCATTTTAACAATCAAACCAAGTGAGAGGGAATAATATAATGGACAGCATTTAAAAAGGTATTTGAAAAAGCATAAAGAAATGTTTAATAGTCTACAAATTTCCTATTTCAAAACTATTTTCAGTAAACTAGGCAAATATCAATTCTACATTTTCTCAACTTCACCTCCTTTCACAAATCGTTGTAGGTATTTTTAATAAGTTCAATTATTGTAGTGATTTAAATTTAAAAGATTTAAATTAAACTTTATCAGACAGTCTTTTACTGTAACTTGCATCTTTTGATATTGGTACCACCTTTTAATTCATAGAACTTTTATCACTTCTGGGTTTGTAACTTGGACATTGTTTCAGTACTTATGCAACACAGATTTCCAAATGGTATTTGAAGGTGGAGTCAAAAGATATGAACTAAAGGAGATGGAAATATAAGCAGAGTGCTTCTTAACCTTTCCATATTGAACCCTCACATGTTATTTTCCCAAGCTGACCATCTCCTCCTTTTCCCACCAAAATATCTGAGATGTAGTTATTAAAAAAAACCCCAACAAACCATAAGACAGGCTTAATTCAGTTTGGGTTTGGCCCCTTGACCACCAATCTCCACAGAAGCAATCACAGACATTTTCTACACAAATAAGGTTTTTCATGCCAAAGCTTCTTTAGATGAGCAATACAATTTTTTTTCTTTAATGAACAAGTTCAGAATTGGGCCCATTTTAAGTGGCCTATAATATTTGAGCCAGATCACATATTAACTTTCTAGTTAAACAAAATACATACAGTTGCACTAAATAAACCTTAATTCCAAACCTATAAGCTAAGGTTTACTGCTTCTGCATTTAGCTTGCCACCACTTAAACTGTGAATCATTGCTATCATTTGTGAGTGTTTGTTCAGTTCTTCTTGCTGCAGCTTCACTATGGCCTCCTTCTCTTCCAAACGCCCTTCCAGTTGGGACTTCTGCACTTCCAAGGAAGAGGCCTACAACATGAACACCACATAGGATTAAGACAAGCGAACAGAACACTTCCACATCATGTTAGAACTGCTTAAGTGGCTGAAGTAATGTTAAAAAAGTAAAATACAAACTAGCAAAGTAGTTTCAAAATTAAGCCATTTGTTTGGAGCACACTGTCTTGTCTATACATTTTATGTACATGAAATAAGCTCACATGCATTACCACACTTCAGAAATGGTTTGGGTATAATTTTCTATAAAACAGCACCACCATTTGTTGTCTTGCAGTCTTCCTGACAGCAAAGATGCCAAAACATGTGCAACTGGACAAGCCTTTTAAGAAATAAATAATTGTTCAGGCAAAATTATAAAAAACAAAGACAGTGTATGTTTGCATCAGAAACTATTTCTCTAGGAAATCTAGCCTGCATTCCCAGTAGTGCACGTGCCTTAATATGGATCTTCAAAAAGCTTTTAAAAGTATCAGCGTTCACCCCTATAAGACACTGCAGTTATTTTAAACACAAAAAGGGGGGGCGGGGGGGCAGAAACAAATTAATAAAGACCAACTTATGCTGTACCTTCGCAAAACACCAGAAGTAGTCTTTTGACTCCATGCTATTTTCCTGCTTGCTTATGCCCGTATGAAGTAGCAAGTATGTACTGAATGTATATTTATCTTACTATTAGCATCCCTGCTGCCCCTTGGCCCCCAGCCCAGACTGTGGCTGTCAGCAACTCCCCCAGCCCTGGGTAGCTGCTGGAGCCCAGGCTGCTCCCAGCAGGCCTTGCAGCATCTCAGATGCCTGATGGGAGCTGGCCGGGCTCTCAGCTGGCAGCAACTACCCAGAGCTGGGGCCGGTTGCAGCCAGGAGGATGCAAACAGCCACGCTGGGCTCCGCCATCCGCTCTGTACTGGCGAGTGCAGGCATGCCTTAGAGCAGATGGTGGGGGAGGGGCCTGAGGCAGCGAAGCTCTTTTCTCTCTGCGCTCCCAGCACGGAGCTGATGGTGGGTCTCCGGAGCCTGGCATAGCTGGTTGTATCCAGTCTGGGCTCTGGGCAGCTGCAGCAAGCAGGCTGCAAACAGGAGCTGGAACTGTGGAGCCCGGTGCATCAGGTCCATGCTGGTGGCGACTATGAGCGCACCTTGGGGCAGCAGGGCAGCGCAGCCCACCCCAAGGTGCCCATGCAGTCACCGCCAGCATGGAGCTGATGCCAAGGCTGTGTGTGGAGCCCCGCGCAGCCATTTGCTGCAGCTGGCCAGAGCCCAGGCGGGCTACAAACAGCTGCGCTAGGCTCCAGAGCCCAGTCACCAGCTCTGTGCCAGCACGGCAGAGACCTGGGTTGCGCTGCCTCAGGCCCCTCCCCCACTGCCCACTCCCAGGTGCGCCTGCACGCACCAGTACGGAGCTGATGCCGGGGGCTTCAGAGCCCAGCGCAGCTGTTTGGAGCTGCCTGGTTACAGCTGGCCCCAGCTTTGGGTAGCTGTGGTCAGCCAGGAGCCTGGGCTGTTCTCAGCAGGCAGCTGGGATGTTGCAAGCCCTGCTGGAAGCAGCCTGGGCTCCGTTACTGGCAGCAGCTACCCAGAGCCAGCCTGGCTGTGACATGCCGAGCAAAATGGCCTTGTGTACCATGCTCAGTATGTGTGCTGGGGGTTGCCAACTCCTGGGTCTATGGTCTTTCAGACAGGCTGAGGAGCTCTAGGAAGCCTTCTGGTGTTCAAAAAAATTAAAAAACTCCGTTTTCTCAACAGATCTCTCCTTAGGGCTTGATAACCATATGCTTCAAAAATAAGCCAAATGATTTAATAACACAGCTCTTTAAAGGGTCAAAAGGTAAGTCTGGTCCTGGTTTCGGGGGACGATCTGGTTGCAGGGCTCAGGGTACGAGACTCCCTGGGTGACAGCGACCATCGCCTGATTGAATTTGCTGTCCAGCG
>JAGPOW010003316.1:4414348-4472582 GCA_030014935.1 Caiman crocodilus | reverse complement strand
CTGTGACCCTGGCACTCATTTCCTGCCAATTGGCAGGGGGTCAGACTAGATGGCCTGCTCTAGGCCCCTTCTGACCCTAGGTACTATGATACTATGAAGATTAAAAATTGAAAAGCCCTGTATTCATTGCACTATATTAGCTACTTCAGTTTTTCTACTATTATCATTATTAATTTATCTGATGTACCATCTATATCAATTATGCAAAGAGTTCTTTCTATACGAATCTGCATGGTAAGAAAACAAATCTTACCTTAATGCTCAAATCTTTTCTTGCCTGCTCAGTTTTACCCAATTCTTTTCTGAGAATGCCAATGGTTTCTTCCATATCTGTTTTTTCTTTCTGCCGGGCTTTAAGTTTCTCTTCCAAAATCTTTATTTTTTGCTGCAAGTCTTTTGAAAATGTGTTAAGAGATCAGTTGACATGTTCAAAAAGAAATCCATCCAATTGCCCACAAACTTTCTGGTATGGGTTTTAGTAAAATATGACTGCTAATAAATGACTTACCTAGTACTGCCATCTACTGAAAAGTTTTAGTAGCTATTTACAAGTAATGCTCTTGGATATTTACTGAAGATTTAAAAATTAAAAACTGCATAGTCTAAGTTCAGCTGAAAATTTAAACTGTAAAAACAGGTTACATTTAGTGACATCATGCAAAATGCCACAATTCAGACACAGGTTAGGAAATTGTTTTTAAATTTCCTCCCACTTATTTTATTATTGAAAGTTTCATTTTTAAAACAATTAAACTTCACTAGGTCAGACTAAAGTGTTCAAAGCTTTTTATGAGCAGAAAATGTAGTGAGACTCCAGGTTTATATCTAGTTAACTCTGTATTTATAAAACAAATATTTAAATATGTGCAACTTACTTGATATTTTACCATCTCTCTCCTGTAGCTGATTCACTAACTCTTTTCTATGACTTTCTGTTTCCATCAACTGTGCTATAGTTCTGAAAGTGGGGGAGGGGGGGGGGGAAAAAAAAAATCAATCCAAATGACCAGTCTATTTCAAAGGTAATTCACCATCTAACTTTTTAGTGCAGCATTTCATACAATTATCAAAGTAATTTTCAAGGTAACCAAGGATGAAGTGATTTTATATTTTTTTTCTTGTGGGGGAAACTAACCCAATTACCTTTGGTTATATTTCCTTTATCAAGGACATACAGTTTAAATACCGTAACCTAAAGTGAGGTTGCCCCTCACACCTCTGGCCAGGCTTTCATTGGATAGCTTTTACCACTGGTAACGCAAGGACCAGGAAGAATGCTGCATTATTTGAAATGCTTGCAAACTGACAGTTAACATTTTATGCCTAAACTGAATGTACGTGACCTGGCCTTAGTAACAGTCCTTTGCTTAAAGATCCCTCCCCGCACCAGCCCTGCTTGAGGGTTTTGTTTTGTTGGGGCTTTTTTAATTTCTCACAACCTGAAAGCATCCTTCCCCAGTTACAAGAACTATCATTTGCAACAAATTTTGCACCAGAGGTTCAGCATTAGTCTGATGATTTAACAAAGCTAAAGGGCAAGAGAATCAGAATTGTTGCCTATATGGGGAAAGGATTGTGGGAGGATCGCTCAACCTGGGAAGTGAAAGAGTTACTGGTACACAATAATTAAATGTATTCTAGTAGGGAATGAAATGAGGCAATAGTGTACTGTAAGCTTACCTACTGTGCTGGAGGAGAGCCATTTATGAAACTCTTACTTCAAAATATAAAGCATCATTTCTTTATTCCCTAGATCTGAACAAGTGGAACATTAAAAACTAACCCTGTATGAAATTCAACCACAAATACACACAAACAAGTCTTACCAGACTTGACTGAAAGCTTGCCTGAGCAGTGGCTGAAATTTGGATTAAAACAGATCAATAAGAGTGAACCATATCATCTTTTTAGCACTGAGTACTTTCTGTAAAGTTGCATTTTTGTATTAATTCCCTTGGTAAAAGCAATATTCCAGAGAACTCTTCTACAATAAAAAGTAAGTCTTGAAACCTATTACATTCCATAAAATATGGAAGTAAATTATTGTATTATACTTGGCATTGAGACTTCCTAACAACTAACTTTGGTTGTTGCGCCATTTTTATTTGTCTGTTACCTGTTTTCATGGAAGATCAGACAGTTACATGCAAAAAAACCCCCAACCTGTACAGAAATAAGTCCAACTATAAAGCTCAGTCTTAAACACAAAGAAAACAAGAAACACTTTACTGTCCTGCTTTACACTCGGTTCTCTCAGGAGTTACCTAAACCACAGATAATTGAAAAATGGATACTGAAATGCAATTTTATTTGATTGTTTCCTTTTAAAATTTGCTTAAAAAATAAAAGCATGAATTAAACTTACTTGTCATTCTGTTGCTTGAGCGATTCACTCAGATTTTTCATTGCCTCAATTTGTTTATTGAGTGAATTGCATGTAACCTGCAGATCTCTATATTGTCTCTCCATGGTTTCATGCCTAAAAATAAAGTTAATGGATTATGTTGACTTTTGAAAGGCTTACTTAAGAATCATTTCTCAGAAAAAAAGGCAAACCCTAAAAAAACCTTTTGCATTTTATGAACCATCTTTTTCTTCACTTTCAAGCAAAAAATGGCTATGTACATCTTCAAGGGGGAAAAAAAGCTTTGCTAGAAGAACCCGTTAGTATAGTGGGGTTCCCAACCTTTTTTTCCTGAACCCTCCTGCTGGGAGCAGAGTGCAGTGACGGCGATGGCCCTGGGGCAGTCCCAGCACACGGCATGTCTCTTTTCTGTGCAGTGCTGCCAGCATTCCCCCGCGACCCTTGTTTGGCTTCTGACCCGGGACTGGGAACCACTGTCTCAGTACATTAAGTGAAGAGCAACTTCAATCCCACTCTGAAGCCTCACCCAAGTCCCACTGTAACCCACTGTTACACATAAATATACACAACCCCACCCCCCCAGATTCAGTGGAAAAGATTTTAAAGGAAAGTCTGGAAAAACTAAATAGTTATTTATCTAAAGAACAACAATTATAACATATGGAGCACAGGGTGCAAACTTCTCTACAGTGGGTGCATCTATACATGTCCTAATTAGTTCTGCAGCAGTGTCAACACCTATATCTGTACCACTATTAGGCTGCAGTAAATTAGCCAGCTCAGCTGTAAGGACAGTACTCTTACAGCAGAGTACTTATGCATGCCAAAACACACATATACAGGGTAACAGGGGTTGGCCAGTGCATAGGAGTGGTAAAGTGCAGGAGCAGTCTCCTAGGGCTCCCTGTCAGCTTGGGGTTGCTCTGCCTCGGTTCTAAGTGCTGTGGTCCTGGGTGCAATAGACTCCAGTGCAAACTGCACCAAAGTTTATTGCTCCATCTTAACTGCACACATAGATGCACCCATAGCTAAGCCTGACTGGAATGGATCAGCTTCTGCCAGTCAGATCTGCTGAAGGTGTCAAACTTGTTGCAAATTATAGCACAAGGTAGTATTTCATTTTCTTTTTTTATGGATTTAAAGATACATTTTTTTCACATAAAGATGAGCAAAAGGTTCTGTGTAAAAGATGACATGTTAGAATGACATAGAAGACCAGAAGATGAAGTATGTAGTTCAGTGGCCAAACCATAACACTTCAAGCAAAGTACAAAGAACTACAACACAAAAATCAGGGAATAATCTTCTGCAAAATTAAATTATTTTTAAATGAGGCACTTAGGTATGACTATATAAACAGAGTAGGTCTGATACTGAAAACATAAAAACACAGTCTAAAAACTGCCTTGGCATAGCTAAACAAAATAAATGAACAAATGTACAAGAAGCCATGCTGGCCCAGGCAGAAATCCTAGATTAGAAAGGCAAGGTTTTCTGATCTAGGGAATTTTAACTTCCATTGGTGCAGCTGTCACTCAGCTCTCGTTTTTTAATAAACCTTGTGGCTTTCCTCCAAATACTCCAGTCAGGTTAATGATTGGGCAAAAGCCAGGTTCCAAGCGATAGTGTGGAGGTCTTGGTCCCTTCAAAATCTTGATCCTAACAATTTATAGCTTTGCTTATTGAAAGGCCACTCCTCCTCCCCCTCCCCACCCCAGAATTCCTCTGCAACCTCTTGGCCTCACCTCTAGTGAAAAATTCCATCAACTAATTATATACTGTGAAGGAGACAGCCTTTTCATTTTAAAGCCGTGGCCTGTATTTCCAATGTGTGTCTGTTTTTGAAGACAGCCCACTTTATTCTCTCTGGTATACTTCGTTCACATCCACCCCACTTTTTAGCCATTAGAAAAAATAATCTTCCCTAGAAAGGGAGTGTGGGGGATGAAAGAAAAGAAAAGCAGTTATAATTGAAAACCCCACAAGCAAATGAATATGTAACACACTGTCCTTCCAACATGCTGAAGCCAAAAATCTATGTTTTCAACATCCCAAAGGCCTCTGCTTTCCCATGATCAAGCTGGCCAAGGGGACCTGATGGAGTCAGAGCAATCATTTGTTGAAATGTCAAATACTAGAACCTTTGCAGACTTCCATTTACATATGTAATCATAGCTTTAAATATGCCCTCCCCTGCAAAGCATGACATTTGAAAGATTAAGTTCTTACTTCTGAAGAAGATCAATGGAAGATCTTTTCAGTATCTCATGTTCTTCAGCCACAGTTTGTAATTTTCGATTGTGCTGGAAGAGCTGTTCAATATCCTTCTGTGCCCGTTCAGATTCTACCTGTTGAGCTTTCAGTAGTACATCGAGTTCTTCATTTTTTCGTTCTGCATCCTTCAGCATTGCAGCAAGTGTTCTTGCCTTCGAGCAAAAACCAAACAAAAACCCACATGCAAACTCAGTTACAGGTTCTCTCCTATGTAGCAACACTCACTCAAGAAAGGACGTGCAAGCACCATGTTAGATTTTGTGGAGGGAATTTACAACAGTCAGCATTCTCCGAGTTCAGTGTATTTACAGATATACAAACAGCAAATACTGAAGTACTAGCAAGATATGACTAAATTTGAAAGGAAGTACAAACTTCTAAGGATTGTGAATGATGAAGAAAGTCTAAGTTCTTTTAAAAGCATCTTTGAAGTGGTTACCCCAGTGATTTACAGCTTCATGTCAAAACAGTTCCAACAAACCCTCTAGATCTTGGCAATATTAATATATATTTTTAAAACTTAATTAAATGTATTTTACATAGGTAGAAATGTTACCTTGAGTAGCTTTTGTCTAAACAGTTTTTCAAAAAATGTGTATTATGGGGCATCCACACAAGGGCTTAAGGTGTTGGAGATGCCTTATCGAGTCTATCAGTGAGCCACTAAAAGCTGGGGGCATGGCTTGCTGCAGAATTAGCTTGGCTTACCACCACAAGTCCTAGACCCATTGCTACCAAAAGATCCCCTTCCCTTGGGATCAATGACCACATCCAGATGCATTGCTAGATCCCTTGCCACTGTTGAACCCTGGATTCTTCTACTGTCACAGTAGCTGCCCTCTGCCCCTAGCTGGGTCTTGCCTGAGAGGAGCCCTATAATCTGGATCAGCCACTGGGCCTCAGGAGAGTTTGACACCCCTGTTTTAAGTACAGCTTGATTAACAAGTAGAAAGTTTCGGATAAGTATAACAGAAACACATGGGAAATTCAAAGGTGGCTCAAGCTGCTTTAACTAAAAGCATAAAATGAAACTAAAGGAGACTAAGTACTGAAGTATTTTTTTCAAACTGATAAAAAAAATACCCTTTATCCAGTTTAATTTTTAAAATAAAACTTCCAAGTTGAGGTACATACACTGTGTTAGAGCTACTCTATAGTGGTTCCTCCATGAGGAAACTGGCATGCAGACTCAACAATGTTAGGCATTTTCCACATCAAAATTCTAGGCTTAGCTTACTCATACTCACCTCGGCCTCAGCTTGGGCTCTCTGACAACGGTACTGTGCAATCAGCCTGTCTGCCTGAGCCAGGGCTAGGGCCTTTGCTTCCAAAAGATCTTGTAACCTGGTTTCTTTGGACTATGGAAAAAAAGAAAGTAGCATAATTTCACTAACATAAGTAGGTTTATAACATGCAAAGGTAAACATGTACGCACGCACACACACACAAAGTTAACAGTACTCACTGCTAATGCAGAAAGCTTCTGTTCATAGACATCCATTATGTCAGATACCCTCACATCAGTTACTGGCTCCTTCACCTGTGGGAAATGTTACAGTAGCAAAATTAAGGGGTCTTGAATAAAAGCTGTTCAACTTGTAGCTATGACTGCTCATTTAAAGAGCCTGATGACTGAAATGCAAGTCTATACGCCTAAATACTTTAATGATTTCTCAATGGAACATCAGCTTTACTGCAACTGTTCAATTTTAACCCCCATCAGTTGTATTGTTTGAAGTCATATGGTTTGTCCAGTAGCATACTAGAAGGAGTTCAATTGTGTCCTAAAAGTCAGTGAAGACCTTACAACAAAAAACTACTTGCCTGAATGTGTGAGAGAAGCTTCCCCTAGGTGGTTTCGGGATTAAGGGCAATTTCTGATAAGGCAGTGCCAAAGAGTAGTGACAATTTTGGGAATTATTCAGTTATGTTGATGCATGACTGACTGTGCATATAAGCCCAGCAGTTTGCAGATGATTGCTATGAAATGTTCAATGGTTAGTGTGGGAAAAAACAAACAAACAAAAATGTTATTAAGATTTCCTGGAAAGTAACTTTATTTTCCTTTGCAGAGAAATCAAAACACCTAAGCAAACAGGGAGAAAGCACGCAGGAAAATGTCTCAATTCCTGACAGATCAGACTCAGACCTTCTGGGCATCTCTCAGCTTCTACGTACTGCAGGCATTGAATTCTAGTTCAAAACATGAATCC
This sequence comes from Caiman crocodilus, assembly GCA_030014935.1. Lineage (NCBI taxonomy): Eukaryota > Metazoa > Chordata > Crocodylia > Alligatoridae > Caiman > Caiman crocodilus. Next base: position 4,465,730 of record JAGPOW010003316.1, on the reverse strand, counting down.
ATGCTGTTGTTTGAATGGAAATGCTGTAGCCCAATTAAAGATTTTTAGTGAATAACATTCTTGTTTTTACCAGATCAGAGTTGTAAAACTTAAGTTTACTGAAAATACATAAACTTGCAACCTCTAGTCCAGACTGAAGTTTCTGTATTAGCTCCTGGATGTTCGAAGTTGTTGAATCATCACTTGTAGAGTAGGTAGTAGAGCATTTCACTGAGGTCATATTGGTCACAGATGATTGCATATGGATTCTTTTGGACATGGGCTCCACCTCATGTTGTTTGTATGCATTATTGGCAGCAATGCTTTCACCAAGTCTACATAAAAATAACAAGCAAGCAATAAAACCTTCCACAGATTTATGTTGAAGGTAGAGAAGAGAAAGTTTTGCGGAAAAAAAAGTAGCTTGTAAGTATGATACACACTGAAAACATGTAACAGATCAATCCTCCTGCTACCATCATCCTGGATTCTATCATTTCTTTTGACAGGTATACAACCATATCAAGACAATGGTGGCAACTGTTGATCCTCCTGGATCATGGTGTATGTGTGAGGGCCACCCAGACGTTCAATGCCTATGCCTGGGCAGGAAGTTTTGGAAGGGTGGAGGCTGCCCAGACCTTCCATCCTCCCTTCAGGCCACTAAGACAGAATCCAAAGGCCAGACCGAGTCTAGATGTTTGGTGCCTCCGTGGCTGTAGTTGTATAAGTGTTTGGGAATCAAACCCAGGTCTCCTGTGTGGCAGACAAGGAATCTGCCACTGAACCACAGGGGACTCCCTCAAGACATAAAGGAACAAATGAAAACTAGGAGACCGATCACCCATTGACAGCATTTCCATAACCGCCATCACGCTTTCTGATGCTTGATCTCTCATATCTAGAAAAATTATTATGATCTCAAAGAAAGACGATGACCAGTCACTCTGTAATAACACAAAACACTTGGTTCCTTGCCTTGAGAGTTTGAAGAACTGAACTTTAAACCTGTCACAGCTCCAGGACAGTGACTGCAATCCAGCATGTATGATACATCAATATTTGAGGCAGTAAAGAAAGAGACTCAGTTTAGAAAAACTATTATAACACTTTACAAAAATGCTTCTCCAACATGCTTTCTTTAGCTCTGAGACATTTAGGATTTAAGTTTGTTTCAGTGGAAAAATTCAAGATCAGGCCTAAAAGACAAGAATTGACATGTATGTGCAAGAAACTTACACTATGGCAGGAAAGTCTGGTAGTGATCCCGCTTCAAGTAGTATTCTAAGACCAGCCTGGACTTGTTCTCTGTGGTCTGATGTTAAAGCAAAAGCCAAAGGTGTAATCAAACGTTGATCCTGGGCAGAAACCACTTATGTCAATATTATAATTAACTACAGAATCCAGACATTGTAACACATCCAGACCTGGAGTTAACAAATGTTTCATTTAATATTGCTCTTATCCTTCTAGAAATTATGTAAAAATACAAGCAACTTTTTGAACCCCCTCACCAAAAAAAAAACCTCTCCCACGATACTATTTCAAGATTCTGTGCAACAAATGCACAGAAGGATTTAAGTCAGCCGAAGAGCAATGAATAAAATGAGTAACAGTGGCCTATTTAGCAGCATAGAAAATTCCACATACACAACATGGGCAGCAAAAGAAAAACCACCATCTCAACCTCCCATCTCCAAAAAGCATGCTTAAATTTCAACACATGGGCAAGTTCCTCAATACTGCAGCCACATAAGAGACATGGCTTAAACACATTAAGGGAGAAAACATTTAAAATATAAAGCCTGTAGTAGTGTTTCAATATTCTGCACCTTAACATGATTCTTCATAGGTCTTTGAAGCCTACCTGAAGAATTTTGTAGAAACTGACTTCCATGCTAGGCACCAACTGCTTAAGTCTGCTCATAAGGTCAAGTGTTTTCAGAACAATATCTGCAGCAAGTTTGCTTTGAATATAAAAACACAATTGAAAACGAAATCTGAGGTGTACAGTGATTGGGTTTACACTTCAAGCTACAAGCATTTTCTCTTTGGTTGACTTAAAGCGTGTCATTATAGTATAACCGTGGAGACTGAATTCCTCTACCTAGTTATATGATAAATAAAAGTGATGGTAGTAAAACAAGTTTGCTTTAACATGTTACTGAATCTCTATTATAGATGAAAGCAACTCCACTAGGAAGAGCTTGGTCCCCACACTTTGCTTCCTCTGCTGAGATCAACAAGGTGGATACCAATAAGTAGCAATGATCAATCATTTATCAGTCTGAAGTTGCCCTGTGACTAAATTTCATTTTATAACTATCTGCTGTGAATAGGTTATTGCTGACTGGGAGCTGAGACCAGCACTACATTCCAGCAGGCAACATTGAAGTGAAAGTTTTGTACTACCTACTTTTTTCTGTATATCTCTAAAATTTCAGACTTATAAAACCAAGTAAAAATGAAGAATGGATACCTTGGAACATTATTGGGTACCTAAGCTGCAAACTAAGAATTACAGTAATCAAAATTCCTATTACATTAAGTCCTCCTTTCCACAGAATCAGAATTCATATTTATGCTGCAAAAGAAATGCAAAATATCTAACAATTTTAGAGCATATAATTACCAAATAGCTAACACTACCTTTCTGTAACACTTCCATCACTGTAAAAATAGTAGCAACTTAATTTAAAAAATACTGTTGAATTAATTTTATCTTATTAGCCCTTTAAATAAAAAAGATTCCTCCCCCGCAGTACAAGAGGAATCTTAATAAATGAGATTTAAGATTAATCTGATTTTAGTGTGCTCACCACATCTCAGAGTCCACTACCTTTGTCCCAAAGCCAATATCAGTTCCACTATATGCAAACTGGTGTTCTATTAAAAATGTGCATCTGCTGGCAGTCAGTATCTTCGAGGCATGCAGTTTCAGCACATCATCTCCACAGAGGAGTAAATTCAGTTAAGAAAAAACAAATACAATTCACTTATTAGTGCTTGTTTATTGGAAGCATGATAGCAGGATGTTCCATCCATTAAGGAGACAGCCTTACTGAAAGCTTTCCAAATAAGAGTAAATCTGCTACAATAAGCCACAAAAGTGAAATTCGCATCTCAATCAAAATGAGAAAGGTCCTCTGAAGGGTGTAAAACTGTTCACCTTCAAACAATTCTTCTTGCGTCTTAGAAGTGTGATTTCATAGTGCACCGAGCTGTGAATATTCCACCACCTCGCTAGGCCAATTCTCGGATGGTACCTCCAAAAAACTATATATTAAAAGGCATTTGAGTTAGTTCCAAAGTAGAAAAGGAAAAAAAGAATGCTACCTACCACAAAACTGAAGGCATTGTAATGCTGTAAGGACCATCCTAATCACCTACACAAACACGCTAATGCACACTACATGAACACTACACTACATGAAAGAGCTTTATGGTATTCATTACGATTCTGAAAACCCTGCACAGACAGAAAATCCATCCCAACACGGATGTGAGGAAAGCACTTTGTTAAAGCAGATCACTGACACCTAAGCTGAGAAGATTTTTAGACAGTTTCACCAGAATATGGAGTTTTGCTTTTGCCACAGAGGATTCAAATGGCAGTCATGTCTTAGCTACAATATAATCCTTAGATTTCTGGAACCATTAAAAAAAAAGAAAAGAAAAGAAAAAAAATGGTCCACAGGCTTCTTGTAAACCCTGATGCCCATAAATGCCTACTTTGCCAAATTTATTCTGCCTACTTAAATTTCCCCTACTGGCCCAACTGAGAGGAAGTGAACAATACCATTTCCAAACATTTTGTTGTGCTATTATGGATTGTTATATGCCATGTTTTACACCAGACTGCTGCATTTAACATAAGCTACATATCTTATTAAATAACTGTTAAAGTACTTGACATCTTTTAGGATGAAGGCCCCTGGGAAAAGCCAGACTTCATTCTGAAATTTACTGTTCCTTAAGGCCTATTACTATCTTTAGATTAAATAAAAGCTTTTCAAAAAATGTATTTGATAGCAACCAATAACACCTTATGACAAGAGCTAAGATAGACATGTAACAAATATCAATAGCATACATAAAGGATATTTAGCAGGACATCAATAGCTTTGACCATTCTTTCACATTTCTTCTTCACTAGCATCTCATCCATAACCTGTTCTGGAATCTGAAGATGATCAAGGAGAACAGGCAGCACAAGTTCTAAGAAGGGTTCTGTTGATGTGCTGTTGCCACTATCAATAACATCCTGTAGTAGTATGCACAAATATTCAACATTACAACAAAATTTCGGTCACAGATCAATGTATAACCTATGCTTCCCCATCTCAGTCCTTGTGACATTCATGCAACCCTGATCCAACTGTCTGTTCATGCTAAGTTTACTCTTTAACAGCAGCATCAGTTTGGGTGAAAAGGTTGGTGAAACACTAGAAAACCATTAACACTTTTGCAAGTCCTACAGAAGGAACACTTTCTTTCTTGACAGTCCTACATTTTAATTTTTCAGAAGTTACAATACTTTCTACTTAAAATTACAGCTTTAACATAGATTGGTTATAAATGCTATACTGATACAGACGTTCAAAAAGCCCAAGGCAGAAACAATCCAAGTTTCGTATTTTACTCTAAGCACCTCAGGTTAGGTCAAGAGCAAAGAGAGGTAATATTCACCCTTTGCCTGGGGAAAGGCGGATGCATGCAAGCTGCCTGCACTGGCTGAGGCTGCAGGTTGGGGGTGCTCCTGCACACCTGCCAGAGAGCTCCCTTGGCTGTGCTATCCCCGATTGCCTGCTGGACATGGTTGAGCAACCAGCACCCCTCCTCAACCCCCAATGGCAGCATCAGCCACATGCATGACAACCTTGCTTGGTCATGCCCGGCTTGTCCTGAGCAGGCTTGCAGACTTCCAGATAGCAGCACTGGAGCTGGGAAGCCCTCCTGCAGCAGCAAGTGCCTGCAACCCTGTGCCACATGGTGGGGAAAGGGTGCTCCACAGAAGGTCTACACCCCATGCTGCTTTGGGGAATTGCAGGTGATGGCAACAGGTGCCTGGTGCAACTGCAAGAATCATGAGTCCTGCAAACATGCAGGGTGCCTGCTGTTCCCCAGAGCTCCGAGGGGCTTGATTCTTCCTTCTGCAGAGCATCCCCACAACTGTGCCTAGGAGCACTGTATGAAGATAGAAAAATACTGAGTTACAAGTGCCACAACATGCCTCTGGCTAACAGTGCAGAGCAGCTGAGCACTAGATGAGTTCCAGCCAGCTTGGGGCTTAGGGGCAGCAGGGGCCTGCAAACATCTGGGATGCCAGCAGACTGTGACTTAAATTTGAGTCAGGAAGGGATCTCATACAGAAAGTCAATAGATCGGTCTAACTTTAAATCACTTAAGTCTAATACTACATCCATCCAGGTCTACCTTAGACCAGGGTGCGCCATTTTTAAACCAGTCTGTGTGCGCTGAACTTCTGTTTGGTTACAGGTGCAGACCAGTTTCCCCCTCACATATCAGTATAAATGTAACCTCTGTACTTAGCCTTAGTCTACAAACAGCTTAGGAGTTACATTTTAGGTTATCTCTACACAGATTGCTTTGAGCAAAATGAGAAAAATAGATGCACAACCTAGAATTTAGAAAACCCAGCTGCATTTGTTTGCGAGTTCAATAGCTTACTAGTAGGATATAAGATGACATCTAGAAAATCATGTAAAGTCTATATGTGGTCTTAATACCTCAAATATCTCCTTGAACAATTCCAAAACTAGAACAGAACAGTTATCAGATGCTTCCAATGGCTGGTTTGACCAGTGCACTAAATCAACAGAAGGCCTGGAAGATTTAGAGCGGGTGGCAAGTTTGGTCCTTCCAGAGACTGGAAAAGCAGTTGACTCCAGTATTGTCAGCTGCAGAATATGACGCAGCTCTGTCACAGAACAAAAGGCAAGCAGTAATTCCAAAACCTGTGCCAAATAAATAAGGACAGTTTATTTTATGTAGTCAAATACTTCACGGGAATTATGCAAAATAACACCTTGAGCCTCAACACTTTTTACTGAAATCTGTTACTTAACTTTCTCAGTTTTACTGGCCTCAAAGAAATTAAGGTTACCAGGTATTTTTTCTTCTGCAGGTTAACAACAAACTTAATTTGTAGACATTCTTTTTCTCAGGCTGGTGTTGGGGTAAGCAACCTTTGGCCCACAGAGCCACTGCATCCTGACACTTAAGTTTTAGCTGCACAGGCTTTGGGCTTCACCTGTGCTGCACTGCAGTACACTAGAACTGGGTAATGGGGAGAAGCAGCAGCACTAGCCAGATCCAAGCACCAGCCCAACTTCAACCCAAGTGAATTATTCAGGCCTGCCACCAGAAAATGTTGCTCACTGCTAGTCTATTGCAAACCAAGTTAAAAGTTTCAAAGGGTTAAACAACATTTTCTCCATGCACATTGGATGTTACACATTAAGATGACTGCCCAGCAATCAATTGGCCTTATAAATGATAATGTATGCAAATAGTGAAATTCTCCAGAACAAACAGTGCTCCAGAATATTCAAAATTGTTCTTTTGCATATCCAGAAGCAAATGATCAATTTCTGGCAAACTCTTACAAAGCATCTCTATCCAGAATGTACTAGTGAGCAAGATCTTCAACATATATTAATGTTACCATTTATTACCTACCACATTGATGAATTTAGTCTAGGGTTTAGAGAAAAGCCTAAACACTTTAAAAAAAAAAAAAAAAGCAAATGTTTGCTACATACATAATACTCAATGCATAACATTTAGTACAATGCAGATTAAGCCTCTTCACATAAAGGTTATTTCACCTCAAAAATGGCAAAATACCAAAGCAGAGGTGAAAGTACCCCTAGATGGGTTGAGCACCTCTGAACCATGTTGACTGTGATACTGGACACTCAAAAATTAAGTCACCAAACCTAACATTTGCCAAAATCCATAGTCCATATGGAACCAAAAGTCAGGAATTCCTAGCTTTAGAACTATCGTTCTACAAAATAAATAGTGACATTTTTCTTGGTATAAAATACCTTACATGCTGAATCAGGATCCCTTCCATGAAGAAGATCTAGTACTTGACTGAGACATGAGGTGAAATGTTCATACCTGTGTCATAAACAAGAATTATTAAATTCAAAATACAGCAAACTCTCTGGTAACTGGCACCTTACAAGCTGGCATGCTCTATTAACTGGCATGCCAGCTTGTAAGAAAAAGTGAAACTAGAAGTGCCTACTTCCTGGCTTGGGATAAAGTAACCTGCGTTGCCAAGCCCCCATTGTCCGGGGGCATAACGGGCTGCACAAGGCAGTGTGGGGCCCACGGGAGGGGTGGAGGGACACCCCAGATGCGGTGGGAGAAGCAGCCAGGGCTGCTCAATTAACCAGCATGTTTTGTTATCTGGCATCCCCCATTCCCAGGGGGAATGAGCTTTTACTGTACATTCAATGCAAATACTCATAGAAAAAAAAGTGGATACATGCAATCCCAGATCACTTAAAATACAGGGAAAAAAGAAAAAGACGACAAGGTTATGATAATATCAAATTGTTCAGATGTGGACTCTAAGTTTTCAAGTTCTATTTTATGAGAAATAACAAAGTTGATCATTAGAGATAAAGAACTTGAAATGCTGTTGCCTTTGGTGGCAGACAGTGGGGGGGGATGGGGCAAGGGAAACTTCACAGGAAATTCAAATAACAAAGGGAAGGATTCAAAGGGTTAAAGCTGCTAAAATACTAAATTAAAAACTGCATAGAAAGCTTTTCATAATTGATATTTTAATCACATGCACAAAAATACTGAAAGTATAAAACTGATGTTTTATAGAGGACCCAATTACAGACTGCCCTTACATGCAAGTTGAGTGTCACTTATGGTTTGTGGGAGAGGGGCAGGGAGGATATATATCATCAGCACAACACAGTAAAACTTGGATAACTAACTTCTAAATGTCATGCTCAGTAATAAAAAAAATTCAGACCAATGCAGTATTACTACACACAAAGTTTCATTTTTTTAAAGTTCTGATTATATTTCTACATAAAAAAGATTTTGAGTTAAAACTAGGGCTGTCAAGTGACTAAAAAGTTTGATCACGATTATTTGTGATATTAAAAATATTAGTCACAATTGTGATTTTAATTGCAGTTAAAATAAAAAATTATAGCACGACAAAAACTCAATTATGCAGGTAATTTGTATGGTTGGGGGGTTGGCGTGGGCTGTGTGTGCAGGGGGGAGATTCTGTGAAGGTGTTGCGGGGCTGTGGATGGGATTTGAAACCCAAGAAGGGGGAGTCCCCACATACCCTGGCAGGATGTGGGGTACTGTGGGTGAGGAGTGAGGGGCAGCAGCAGGACTTGGGGAACTGTGGCCTAGGAGTGAGGGGCTGACAGTGCCCAGAAGGTAAGTCTGTGGAGGAGGAGGGAAGGGGGAGAGGGAAAGGGCGTGGGACAGCACAGATCGAGGCCCCCATGGTGAGGGAGGGAGTAGGGCAGAGCTGGGGAGAATAGGGCCCTGGGGCCAGGGTGGGTTGTGAGAACAAGCCATGGGAAGCTCATTAAGAGACATGGCTCCCCATTACTGTGCACACCCATGGGGAAGGCCTGGGGGGTATGTACCATCAATTTGTGTGCGAGGCAGAGGAAGGCTGGGACTCTGTGCCCTGCTGCCTTTGTCCCAGGAGCTGCAGTACTCCTGGATGTGACTCCAGCAGCTGGGCAGGCAGGGGACATGCAGTGTGGCTGGCATATGGCTCCTGGGGCAAAGGGAGAAGGGGGCACAGAGCCTCAGCCTGTACTGGGCAGCTTGTCTCTGCCCCATGCACAAGTCAAGCCACACATGCCACCCATGCCTCCTCCAGAGGTGCATGCAGCAGCAGGGAGTCGCACCCCCCCACACACCTGTGGAGGCCTCTGTCTGAACCGCCCTACACTCCTTCCCTCTTACCTACCCCTCCTCCTCCACAGACTTACCAGCATAGTACTGCTCTACATGCAGGCTGTGGCTGCTTATGTGAGTATGCACATGCCCCTGCCTTCCTGCTGCAGTCAATCGGAGCTCACACCTGAGCTGCCCTGAGGTTGTCTGTGCTAGCTAATGTTGTCAAGCAGCCAAATACTGAACTTCATATCTATAGACATTTCTGGAAGTTACAATACTATATCACTATTTAGTTTATAACCTGATCATTGAAGGAAGGACAAAGACAGGATAAAGTGTTCCACTGCAAGTAACAGCTTAAGTGATAGCATGAAAAGGTTGGAAACAATTCAGTCTACTTCTGCGATAGACTGCATAAAGCACAGAATATACAGCTTACGGTACTAATGCAAACAAGCATTAGTACTGTAAAAGGAAAAGCCACGTCTTCTGTTAAATTCACCAATTTTAAAAAGTGAAATCATACCTAGTAAGATAATCTGCAATTTTGGGATTTTTCAGGAGATCCACGAGTAGATCAACAGAGTATTTTCTTGTCAGAGTCCCATCCCCATTTACAAGAATGTTGAATATTAACTGAAAAGTCTGATGAATGTTTCGAGCATGAAACAGCTAAAAAAGAAAAAATTTATAGTATAAAACACAACAAAATAAATGATTAGCTACTTATCAAAACAAAGAGCAACTAGATTAACTCAATTGCTGTAATTTTCTCTTGTTCTTAAAATGTTATAACACCAACATTTAAAAAAATATATATTTACTCACCTTTTCCCCTACTTCTTCATTTAAAGTAAGGCTCGATAAAATTGAAAGTGCAAACACGACCATAGTCAAACTACTATGGGCCAAGAAACTTATCAAGGTACGGTAAAAACCTTTCACATTGTTCTAAAACAAAGGCAAAACAGATTAGCATGGAATAAAAATGCTTAAATTCATCAAATGAGAAATCAGTGTGCTCAGTAACAATAAGCTAAAATATTTATAAGTAAAAATGTAATCAAACCCCAAAACTCCAGCCTAAGGGGACCTCATCAATTTATATCTGTGCATGTATTGGGGTGAACGGTAACATCAAGGACAAAGAATTTAACTGAAATTTGACTGGGAAGGAAATCAGCAAAATAATTCAATTCTATCCCCAGTTCCCAAATGAAAGGATTACCATTTTATGAACATAAAATCTTTGTAGATAAAAGGCTGTAGACTACAAATCAGCATCTACTTCCTGTCTACTCAAGTAACATTCTTTTCATAGAGAGAGACTTGCAATGGAAATCTGCTTTCAGCATTTTCTAAGAATTAGCTTTTTACACATCAAAAATAACTAGGCAAATTACTATTTGTATAGCATCAGGGAAATGCCAGAATGCGTGCAGCTACATGCGCCAGTAAGGCAACATGATGAACTCCAGTGCAGTTCATGCTGGAGTTAGCTGCTCCCAGGCACAGCATTCACATGTGTGCCAGGGACCGCAGCAGACTGAACTGGGGCAAAGCATCCTAACTGGCAGGGGGCTAAGTGTTCAACCCCAAGCTCTGAGCAGTGACATCACACAGCAGAGAGGCTGGCTGGGGCACAAGGGTGCTAAGCTGCAGGGCTGGGCAGCAGGCAGCCCCCACACTTCAGCACCCTCATGCCCCAGCCAGCCCGTCACCATCTACACGTGTGTTTCAGCGCATGCAATTACTCTGCTGTAGGATAGTACTGTCCCTGATAATACTACCCTATGGCATAGTTAATTTACTGCATGCTAATACCAGTACACTTGTAAAACAATAATGCTTTACTGTGGAGATAATCTGTTAACTCCGCAGTAAAGTGTACATGTGGATGCACCCAGTTTAATTGATTCAAGGCAAAAGAGATACATTCAGCTACCAGTCCTGTTGCACTGAATTTGAGACGTTAGGAGTAGTAAAGCACAGTTCATTATTATTAAACAAATTAGCATGGTGGTATAATAAAAGAATGTTTTAACAAGACAAGTGATGTCCAAATACAACATTAAAAATCAGCATTAAGTTTTCGTTGTGAGCTAGGAAAGGCCATACATAACCTCAAATACACATTTTGTCAAAATCCAGCCAAATAATTTTGCCTACATCCACATAGAGCAGTGATTGGCAACCTTTCCAGGCTGTGGTCCAGAATGGCTCAGTTCAGGTCAGAGGCTGGTGAGTGCTAGTATCTGACCCGCAACAAAAGACAAGGTGCTTAAGTTAAAACTTTTACATCTTCAAATAATCAGTGAATTATATTTCCCCCCCCCCTTTCCCCAGAAAAAAATTAGTTGGTGGGCCTTACCGAAGATTTTATATGAGCCTGAATAGATAGGCTGTGTCGACAGAGATTTGCCATGAGTCCTAAACATGGTATTGTTAGCTCGTCTTCAGCTGATTGACTGAAAAAATTCCACAAAATGCAAGTATTCAACATTTAGAGCCATTCAACACTGTCCTCTGAGAAATTGTTTTCCATCTAATAACTTTTATTTCGAATTCCAGTACTAATGAGTTCTACAAGCATTCAGATTTGCAACAGCTATTCAGTCAGTCATCTGAAAGCAAAAAGTTATATGGCAGTCCAGCAATACAGAACCTCTAACCCATTGAGGGTGCAAGGCCAGAGACATCTACACAAGCACATGGAACTGCCTGTACAAGTATCTGAAGGATTGATGGCCACTTTTCTAAAGCAAATTCTAATGCCAAGAGGAATAGCAGCACGTTGCCATTATATTTTCATTTCTTTTTTATTCTTTGTTCATTTTTATGGGAAGAAATAGAACGACAAAAAGCTGTTGAAACTGACAAGTAAGCAATCGTTGCCTATTTGTAACATAGTGCTTTGAAAGAGACATCTGGTAACTCAGAAGCATTTACTCCATTATTTTTGATCTATAGCTTCATATTGAAGAAAGTTTAAAAATTATATTCCTTTAAAAATCCTCTGAAGCAAAGAAAATTGAACATAAACTCACACATGTTGCAGTAGGAATGAAATTAATTCATCAGAATTAGCACTGGCATGGAACACTCTGACATTATAAGTTAATTTCTGCAGAAGCTGAATACTCTAGGGAAACAAACACAATTGTTATATATATATTTCATTCCCAAAACATCCAACAAAAAAAGCATATGTTAGTATATGGGATAAATCCCTATCCATCAATGAGCAATAAGAACACTTTTGTTTATGATTTACGTTCATATTTTGATTACAAAACTAGTATTATAGAAATAATTTAGCAATAATACTGTATTTACTCAAAAACAAGCTGCCCCCCCAAGTCGATTCTCTATATGGAAAATTTATAAATGTTATAATTTTTCAGGTATAGAACCTAATTATTGGAGGTTTGCCCTGAACTTGTACCCTTCCCACTCCTACAGCAAGGGAAATATATCTGGGGGGATTCAGGGGGAACCCTTATCCTCTGCCCCCCCAAATTCTTCCCCCTGCCGACCCTTCCTTAGCTTCCCCTTACTGTCAGACCCTGCTCTCCCTGGGCACATAGATGTGAAGGACAAACTTGACAATACTGACTTAAAAAAAAAGATGCCTCTTACTATAGGTACCCATAGATATGGTTCATCCAGATACAGATCGTACATTTTACCTTTTTTGAAACTGGTGCAAGTTTTAGCACAGGTGCTCCATAAATACACTTTTAAGCAGCATTTTTGTATCTACTTATTTTTAAAACAAACTATGCACTATGTTAGTCCAAAGCTAAAAGGCTCATGATTTGTCATATAGCTCATTGGGCTGGGCCCCAGTAGAATCAGCAGTGTTTCAAGCCATAGCAACCCCACAGCTCTCCATTGCTCAGTATCTGCATGTACTTCAGACATCTTTCACAGAGGAGCCACGTACTAATTAGCCCCCACTCATGACTGGAACTGGGTCTTGTCCTAAGTCCTGGGATCCTCCAAAACTTCTTATGCAGATGAGGCACAAGGCAACTTGGTTTGGATCCCCCACCCCCAAGGAAGACATGACCACAGTGATCACAGACAACAAGCTGAGAACGGGGGTGACAGAGGGATTTTGGGTAAACTATTCAGGGGCCCACTTAGTGATGTTTGGCAAACATTTAAGACTGGTGAAGAAATAGGAATTGTTGGAAATGGGAAAGAAAGGCACAGCTCAGCTGTGGGAATGAAGAGGAAGTCAAAAAGTATTTGTTATAGTGGTTCTCCATGACTTTAGAGTCAGCACAATAGGCACTACTATATATCTGATTCAGATGAGCTACACTACAATATCTTTGTGGTAGGTACATCTGGCTTGGACAATTTAAAAAAAAAAAATTTTTGCGTTCCAACATGGCAGGGGAAATACCATGACCACTAAGGTGGTTTTCCTAGTCGCCCCCAGGGATGGCCGCTTTTCTAGCATGGGGTAGTACTTGCAGAGGTAACATATAGTAAACCTCTCGCTGCTGGAGCGGGAAGATCTTGGCTTTATGCCTACTTTATGGAAATGGGAGACTTTTCCCTAGCTCGTTCTTGGGGCCTTACAGCCGAGGGCAAGTGAAACTCAGGGGCATCTGAACCCCAAGCCTCTGGGCTTGGGACTGCACTCAGGATGCCTGCCAAAGGATCTGGAAACATCTGAAGCCAGGAGTGGGGAAAGAGGGAGGACGGGGGATATTTGCTGGCAGTAGGGCTGCTTATGGTTCTTGACTAGCTCAGATTTGGATTAGAACATGAAAAATTATCTTAAAAATTATATATACAGTTGTCCAACATGCCATGCATTTTATAATCATACTCAGTGTCTGCTGCATTTAATCAAATTCATAGTTGGTTTCCATTATGCGTACATGCTGCTTTCAGCGACAATTTAAAGAAACCATCATTTGATTTCAAAATTCTTGGGAGACATCCAAATACAACTGTCAACCATAAAATTATTTACTTGAAGTTAAATAAGCAAGCGATTTAAAATAGACGCACATTTTTTATTTAACCTATTTTTCAAAAAAGAGATGGTTTTATGGAAATTTACACAAAAATGCTATTTAGAACCAAACTACCTTGCACAAAGAAGACTATTTTCTAGCTGTGTTTCAAAGGCCTCTCATCCGCAGGCTCTTTATATTCAGCAAAGAGATTTGGGTTATTTTGGAAGGCTTTTAGAGGCAAGGATTTCACTCAGAGTATTGACCATGCTAACTGACATAAGAACTCCTGAGATGAAGCAATGCAAACATTTAGGTTAGCTGCTGCCATCATCCCCTTATGACAGTTGTCTGATAGTTAAAGCAAAACATTATTTTTAGAAAAAGTTCACTTCACAATTCAAGTAGAATACTAACGATTACTTTTCCTACCGGTAATAAAACTGGATTGTTTGGATTGGTAGAGCTTCTATGAACCACTCCTGCCAGTACGCTAGTCAGATTATAAGTATTCTGAAGAGCCTCCTTGGCTTCATTGTCTGAAACTAAAAGGTAAAAGACATTCTGTTAAAGAAATGCTAACTTAATTGAAATTGCACAGGATTAGCTAGTGGTCTGAACACTAAATTAAGGCCCCTGGCAGATATACACCTAAGACATGACTTAATGTGGTAACTGCACCACAAAGAGTAACCAAATTGCACATTTAGGCAATGAATGACACATCAAAACAGGAAATCAGCTACAAGATTATTCCACAAAACGCATGCAAGATTCTTGTAACCAGTTTTCATTGCACCTTAAATTGAATCTGTAGCAGGGTAGCCCTGATATACAGCCTGATCCTGGCTGTCTGACAGGGTTCCATTGACACCCCCCCACCGGCAAAAGGCTACACTCTACCGATTTTCAGATTGCCAAGCTGAGGGGAGCTCATCGGCTGGGCCAGGGTGTGAGTCAGAGGGAGCTGGAAGGGTCACCATGACCTGGTGTAGTGGCTTCCTTGTCCCATGGTTCTGGAGGCAGCAGAGGACCAGTCAAGTCACAGCGAGTCATGAGACTCCCTGCAACCTTACAGTTGACTGCCTTGGCCTGCAGCTCCCAAAGAGCTGCAGAGAAAGGTAGGTAACATGCCATAGCCACAGGAACCTTTAGAAAGGTTGTAGCCTGGTTGCACACAACTTTCTGCCATCCTTGGTGCATAGAGACTGGGGAATGTCCTGGACCTTGGGGTCTACATGCTTGGGCCTTAAAAAAAACACATGCAGATGAGCTGAACACAAGGTTTTCTGACATTCTAGTACATAAGTCTCAGGGACTGGCCCCAGATACAAGTCTGAGACTGTGGGTCTCTGGCTCATGACCACATCAGAGTCTCAAGTTAGATTTTGTGCAGTCTTGCAGTTGAGGCTGACAATCAGCTAATAGTTACTGACCTATGCAGGCCCAGTACATCAAGCTGCAGGCTTTGAACTTCCTGGGCACTCCCTGCACTGGCATGTAGTAATAGAATGATTTGGAATTGATCCCAGATCCTGAAAGTATGTGTCCTGCTATGTACATGTGGCTTGGCAGGGGGTGCAATTGTTGGGATTGGAGATCAGATCCCAATGCACTATTACATGAAAATGTGCCAGGGGCCTAAGAACCATGTTGTCCACATTCCAGCACAAGTTTTTCAAAACTTCTCTCCATTTCCACATGTTGCGCTCCATTCTTCTATGAAATGGTTAATATTAATCTTGGAATGTTGTGAAATTTAGGAAATCTGTCTCTGTACAACTGATAAATTGTGCTTGATTACTTGAATAAATTTAGGATGACCTTTGTTCACTGTTTTCATGATTCACATTCCTTTTTCTAATTTGTGGCAGTAAATCTGCATAGTCAGAGGAGACTGGCAAACTGACATCTGATTAGAGCTACCCAAACACTACAAGAGATATACTGAAAAATAATTTGTTCTGCCCAGGTAGAAGCATGGGCTAGTAACTGACCAGCAGGTTACCCAGATGGAAGTCAATCACCTGGGGTGACCAATCCAGGGTGTCACTTGACAAAGATGGAGGAAGAAGTTAAGAAAAAATAAATGAGCTTTCATCACCCATTTTAGAAGAGTGGCTCTATAAATTAGAGGAAAAGTCATGAACAGTACAGATATCCTAAACACAATAGAGGAACTCTGATAAAGTAGTAAAGAATACTCAAGTGTGACAAGGTACCCAAGACAGGGAATGGCATGTAGGGACTTTACCTAGATCTGTATCTAAAAAGTGCATTACATGCTTTATCTACCACACATCTATGAAGGCATGCACAATAAACCAGAGTGGCCACATGCTGAAGCTGTGTAAATAGGGGTGCACCATAAAGATTTTTTTGGCTGATACCGATGGCTGATTATTAAAATCAGCCATACTGGAGGATACCAATTCAATAACTGATTTGGTTACATGCGACACCAGAGACTGTTTATCTAGGTCAGTACTTTAAAAACAGTACATTTTTACAAGCACAAAATGGTTTACTTATGTCAGTACTTTAAAGTGTCCTGACATAACTAAACCTTTTTTTTTTAATTTTTGTGCACTCCAGCAGCCTCCAGCATCACATACATCAATGTCCTAGCACTTAAATATAGCAGCAGGGGTGCTTAAACTAAAGCTTGCCAAATGAGCTTTAGTTCAAATGCTGCCACAACCATTTTTAAGCACAGGGACACCTTATAGCAGGGCAGAGCCAAGTGGGATGAGGGTGGATGTGGGCTGCTTACTGCAGGCTTGGGGATCTCTGCCCTACTGTGTTTGCCCTGGGAGCCCTGCATTGACAACCTGTCGCCTGCCCGCCCAGCAGCAGAAGGCACAATTCACTGTCCACACTGTCAAGGGAAATACAGCAGAGTGGAGAGCCCCAAGCCCACAGTGAGCAGCAAGCATTCGCCTTGTGCACAAATCACAGCAGGTGTCCAGTGTTGGGGAGCTTCCTGACCCCATCTCCCTGGACAAACCACCTATGGCTCTCATGCTCCCCACCCTGGGTCTCATGTGCTGCCTTGGCTGGGCAGTGCCCCCAGCCCCAGCTTCACTGTGGAGGCCTCAATCTGTTCCATGCCCCTTCCCCTCCATATTTACTTGGAGGGAGCTGCTCTCCACACTGCCCGGCTGTTTTCCTGGCTACATGCACGCATGTACCCCATATCTCACTCCCAGCAGCCCCAAGCAGGACCCCTTGCAGGCTAGAATGCCACTTGCCTGCAAGGGGAAACGCACCATTTCCAGAGGGAACCCGGGCATCCAGGGGGCCTGCCTGTGCAGGGAAGAGGGAACCCAGGCTTCCAGGGGGCCTGCCCCTGCAGGGAAGAGGGAACCCAGGCATCCAGGGGCCATGGCCAGAAGGCATAATTAATTATACTTATTGGAGAACATTATCCGCTACAATAGCCAAAAAAAAAAAAAAAAAAAAAAATCAAGAGTCCATTATAAACAAATCACCCTTTTCGTCTGCCTTGTTTTGTATTCCTTCCTCACTCTCTCCCTCTTTGATCAAGGGTGAGACTGGGCTTTAAAGCCCCTCTTCTCTTAGCTGGCTATGGTGGGTGTGGCTTTTTAGTTTCATCCCATACAGGGGGCTACTTGTGAATGCTTCAGGCTAAAAGAAGCATCCCAAAATACCTAAGTAGGCTAAGCATCCCCAAAGTCAACAGGGTCCCCTGGGCTGCACAGGGCCCTAACGAACACCAGGACCTGGGTAGTGGCAGTGGTCACCCCAGGCTTGTGGGTATACTCCAGGAAGGGGGTTGGCTGGATGCAGGTACCCCAGGGGAGACACTCAAAGCATGGTTCATAAATTAATTTGTGTGCAAAATGTCACTAACTGCAGCAGTATGATGCTTTATCACAAGCATTTAAAAAATGCACTTGTTTCTCTTAAACAGGTAAATAAGTTACCTAATTGTGAAAGCAAAGAAACCACAGAAAGGGTTAGAGAAGAGCTTATATTTGGGTCTTCAATAAGCTCTACTAGACAAGACAGACATTCACTTGGCAGTATCTGGTTTGATACAAACAAGCGGGTCAACTTCAGTCCAAAGATAACCTGAAAAGACAATTTCGAAAGTAGGTTATTATTCATCTGCAACATAGTTTGTCTTCTTTAAATGCTAGATTCAAATTGGGGAACTGTACTGGAACTGAAAAATGCAGTATACAGCCAGCACACATGGATGGCATCATTAAGTAGAAGAATGAATATCTTGTTATCTCTTCCATCTATTTCACATTTGTTTATTATTTGTACAACTCTCAAAGCATGGAAACAGCTTTTGCCGCTTTTCTAAATAACTTTTAACTCACATTTTGTTTGTTTATTTTGATGTTGTAGCACCTACTCCAAAAGTTTATTTTAACAACTCTTAAGGGACACAAAACACTAGCAGCATATAGCTATAGATTGGTAGTCAATGCATTTATTTCTATATACAGAAACTGGAAGAATACGCATTTACTTCTCCATGAAATAAATGAAGTACCAGAGAAATTAACTATTGGGTATAGACAGGCTGAAAGCATGGTTAAAAAATTGTTTAACAAGGCAGTTTAAAAGGGAGCCCACCATGAACTCTGACAGTCATTTACACCAAGAGACAGCAACAAAAAGGAGTGATGCTACGTAGGGACATAAAAGACATCCCACATGATGGGATCAGTCACCCAGCATCAAGAAGCAAAGTCCAGTTATGGATCCAAAAGCAATTCTGTTCTTTAAAAAAACAGAAAAAAAAACCATCCTAAGTGAGAAGTTTGAAACAGCTGGAGACAGGACATGGCATCTGTGTATGTTAGGTCACCCAGCTTCTCATTGGTGCTGCCTAAAGAACAATAAAAAAATTTTAAGGTGGCACAAATGCAGAGCAAATAGATGCCCTTACCATTTTCTTAGGCACACGACAGAAAAATCAGTGGTGCAACAAAAGGGAGAAAGAGACTCGGCTGCTTTATTGCAGTGGACACCTAGTAGCTTGGGGCACTTCCCCCACTCAATTATCCCCCCTGGGGCCAGGGGAAAAAACAGTTTTAAGTCAGCTGCCCATCCATGCCATGGCTCTGGAGCAGGGACGAAAAACAAAAATGTTCCTCCTTCCAGTCAGACCCCCAGGTAGGAGAAAACTCCTGCTCTCCCCACTGCCCTAAACCCAAGCCATGGGTCTGGGGCAGCAGGGAAAAGCACTTTCCTGACTAGCCAGCCTGGCTCAGTAGGAGGGAAATCCTGGCTATCCCCCTGCTCCAGATCCACTCCGTAGGAGCCGTAGGGTAAGTGCTTGGGGCTGGTGGGGGTGGCAAACACCAGCACTCCTGCTGCCCCAAACTCATGGGTCTGGGGCGCTCCCCCTGCGGGGCTGGGGGAATCAAGGAAGCATGCTTCCCTGCTACCTCAGCCCCACAGGGGAGTCTGGGGAGCAGGGAAACCACCACTACGTGCAGGACAAAGGGTGAAGTAAATCAAGTGACTGCTCCCCTCGGGGCATCCATTTCTAGCCCCACGAGGTGGACAGGAGGTAGCCCCTGACTCTGCCACTTTATTTCATGGCACTTCCCTGACAGCTGCCCAGTGCTCCAGGTCCCCCTGGGCCTGGGCAGCAGGGAAAGGGCTTCCTCCTTTCGTTCGGCCACCGGAGGGGCTCTTCCCCACTGCCCAGCCCCACAGCACGGAGTGGGGGAGGGGCCGGGGGGGCTCCACTATGATGTCACTGCCTACCCTAACGGCCCAAGGGGCGACGGGTGGTGGCCGCCGCGAGGCCAGGCGGAGTGACGTCACGGGGACCGGCGGGGGAGGGGCGCTCTCACCTCCAGGCTGCGCTGCAGCTGCGCCGCGTGCGGGCCGGTCCTGGCGGCGCGGTACTGGGCGGCAGCTAGCAGCAGCGACTTCATGCAGGCCGCCGCGTCCGCCGCCATCGCGCCGCCGGGCTTACAGCCGTGCCCCTCCGCCCGCACTCGTATTCGGCGCCTGTACCGCC
Source organism: Caiman crocodilus (assembly GCA_030014935.1). Classification (NCBI taxonomy): domain Eukaryota; kingdom Metazoa; phylum Chordata; order Crocodylia; family Alligatoridae; genus Caiman; species Caiman crocodilus. The sequence continues at coordinate 4,445,834 of JAGPOW010003316.1, read as the reverse complement.
ATTGGGCTCCCGCGGTCCAGTCAGAGGAGAGCGCGGGAGCTCCGCCCCGCCACGCGGGGTATGCTGGGAGTACCAGGCCCAACCCCCCCCCCAAATTCCTCAGCGCGGAGCTGACAACGCCCGCCTGAGGCTCTGGCTTGGGGCGCGGAGCTGTGGTGACGTCATGGGGCAGGGCCGTGGTGACGTCAAGGGGGCGGGGGGCTGAAAAGGTTGCTTGTCCCTGCCCTGGGCGAGGGGCGTAGTTTGCTGTTAGAGACTAAGCGCGATAGAAAAGCATCTAATTAAAAATAGTCAGTAAAATACACAAATAAAAAATGGTCTGGTAAAATAAACAAACAGATGAATAAAATGATCTAATAAAATGATGCTAACCAAGTAAAAATGGTCCAAGGAAATAAATAAATAGTAATATATAAAAATAAAAGTGGCCTAATAAAATAAAAATAACTTACTGTCGTCTAATAAAATAATAACTGCATCAAGTGGTCCAATGAAATAAGTAATAATAAATAAATGCAGAGGGTCTAATAAAGCAGATAATAAAAATGGTTCAATAAAGAAATACTACAATAATGGTCAAAATAATTACAACTATGGTCTAATAAAATTATAAATGCCTCAAGTGGTCTAATAAGTAATAATGCTAATATTATAAAAGTCTGTCTGTCTGTCTGCCTGTCACGCTTTATTCGCGCTGTGATTGGCTGACAAGCCGCCAGCGTGTGAAGGAGCGTTCCAAGAGGAGGAGGACCCACCCCCAGCCGGGGGAGAATCCAGCCCGTGGTGTCAGGGCGAGCGGCGGGCCCTGGCCGACTGGGCCATGCTGGGGGACCGGGAGGAGCAGGCTTGGAGCACAGTGCGGGAGAAGTGGAGAAAAGGCTTGCTCCTGCCCTGCCTCAGCTGCTGCCACGCCAGGCTGGGCCTGCTGCTCCCCACTGCGGCGACGGGCTGGCTTCTCTCTCAGCTGGGGCCCAGGCTTCCTCCCCTACTCGGACCCAGGTCCCGTCTTCCCTCACCCCACATCTTCCTCCCGTCAGCTCTAAGCCTGCTCCTCCCATTCCCCTGCCACTGCCAGGTCAGCCTGGGCCCGCTGCTCCCCCTGCTGCAGTGGGCCGGCTTCTCCCCACGCTTGGGCCCAGTTTTCCCCTGCATCAGACCCAGGCCCATTCCTCCCCTTCCCCTACTACTGCAGCAGGGAGAGGGAGAGCGGGCCTGGATCCCCAGCAGCAGGAGGTAAAGGGAGAGTGGCCCAGACAGGGGTGGGTCATTCCTGATGGGCAATTTTGGCTAGTAATAAATAAATGTAAAAGGTCTAATAGAACAAATAATTATAAAAATGTTCCAATAAAATAATAAATACCAAGTAAAATGGTCTAATAAAATAAATAATAAAATGGTCTAATAATAATTAAATGCAAAAGCTCTAATAAAATAATAAATAAAATTGGGCTAATAAAAGATATCACACCTACCCAAAGAACCTTGTCCACCAGCCCTGTATTTCTGTGCACCACCACCCCACAAGGTCCTGGCAGCCAGAGAGGATCCAGGCTCAAAGTGGGGAGGTTGGCTCCAGCCCCAAGCCAGCAATATGGGAAAAATCCACAGGCCCTAGTAGCATTACAAAACCTGGGTTCAAATATGGCAGGGCTTACCCAGCCAACACCCAGAAATCTGGGAAATGCCCACCTCCTGCCGCTCCTCATGGGCAGGCCCAGAAGAGCTGCCATGGATTAGGTCAGTGGTTTCAGTGCGTGGGCTGCAGATTACCCTTTCCACCAATAATGTTCCTGCTCTCAAGCAATTTTGAACAAATGTAACAGTTTATTAAAGATAAATAAATAATAAGAATAATTTATTTTGGGGGCTTTTCAGCCTGGAAAAGCGCAGGCTCAGGAGCAATCTGGTGACCACCTATAAGCTTATCGGGCTGCTCATCAGGATCTGTGGGTTCACCAGAGCACCCCAAGGGCTGACAAGATCGAACAGTCACAAACTCCACCGTGACCGATTCAGGCTGGACATAAGAAAGAACTTCTTCACTGTCCGAGCCCCCAAGGCTTGGAATAGACTGCGGCTGGAGGCGCTTCAAGCCCCCACTCTGAATGCCTTCAAGACACATTTAGATACTTATTTTGCTGGGATCCTATGATCCCTGCTGACTTCCTGCCGGGGGCTGGACTTGATGATCCTCTGGGGTCCCTTCTAGCCCAAATGTCTATAAAATCTATGAATTAAACTTTATTTAATTCCTCCTCCAACTACTAAGCTTCCCAGAATCATTTCCCTTCAAAAGAAAACAAAAGAATCCCCCCAAAATAAAACAAAACTGTAGGCTACTTCTAACACTGGCCTCAGCCCAAATCACAGTGAGCCCCAACCTCCTGGTGGCCCCTGCACAATGGTTTCCTACAGGTTGTGTGTACTTTCCAAACAAATCAGGAAGGGAGGCTAGTGACACAAAGACCTGCCAGTGACTCAAGGATGTTGCCATACATTAAAGTTTTTTAGAGGTCCAAATCAAGAAAAGGACACAGACACTTGCCCTTCTGACCCAGCAGACCTTGGGTATTTTAGACATACAAGCGCCATGGCACCAGGTGCTTTGAAAAGGGCACATCACGTCCTCCATCACGTGCAGTTGTATAAGCAGTGAAATGCACATCAGCAAGTGCTAGCAGCTGCTTCTGAACTAAAACGCATAGAAAGCGTTTTCTGCATGCTGACACACATTTCACTGCTTATACAACTGCAAGCAACACAGTGCCATGCATGTCAGCTCGCGTGCGGAGCACACTCAATTAAATGAGTCTGCTCCTATGATGCGCCAGATCTCCAGTGCGTCCGGGCACGAAAATGTGTGCGTATAAATGCCCAGGCTATGCAAATCTCAGAACACCTACAGCAGGCCACATGACAAACCATACACACCAGCAAGTTACACATAAAGTAGTTTTCCTAAAATAGGAAACAGCCCTTTCTCTTCTTCGGCAATAACCGTTTTCCCGGCATGTATAGCATGTGTGTTTTTGCAGTCTGTTTTTGCAATCTCCATGCAGTCTGTCCCAGGAGAGCATACGGGAAGGGTTAACTCGCCTGCCCAGCTGCTGCTACTGCCTGAGCTGCTGCTCCTGTGACCCAGAGAGCAGCTGCAGTGACAGCTGGGCAGTCAAATTAATCCTTCCCTGCCTGCTCCCCTGGAACAGACTGCACAGGGCAGCTACAAGTAAATAGGGGGGGGTCTAGGGTGCTGGGGAGGGTGGGAAGCAGGATGCAGGTGGGGTGTTTACATTAAAGTATAGCCTAGAGTGGCTACACCTTTGCATAAGATAACCTGGGTAACAGGGATCAGAGATAATCCTGCCCTGGAGTGGCATAATTTGAATGCGTAAAACTAGTTTCAGCTGTTCAGATGTGTGGACAGTCCAGGGGTTAAGACCTCCAGAAGCTGCCCAGTATTACCATGTAGCAAGGCCTTTACATTTACAGTGGCACCAGTGGCTCTAACAGTTAGGAACTCTTTCAAGCATTAATGGAAAAAGTAGCCTTGTGCCTTACGCGATGCAGAGAAGTATCTTAATTTTACAGATGTGAGATAGATACAGAGAGGTCTACAAGCATGCCCATCATAGACTGGCAGTGGCAGACCTAAGTGTAGTATTTCTGCCCTGTTTCTGACACTAATCACTAGCTACAAGTAATCACCTTCAAAATTAAACTGCATTTTATACAGAAGCTTGCCTTACCTCTTCAAATCTAATTCTTGTTTAAAGAAAAACTATAAGCAATCAACCCATTTCCAGTTTAAAAGGTATGCATCAAGTTATATTACCAAAACAAATAGCAAATAAAGAAAACTTCACAAAATCATCTGTGTAAGATTTAGGAGTTTAGAAGTAATCTGTAAACAGTATTGCTTATAGATAAGAAAGTCAAATGTTCCTTAGTTACTTTCATTTGATTTTTTTAACCTGTACAATATAGACTTAAAATTTGAAAAAAACAAATACAAATAAACAACACCCCCCCTTCCCCCGCTTGCCTATACTATTTTGTCAGCAGTATTAGCTTGTTCCAGTGCTACAGGGATATATTACTCTTCTTTGGATGAATCTACACATGCCATTAACACAACACAACACAATAAACTCTGGGGCCAGTGTACTACTCTGGAGTACACTGCTCCTGGGCACAGCATCTACACTTGCACCTTAAGCAGCAGCAATTTGAGCTAGGGCAGAGCAGTCCTGGTCTGGCAGGAGGCACACAGGGTCAGCCCCAAACAGTGGCAGGGGCAGTGTCAGGACTAGCAGGAGTTGGGCGTCTAGCTGCCAGCAGACTGGGCTGACCAAGTGCAATTTGCTCCTGGCAGTTATCATCTACATGTGCATTTGGTCTCACTTAATGACTCCACTGTAAAATAGTACAGTCCCTGGAGATAATCTTATGATAAAGTTAATTAGTTTACTATGCCTTAATACTGGGACACGTGTAGACTGTGACGCTTTACTAAGGAGCTACTTCTGCAGTAAAGTGTATGTGTAGATGCACCCTCTGAGAAAAAGCTTCTCTTCATTGAAATTCTACCCTATTAATTGACAATGAGACAAAACCAACACATCATGCATAAAGCTCTTTTTCAACACTCTATGGAGCCTATTGAATTTGGATCACATTAGATTTTAGCTTGCCTACTAGAAATCACTCTCCCACATCCAGGAAACATATTCACATTGTGATTTTCTAACAGGGTATATAAATACAGGGTACAGAATGTCCCAAAACATGGAAGACCATTGCTTTGATGAGCTGGCAAAAAGGAATGAATTCTAGAAACAAAAGTCTGTACACAATAATACCCAGCCAGCAAAAATAGCCATGCTCAAGAATATATTTCTCAAGGCAGAAATCTTCAACTGATCTGCTGTGATGTAAATTAAAAAGATAGCTTCCGAATAACCAGGTTCTGGCCATTCACTGCAAGACATCAACGTAATCACCATCTTCAAGTTCTGTATAAACAAAACAAACAATCATATACCAGCATGTCAGTATTTAAACATTACAATGATCTTTTAGGGGGAGATAGGGTAGATTATTCCAGGCATATTTTATCCATTTGTTTCATTTTTTCAGAATGGGCTCATCTAATGTATGTAACACAGACTATGCACAACACTAATCAGGACCAATGTTTCTAAGATTGAGCCCCCAGGATCACTTCCCTGTACAGATCCTGTGAGTGAAACTGGTGGCAACTCAAGCTGAGAAGATTCCACAACCCAAGAGCTCACTCATTTATTAACCTCACACAAAAAGCACAGTGAAAAATGTAGCAAGAAATACTCAACTGTCCCCAAGCAGAGACACTTTACAAGACTTAACCCCCTTTTCTCTCATACTCAGCATGCGCATCTACACATGCTATTAATGAACTGTAATCTTACAGTGCAGTAAAATACTGTGCAGTAAATTTTCCTCGGCAGGGCATCTACCCAGGTAATAGGGAACTGCTTAGTAGACTAATCTACTGCACATGTGTAGACAGAGGTGCCTTACTGCACAGTAGATTAGTCTATTGCACAGTAAAGCATCTTGTGTTAACACGCCCAGCATTAGATATAGTATTTCTTTAGGATTCAGTGGGAGCAGGGCCCTTGTTCCAGGAGCTCTGCAATCCTTTAAGCAGACATCTACAGCCAAACTGTTCCTGAAGAATAAAGAAATCATCAAAGCTGGCTAAGGACTAATACTGAAGCCTTCGCTCATGTGAGTAGCTCTGTTAACATCAGGAGAATTAACCACATTCTCATGGTTTGCATGAGATGACCAGCTGAGAAGAGGCCACCTTGAGCCCACAGACCTGTCTAGAAAAAGATCTTGTGGCTTCCTTTGTGCAAAATGTTAATGTACATGACTACATTACTTTTTTAACTCCCATCTACCTGTGCAAGGATTTTTTTACTTCAAAGGAAACAACAGCGCTTCTAAAAGCAAATGTAGATTATATGTAGAGCATCCACAGTGTTAGGACAAATATCAGGGCACTTTTATAGGGGTTCTGATGCATTCTAATCAGAATAGGTCAGAGCAGACTTGACTAATTGAGTCTGCTGGAGAGTTTTATTCAGAATGCTTCAACGTCTCATGTATTCAGCATCCTGCATTTCAAAATGACAGTGGGGGTGCTTTAACTAAAGCTCATCTAATGAGCTTTAGTTAAATTGCCCCTGCCACCAGTTTGAAACATGGGATGCTGAATACGAGACACTGCAGGTGTTTTAATTAACCCCCTCTGCCCCCACTTTGGAGCACATGTATAGGTACCCTAAGTAAGAGGTTTTGTTTCTAGCCTGTGATCCAAAGTGAAGAATCAGTATTTCTTACAAGAGGTGAGACTGTTTAGCATAACTCATTAAACAATGCAGCTACAGTCATAAAACTTGCTCCAAAACTCTCACCTCAGGCTCAGAGCATTTGATCATAGTAAGTGATCTATGCCACAGCCAACTGTCGTTTTAAAATAGGGAGGCTTTAAAAAAACCTGCTAGCATAAATAAAGCTTTACTTAAATTCACAAATTTACTATCCTTCTCTCTGCAACAGAGTAGTTGCTCTAGTCAGGTTCTTATCCCTTGCTGAAGTCCACACTATTTCTCACTGCAGTACAGCTATAAGGCTGGGGCTGCCATCCTGCACCATCTGGTGGGGTTTGGAGGGTGGGCAAGAAGGCGGGGGGCATAAACGGCATGTGCCCCTGGCGACTGGGGGGGGTCATGGCTGCGCTGGTGGTGGCTGGAGCACAGTGGCATTGAGCAGAGAGCTCCCACAGATGCTACCGGCACTGTCGGTGGTGGGCAGTGGCGGCGGGTACCAACCAAGGGAGCCCTCCCTGTGTGCACCCTCTATGCATCGCCCCTGGGGGGCTCCAATCCACTCGTCCCCCCTCCAGCACAGGCCAGGCAAACCCCAGATGATAGCTCAGTGTGGCTTGTTTTTTCCTCCTCCCTTTCCTTTCCTTTTCTGATGACATCGCTAGGGGTGGGGCTGGGACTAATCACATGACAAATTAATGCTAAGGAACACAAATTCCCTAAGGTGCTCTAAAACAGAGTGCTTTCATCTGATCCCTCATTTGAGGAGGGTTAAGTTTTGGCGCAATCAGTCACTTTAAAAGCGCTCTGCAGCCATGCACATGTGTCACAACACAGCTGTAGAGTGCTTTCAGGGGCCTGATTGCACGAAAAATGTAACTTCTCTGTGCCCCAAAGGGCAAAGTGTAGACTCTAGACACTTGCCCCTTTATAACAGTGTCTGGTATTGTTGGTATGTATCACTATTTAGATATCCATTTTGGCTTGTATGCTTAATAGGACAATGTCTTGTAATGCCATATTGAATAACAGTCAGCCAAATGGGATGGGAGGGGACCTGCTGGCCACAGCCAGAGCTGCAGGGGCGACTGACACACTGCAGCCCTGCCCCATGTCTACACTAGTGCTGGGACATGCAGCCCCAGCCTGGGGGGGGCTTCTGACTTGGGTGTGTGATGGGCTGGTGGGAGCGGTGGAAGTGACAGCAGGGCTGTGTGTGTGTGTGTGTGTGTGAGAGAGAGAGAGATGGGGGTCAGGGATGGGGGACATTTTGGGTAGGAGAAGCTGCCAGAACCGGCTTAGAGAACCACTGCACAGAGATGCTTGTGCAGGGGAGGCCAGCCTGGAAGGGAAGGGGCTTGCCCAGCCCAGTCCCTGAGCCCCAATCCAGGGCTTCCTGGGAACATCCTGGAAATCGCTGGGGCCTGGGCACAGACACAGAGAGCAGAACAGCAAGGGCTGGCACTGGTCAGAGCCACAAAGCAGGATGGGACAGCTGCCGCTGGACTCATGTCTTGCTGCTGGGTTGGAGCCGCTGCCGGGAGCGAGCTAGTGGGGACAGGCAGGGGCTGCAGGTCAGGAGTGAGGGGCACCCGGGGGACAGCTGTGAGCTGAGGGTGAGAGGCAAGGACAGGGGCAGGGCACAGGCATATCAATGCTGGTCAGCGCCCCACATCCTGATGAGTGAAGGGGGCAGGGACAGCTCTGATTTTTCTAAGACAAAAAAACCCAAAAGTACATGCCAAAGTGTACAGATATTTAGAATTCATTTTGTTATGATGATAGAGGCACTTGTAGGCTTCCAAACTGCTTTAAAATTGAAAATATATCAATAAAACTTTGCCCAACTGACCTCTCTCTATATAGTGGCATTTCATTTCAATCACAGAACACAGATTTTGGGTTCTTTAATGAGAGAATTTGAGTTCTTTATAAGAAAATTTGCAGTTTTTAAATGTGGAACACCAGGATCTCTGCTCATGAAGCAAGTGGTAAGACCTGGGCGAAGGAACCTGTCCCAGGCCAGCACTGGGGAACCAGCTAGAGGGCACACGAGGTAGCTGAGCTGGCCATTTGGGGCCAAAAGGACACACTGTGATAGTTCAAAGTGGGCCACCACAACGAGCACATCTTCTGGGCGGTAGCTGCCCAGATGGCAGGGTGAGAGCACCAGGAGACATGACAGCAGTTTCACACAAAGGCCAACTGTGCAGCCGCAGCCCACTGGCAGCTGGCCCAAAGGTGTAGGAGACTGCTGTGGTGTTCATACCACAGTCCAGGCAGCTGTGTGGTCCCTGTCTGGGTCTGGCAGACATGTAGATGTGCCACTGCTAATTGTGCCCAGGGAACTAAACATAAGGGCTGTACAAAATTTCTCCAGCTGTTCTGTTTTGATGCTGTTTTGACTTGTTTTGAGCTCAAATCAGTGACATCAGAACCAAACGAAGGGCTTTGAAACAGCTTTGAAATTAAACAAGGGCAGTCAAAATGTTTCAAAAGTTTCAAAACATTTCAAGTTTTGAAGCTCAAGCTGGGCTTGCCTGCAGGGAAACAGAAAGTATATAAGGTGTGTGCATCAGGATCTGGGAGAAAAGCTGTTCATCAGGGCTCCCAAAGGGATAACTAGGTCTCATGGCCATAAATTCTAGAAGGCCAATTCAGTATATAAGGAAAAACTTCTTATATACTTACAGGCAGCCACCAAGTCTCCCCTGAGCCTACTCTTCACCAGGCTGAAGAGTTCCATGTCCCTAGGCCCTTTCTCATAAGGCCTACTCTCTTGGCCTTTCATCATACAGGTGAATCTCCTCTGGACTCTCTTGAGCTTATTCAAGTCCCTTCTGAAGTGAGGGGCCCAAAACTGGATTCAGTACTCCAGCTGCCGTCTCACTGAGGCCGAGTAAAGCTGAAGGATGACGTCCCTGGTTTTGCTTGAGATGCATTGGTGGATGCATGCCAGAGTGTGGTTTGCTTTACTGGCCATGGCATCACATTGGTGGCTTATGTAACCTTGTGATTAATCAAGACCCCCAGGTCCCTTTTGACTGCGGTGTTAGAGGGCATATTACTGCTGGACCTATAAGCAGGGTGCTGTTTTTTTCTTCCAAGGTGGAGCACCCTACATTTGCCTACTTTGAATGCCATCAGGTTTTGGTCCACCCACTTTGCAAGCATGTCCAGGTCAGCCTGTATCCCCAGCCTGCCCTCCAGCATAATTGCCTTTCCTTATAGTTTAATGTCGTCCGTGAATTTTGCCAATCTGTATCTGACACTCTAATCCAGATAATTAATGAAGACATTTAAGAGTACTGGCCTGAGCAATGAACCTTGAGGGACTCCACTGGTAACATTGTGCCACATGTTGGTCTTGTTGCCACATTCTTTGATAACAGCACAATTACTACATCTGTCTATACTCTATGTTGGCCTCAATGTTTTCATTGGCAGTTTCTGAACGGCTAAGGACAGACAGCCCCTTCCCGCTTAAGCAAGATTCATCATAATGCTGATACACAGAAGCAAAGAAGTGAGGGAAACCTACAGCACTTCTGTTTGTACTATGCGTGCTTATAGAATTAGGAGAACTCATTCTCAGAAATGCTAATGACAAGTGTAAAGAGACAAAAATCAATTTCTTACCATCATAAACATTTTCTGGGTATCCCATAGTTTTCCTTAATCTCCTTGATGGGTTTTGTTTTTTTACTGGATAGCGAAGATGGGTCACTATTCCTTGATTTGGCTTTTGATACTTGTATATTAAATCCTTTAAAGTTTTGAAGGACTGCTGGGGAACACCTCCAGAAGTCTGCAAGAAAAAGTGAAAATACTGATCTATGAAAGTAATAGGAACACAGGACTGGAAGGGACCTCCCAGACTATCGAGTCCAGTCCCCTGAACCTGCATACTTGTTCAACATGGAAAATGTATCAACACCAGAAACAGGATAAGTTTCAACAAATATTTCAACAGAAAAATGTTTAATGAAAACATAAAAACTCCTGGAGAATTTTTTGTTTTGTTTATGGAATTAGTCGTAGTAATTTATTTCTTTGCTGGGCATCCTTTCCCTTTTATATGAAGTTGCCACTAGTCTGCATAAGTTTTATCTGCATTTACAAAGAGGAAATTTTAATATATTATGACAATGTTATTAGGCACACTATGGAGCATACAAACAGTCCCTGTAGATTTCACTATGATGAAACTGGTATTGCTAACAAGCAAACATTTCAGGAGCTCAACAGTCAAGCTCCAGAAAACAGGTCTCCCAAACAGTCCAGTTCATAGGGTTCTCTTTTGTTTATTATTATGAACTCCACTGAAGACTCTGAAGTAGTTATGCCCAGCTCAAGGACAGAATAGAGTGATGGAGTGGATAGGGTTTTTGAGAACTGTAGCGGTGAAGTGAACGCATGGAGTTATTCCCCGATAAAGATATTTCCAAATCACAGGCACGTACAAGTCATCAGATTGGCTTTAAAGTGTATAAATAAATAATTTGGGGTGTCGCCGCCGCCCCCACCCCCACCCCGTGTCTTCTAGCATCACAGCCTTTAAGCTGCACTCTTATTTTGCAACCTGTTCTTTGAAGAACTGAATCTCTTTTTTCTAAATGAAAGCTAGGAGCTGGCGTTCTAAGACAAATAATAAACCTCATGGCACTTGTATAAAAACTTTGAGAGCAAAACTGGTCCTCAGATAATATGGTTAGCAACCACATCCTTCTTATCTAGGACCTGATTCTATAACAGGAAATAAGTGGAATTATTCAGAAAATACAAATTCTTTTGTTCACAGGCATAACAAACAATTTCTTCACCTTGGACAGGAATGGCCAAGGGGCCACAAGAAGCATCAGGCACTATTCTTGTGGCCCTTCTAAATTAACACCTAGGGCTGGTGCCCTGCTCACCCACCCCTGGTTACACTACTGCTCTTTTTATTTTATTAAGCCCTTATCCTTTCAGGAGCTCCAGGTAGGCGGACCTCTGCAACTGTAGTGTGTTTTATGCAGAAGCGGGGCCTTAGGGATGATAAATAAATAAATATCCAATTGTATTATTTTAAAAACCAAGAAAGCCCTTGCTTAGAATTCCTCTCAAACAACCATGAGGACAATTTTGATTTGCATTTACTGCCAAAACTTGGAAAGAAACTCAGTTTAAAAAAATGCTTGAATTACTATTCAGTGGGGGAAGACACAGAAAAAAAACCTCCAGAAAAGCAGCTGCTGTGATTTAAGAAAGTGAATAACTGCAATATTTATTTTTTCAATAAATCATGAAAAAATGGTAATAGAATGTAGTACCTTCCATTTGAAGGTTGCTGACCTGAATCCAAGCTAACTTGATAATGATTCAAAGTTATTATGTTCTGATAGCTTATAGCTAGTGGCTTTTGAGAAGCAAATTTGGTAGCCCTATTCCACTTACCTGGGAACAAAGATGTTGCTACAATTGATTCTTATTAATAAACATTCTGGAAGTCTTAGAAGAAACAAGGAGAGGCAGGAAAACATTTTAACCTGTCCTGGATCAAGGTAAAGTCTGCATAGTATGATAATGTGTCGGCCCTGTCTACAGAGTACAGGTACCATGCAATTAGCTGGTTAATTGCGCAAGTACCTTGATACCACCTGCGTGTGCAAAATACAAATACATGATAAAAAGCTCCAACCAGCTATAAAGTTAGACCTTGAAAATGTGTAGTGACTTTATAGTTGGTTGGTATCCAGCTTTAATTTGCAAATGTATCAGGGTCTCCCCTCCCTGTCTCAGCTGACAGGGCTCCCAACCCAGGGATACAATATGCCCAGTCAGGGCTGCGAGTGAGAGGCCCCAGCAGCTGCTAACTGTGGATCCTGGCAGCCAGGAGGGGCACAGCTGCCATGAAGTATGTGAAACCCCCAGAGCTGGAAAATCATGGCTGCTGCAATCTCCCAGCTTCAGGAGTTTGTGTGGTACCCCCATGGCTGGTAGGCCCTCAATTGAGGAAGCTTCCACCTCTGGAAACTTGTTTCTTGCTGAAATCAGGCTCCCCCTGCACCGGCAATTAGGTGTGATGGGATTTAAGACATGATCCCATAATCACACCTCCTGCCATGCACACATGGTATGGCAGGAGGCTCAAATGTGTGGACTGTGCATTAGATCCCACCACACCTTTATCTGCATGTATGAGCTAGGGACTGAAATGACACATAAACTGGTATACATGATCAGTAACCAGTTCAAATCTGTAATACAATAGAAGTTCAGTGCACATCAAAATGGCTGAAACTGGCTTAAGATAAACTGGGGTAGATGTAGTATCAGACTTAACTCATTTAGGTTAAATTGGTTTATTGGTGTCCCACATCCCCTCCAGATGCAAGTTAACTCATAGTCCCTTAGCATCCCAGGATGCTTTGCACATCCACCGCAACCCCCCCTACCTCTTTGCAGGGTGGGCTGGCTAGCCTTGGCCCAAGCTATCTGCTCCAGCCCAGAAGGGATGTGTGCTCTAGCACCCCCACCACTGCAGGCATGTGGCTACATTTCCAGAATCGAAAGCGACTGTCTGTTCACTTGCTTACTGGTTCAGTCTATGCAATTTAGACCAACCTGCAAAGAATAAATTAATTCAGCCTTGGGCTTTTTGACTTTCTTTATGGAGGCATAAAGGGGGCCATGCTCTTATGCCCCCTCCAATTTTAGGAGCACACAACCAACATAAGTTTCTAGACTTACCAGTTTTGTACATCTCCAAATGTTAGATTTACCCAGGATTACATGTTAATCTTTTAAAAAAATGAAAGGAGTTGTTCCAAAATGCAAAAGCTCATATGATTGTGCACTAACGCATTTGTTTACAGGTCACTTGACAGTTTTTGGTAAAACAGAAGAGCATTCCAATAGAATGCAGAAAGGAAGGCAGAAGAGAATGCAAAAGATTTTATGCTGTCAAAAAAGGTGGCCAGATCTTTAGATCATGGGTAAGCCAAGCTAAAAAGTGAACAATATGCTTAGGTTACAAAAAAGTGATGTAGAGATAGCAGTTACTTCTAAGCTGATGGGCAAAGGCAGGTGTTTTGCTAAGAAATCAAGGGTAGAGTGCAAGAATGGAAAAACATTATCATGGAAAAGATTTAATATAGGTATCTTCTCATCTGAGAAAGAAATTAAACAGTCATTTCCATTCCAGATGAAATGACATACTCTTACCTCAATCCTCAGATTTCCTTCATGTTCCCTGAAGATCCGATAAGTGTAAATCAGTTTTTCAAAACTGTAAAGAAATACCCTTGCATAAATTATGTTTGTCATTAGCAGTCCAGGAATTGTAGTGGTCTGACCTCATTTTAGCTGGAGAATTTACAGTATACACAACAAAATCACAAAAAGATTAAAATTCCAGTTTATCAATCTCAAGAAATGACTGTTATTAATAACATGTTGTCATCAACAACTGTGGGCTCATTACATTTTTTGCTAGAGTCTCACTAAATCTTTTCTAGAGTATATAATTTATACAAACAGTAGGTTGGAAAACAGCTAGCCATTTTATTGGTTTAGTTAGGCATCTCAAAACTAAAGACAGAGGCAATTCTGTAACTTAAATCCATCTATGTTATATACACCCATACACTCACACACCTCTTATGAATATACATATGTAACAGGTCTTTTAAAAAGGCACCAAATCTTTTAAAATGGATATTTATAATACCAATATTTCTCAAAATCCTTTTTTAAATTAAAATTTAAAATTTAAAATTTTGAAATGCCAAAACCTTTAAGAGTTAAGGAGAAGGCACTTGTTCACAGGTCTCACCTGTGTCTTTGGTAGAATAACAGAATATTCCTTTGGAAAAGGAAGGCTGCTCAGTTTTGGACCCACATTGATTTTACACTTGTTTAATACACTGGAGAGTTATCCAAACTGCTCTGAGTTGGATCAAACTGCCTTGTTGATCAGTTTAGAGTTTCAGATGCTAGGATATAAACATCCGTTCTTCTGATGTGGTTGCCTTAGGCCATGATCAGAAAAGTCAAGTGTTACTGAAGTTGAACATATTAAAATAGCATCTCATTTCACAAGAGATCTTGTGGGTATGAGGAGGTGTGTGTGTTCACATATCTGTTGAATCAGCTGCTGTTTTTTAACCGTGCACACAATGCCATTGAGGCCATATCTGCACTACAGTCACTGCAGAGATGCCACGTATATACATAATAGAACTGGTATGAGACAGCTGCAGCAACAAAGAACTCTGTGTGATTACTGGTCCTAGGATTTATCCCATTTTGTCAAGCTTTTTAGCTTGCGGCAAGCTTCATGCAGTTGTGACCACGCTGCCAGCTACTTTAAGGCTTGCTCAGGTACGTCTGTGCAAGCTGAAGCCAGAGTAGGCAATGCAATATAGAAATACACAAAAACCAAGAAAGATTCTATTCCTTATAATACATTTGTGTTACAATAGCACCGCATAACCCTGGATCATGCACCAGGACCTCATTGTGCTAAGCATGGTATAAATATAGAGCATGATAATAGGCCCTGCTCCAATGAGTTTACAACAAAATTCTTGTTCACCATCTATAGCCACTACATTACACCTGAGTAAACTCCAAATAAAACTGTAATTTTGCACAGATATAATGAAAGGCTTCATTTGAAGGGAGGAGGACTATACAAGTGCCCAAGAGCTACAGAATTATCATTGGTAACACAGGAAGGAAGGGACTCAATTTGACACGGACCCTTAAATGAATTTTTTTCCTCACAAACAATATGTGTTTGAACTGGAAAATACAATGATGAATAAGGTGACGTCCTGATATAACTCACCTTTAACCTACCAAGAATACCTATTTGATAATGATTAAAATTGCCACTGTTGCAACACCAGGAACGCTTCTTCCAGTCCCATTGCAGCAGACTGACTAGCAAGCAAAAAGCAAATAGAAACCTAATAGCCCTTCTGCAATGTCAGTTAGCTGGTCACGCCAACTGACAGAGGGGATAAATGTCAGGGCAGGCAAATCTAAAGCTTCCCTGAAAATAGACATTTTTATTTTCTGATGCATCCAGTCACAAGCTAACACATGGGTATACACAATTAGTTATTATTCCATTCTCTTGCATATCAGTGCATTACCATTTTAATCTGTTCTCTGTATTCCCTGACTATCTTGTCAACTTCCAAGTCACTTAGGAAGCTATACTTTGATTGAGGAGATGCTGAATAGAGGGTATTTTCAATCAATTCTTAAACACTCTGATATGTTCCAGTCCTCCCGGGATGTTCACCGTGCCCTTGTCACATTATAGGGTGGGTATGACCATCAAGCAGTCCCTAGAGAGCTTCTACTCTCCCAAGGCAGCCAACTGCCACAAGAAAGACTAATACAAAAGAGTCTTTGCACCATGAATTTCTATTTAAAGAGAAAACAAAGTTGGTTTCAAATTAACACATCCAGTTGCGAGCAGTTATCTTCCAAAATGCTTCCTTGCTTAGAAGCAAGGCAGGATGTAAGGCAAGATACAGCTCTCTAATAGTGTGAGATGCACAGTAGCATGAACTGAGGAGGAGCAACAAGGGCACCAGCCCCAGATGCTGATCTGAGAGCGGGCAGAGGGGTAGTAGCTGCTATGCTTCTGGCTCAACAGCTGCTGCTGCTGTCCAGCTGCAGCTGCTGCTCTGTGAACCACCTCTGCCCAGGGCACGGTGACAGTCCTTGATGCTTCCAAAGGAACTTTCAGAAAATAGGAAACAGATATTAATATCTGTTAATAAATAGATATTAATTTTGATGAAAAGCAATGATTAATGAGTGATCTTGTAACACATCCATTCAGCATTACACACAAGGCTTATTGACATTAGGCATTCTTGAGTATAGGGAGGCAGGCCAGTTAAACCTGGACTATATCTGGTTGCCTTGGATTCAAGATATATATATGGAACTGGAACTGGAACTGGAACTGGAACTAGAGCAGGCTGCCCTGAGGACACTGTACATGATAACCAGAGGCAGAGGTTGAATCGCTCACATAGCCTTGCTGAAGGAAACAATGTACAGGAAAGGATGACACTGCTGACCATGATGTGTGATTTTGCTTCTGCTCAGTTCGTTTTATGATGCCAGATAATATTCTACCTACCCAGTGTGATTGAAAGTACCCTTTACCCTAAGGCCTGAAACACTGAGGTTCTGAATTCTTTTTAAAAGTTTCCAACAAGGGTGAAGCAACATGTCATTTTAGGGCTAACGTGACTTTATGGGTTAAATTTAATCTCTCTCCTGACTTATTTTTTCAGACAGCCCCTCTTTAATTTTTCCTATGGTGGCCACACAAAACTACCAAGTATGACTAATCAGTCAGTGGTATAGTTAACACTTATTTTAAAATCAAATATTTTAAGAGAAGGCTGAGAACCAGAAGAAGGTGGACACTGGAGAGGTATAAAATGCCCAACCAGGCATTAACTAGAACGTTAGCCCTTTAACTCAGAATTACTTTGTGTGTTTGGCTCAAAACAATTCACGGAGTGAGTTTTACGTGGTTTGAAAGTACTGCAAGAGCTACCATGAAATCAAACAAATCAGGCAATACAGTAACCTGAGAGGCAGCTGGAGTGCCAAGGAGTTTCTTGTCCTGGTGCATTCAGCTGAGGAGACACACACACAATCTTTTCCCACACTTGAGACTGATAAAAGGACAGGGCCTAAGACCCAAGGCTTTCAGGCCATCTGGGGAAATCTGCCATGGCTGACATTGTGTACTACTAGGATAGACAGGGCTCAGGTGGTTAGCAACCATATTGTCATGTTCTCATCCAGAATTCCTGTAGGCAGGGTTGGACTAATTGACGATTAAGTGCCCATGGGCTATATGCACTGAGCAGTAAAGTTGCATCAACACTCCTCTGAGAGTGGAAGATTTCTAGTCCAGGACATGGCTGCATAAAAACTTTCAAAGCTTTTTCTCCTTTCTCATTCAGAAGAAGAGTTGGACCAACTTCACACATGATGCAAGATGTGTAAAATGATACAGTTTTATCTTCTGGTTTTGTATAGTTGTTTCCTGTTGCTACTGGACAGTCATATCTATTCATTAGAAAGACCACCATTGCAAGCATCTTTATATACTTTGTGTTGCATTTGGGAAATAAGCAGAAAAAATCATAAGCGGTCTACTATGTATTGTTATTTCAAAAAGGTGAGCAAGACAACTTGTTTTTTTACAAAGCTATTCCAAAATTAGCAAATAGAAACCTAATAGCTCTTATGCAATATCAGCTGGTCAGGCCAACTGAGAGAGGGAATAAATGTTAGGGTATGCAAATCTAAAGCTTCCCTGAAAACATACATCTTTATACATGGATTATTCTTCAAAGCATCCAGTCATAAGCTAACAAATGGGTATACACAACTAGATATTATTCAGCCACAGACCATGTTATTTTCATAGTCACTAACAGTTTGAGCACCTCAAATGCAAAATTAAAGACAAGATAATGTATTTATTGTACACATATACTTTACTTAGGATGCTGCAAGAGGTTGTAAAAACATAAGTAGAAAAATGTGGGAATGAAGTTCTTGGTTTCCATTTGCTTCTCCCCAAAGTACTCACCAGAATAGACATGCTCTCTTTCCTAATTCATAGCAAATAGCAGTACTGCCATGTCATTGCTAGACAGGATAGGATCATAAGTTCATCTTGGCACCTTTCTCAGTTACTTAAATGGCTAAAAACTGTGAAACTAATGGACTGTCCTGCCTTCTGAAAATATTACTGATACTGTAGTTATCAGTGCGTGGACTGATGCATAGATCTCCAAATGGCTTTGTTTCCTTAAAAATAATATAAGAGGTTATAAAAAGTGAGACATAGCTAGGATTCATTTTGAAATGTGTTCTTTTTGATGTCCACCTAATTTTCATCAGGAAACCAGGAACATTTTAAATCATCAATTTTTGTTCCATATGTTATATTTGGTCATTTTATTATAATTTATGAAAAACAAAATAATGAAACCTCCTGTTAAACTGCAAACTTCTGGCTGAGCCTTAACTATGGAATTATGGTTCTAGTATGATAAACATGGACATGTCAACAGCTATTCCTCACTTAACGTTGTAGTTATGTTCTTGAAAAATGTGACTTTAAGTGAGATAATGTTAAGCAAATCCAATTACATCACAGTAGTTACTAGCAGGCGGGGGCCCAACTACGTTATAACCGAACATTGCACGACTTTAAACGAGCATGTTCTCTAATAGATCAGCAACATAATACAATTGTCTTAATTTTGCAATTAACGATAGAACTTTACTAACTGCTAGACTAGCTCTGCACATTCAACCAGGAGAGAGTAAGGGTTAGATTTCTTGGGCTAAGGCACCTTTATAAAGGATACGCTGCCTAACAGGCGAAAGTGTACTCTGTTTACATCCCTGTAATCCCACTGGCTCTTCACATCATGACTGATCTATGTACCATGAAGTACCATAGGTAGCTTCAGCTAGAATTTTTTCTGCAATTTAGTTACGAATTCTGTTGACACATGAAGCAGCATCGCATCCACTGTCTCCCTATGGGCCATTGTACACACTGCAAAATTGGTCTTTAAAGTAGCTTAAATTCCCTTGTGCACCACTTTAATGGCATTGCTGCTTGCACACTCAACGACCTATTCCACTTTAAATGACTTTGCTACGTAGCAAGATAAAATACCTTGGAGGTGTTTTATCCTGACGAAGTGCAACAGTGCATGGGACACTGGAAGCTGGCGTACTTGGGGACTGGTGGGCCCTGCACAGCTCAGGGGCTATGGGACCCAAAGGCAGCCCATGCAGGCAGGCTCCACTGAAGGGGGAAAAAAAAAGCAATGAGCTTGATCTTTTTTTTTTTCCCTCCCTGGAGCCTGCCTGAGCTTTGCAGGGCCCTCGTTTTTCCCTCCGCGGTTGAAGGGGAGCAGGAAGGGTGGGGGAGCAGTGCTTCTCTCCATGGCTGTGGTGCTCCCCTAAACTGCCTGAACTGGGTGCCAGCAGGCAGGTGCCACCTGGGGGATCCCCGCGCAGCTCAGGGACTGCTCAGCCTGCCGGCAGCTCACCCGCTGCCCCCACCATTGAAAAGATAGGTAAAGATTGAGCCTTCACCCTTGTGTACATGCCCTGGGGGGTTAATTCAGTTTAATTCTCCTTAAACTGAAGCAGTGTTTTAAAAAACCCACTGTTTCAATTTAGAGAAAACTAAACCTCCCTGGTGTGTACAAGCAGCTTAAAGCACTAAAAATGCTAACTGGAGTTAGCTTACATTATTACACACTTCTGCATCCACCTAAGGGTAACTTGTATTCCTCCATTCTCCCCCAAATCTCGTGTGCCTCTCTCTCAAACCCCTATTTAAAACATTCACTGCTCCTGACTCTTTTCTCCTGGCAGCTATGGGTCATTATACACTGCATTCCCCGCTCTCCCCAGTGCTAGGATCCCCAGTTGACTCCCATGCCAGAGATAGACTCTATTTTTTCTCTTGCTCCCAATAACCAGATTCTTTTCTCCATGCCAAGGGCTCTATGCCTCAGTTCTCCTTATCTTCATTTTCCATCTATCCCATTCCTCACATAGCTATATGTCAGGTAGTCCATGTCTCCTCCATTTCTGCCATTATTTTTTTCTCCGAACTTTCACCAGTGTCAATAGGACTCTGCTTATTGATGCCTAGAACAGTTCCTTGAATTTTGGAATTAGTTCAGTGTGGTATTCAAAACTTATTATCCGAAAAGGAAGGTCATCAAAGGAATGGAAAGCCGCACAAGCTCAGTACAAGGAAGACTGAGAACAGGCTTACTTATCTGTGACTCAAGAACGTGCACAAGAACATGCAAGGAGCAGACCTACTGATTTCATTGGAAAGCTAAATATGTAAAAAGGACAAGAACTGAATGTTGAATTCCTCTTTACTGAGGTCTAACAGGCCGGAATTGCCGGGGTGGTAAGGATACATGGTGTATAAGAAATGTAGGTTTGCTGCTCGGGAGGTAGGTGTCACCTTTTTTGGTTTCCAATACTTGTTCAGCAGCCATTTAAATATGGATTTTTTGGCAACTAAAAAAGAAGTTACTCTCCCCCCAGCTCCTCTGGCCACTGGCCCCCATTCTCAGTTCCAGTCCCCCCACCGCCCCCATGTCCTTAAGCAGTGTTTAGGGTTCATGGCCCACTCACCCACCCAGTGTTATGCTTCTACTTCTTCTTTTCAATTCTGAAAGAGAAGTCAAAAATCATTTCCTTTGAAAAAATCAACCCCAGTGCTGCGTATGACACTCAGAGGCTTGCTTGCTTTTGATTCACCACCTCCATTTTTCAAGTTTCTAAGTTTTTTGCTGCCCTTCTGTAAAATACATAGGTAAGACACAGCAACAGAACAGTTAAAGCCAATGGCTAGACATTGTCATTTTCTATGCCCAGCTAACCACTGACTTGATCTGTGATCTTGGAAGGATCACTTTACCTTTGTTTCTAAGTTGTCTCAAACAGTGAGGCAAAGCTTTTAATTAAATCTTTATACGGTACATTGAGGTCCAGAGAAAGATTCTAGAGAATCCGTAACCAGAGATATACAGCATATTAATATTTTTCTACTTCAGTATTATGTTCACCCTTGTAATATATTCATTTTTGCAACTACCTTAAAATTTACATAATAGTTAAATATGTAAGCACAATACTTACAAGACGCATAGACATATGGCTCCTGGCACGCTCTCACTTTCTCGTACCAAAAAACAACCGTTCTTTCCTTTTTTGGTCAGTAACTCTTCACAGGACTCTTTTGTTATCTTCCCATGATAAAATGGGTACCTTGCAGGGTACTCCATGGAAGAGTATCAACAGGGTCCCTTGTCTTTAAAGCAATCCTAGATGAATTCAGCAAGCTAGCATTAAAAGAAGATTTAATCCAAATTCAGTTGTCAAGATGATAACTGCAATTACAATTTCAAGTCTTCACTACGTAAATGAATTTATCTGTGTGGGTATTACTAACCAGACTGTACTAGCAGGCTGCTTTCAACAGATCAGATATGTACAATCTACACAGGAAGTGATAAAAATGGTCAATGGTTTCACTTGTAGTGGTCCTTAGTTTCCATCACCAAGGAGAACTGCAATTATACAATTAAAAAGAGTTGATATTTCAGTTACTTTTTAGTTTTAGGCCATGTGACAGCTAAAATTTAAGTAAAAACAAGTGCATCAGTGCCTATATACCCCACAGTTTTTATTTAGAGCTTGTATTTCTCATTATTTATAACCTTGCCCAAATTTAACTATCTGGACTGAAATATTCCATATGAGTCTATGCCTCAAGATGCCTCTCCACTCCTCCACATGGGAAAAATGCAGCTGTTTCTAGAAAACGAGATTACACCCCTGTAACTAAGTTGAAACTAAGGCATTTTAATCATGTTAAAAAAAATTACAAATCATTTTCTTAAGAAGCTCTATTGTCCCTGTACATTGGAGTACGGTACCAGATTGACATTTGATGGGGGTGAAAGGTTATCCTGGTGTCAATGCTGTGCTTTATGCTCTCATGAAAATCCACTCAAGTTAGAACCATTTAAAAGTTTGCACATATGTCTTGCCTTTAATGAGAATTGTCCAGGTCAGGTCTGCTGGGGCAGACCAAAGCTTCTGGAATTGCTTTTGCTTGTCAATGGGTCCTCAAGCAGCAGACCTTTATGAGACTGTGTCTCCTGGGATCACAATTTTTTCCTCAGGCATCATGGGGAGGAAGTAATTTACCTTGACTACAGAGAGGAACCAATTTGAGAGATTCCTCCTGGGAAGGATAGCTTGAGGCAAGAAGCATAGCTAAGGTGTCTGTTGCGGTGGGGAAGGGGTGTAAGACTGATTCAGATAGATAGTAGGGCTGCGCAAAATTTCTCTGGCTGTTTGGTTTTGACGCTGGTTTGACTTGTTTTAAGCTTGAAACAGTGAAATTGAAATGAAAGGCTTCAAACCAGCCTCAAAAGGAAATGAGGGCAGTCAAAATGTTTCAGAAGTTTTGAAACATTGTGAGTTTCGAAGCTGGGCTTGCTTGCAGCTAAAGAGAAATTAAGGAGAGGGAGGGGGAAGAGGAGGGAAGGACTGCTCTTATATTGACTGTGTAGCTGACCAGTGACTGTCATCCTTTCCTGATGTGCCTTCCCATCCCAGTGCTCTGGGGGAGGGAGGGATAAAGAGCATAAAAAGCATTCTTTGAACTGAGCTGCCTCTGTGCCTTCACACTTACAAGTGACACAAGTTTTGCTCTGAACAGTTTGAGGTGCGGTTTCCCAGAAACCCCTGCACTTATCTCCTTGAAACTTGGCAGGATTCATGGCCTCAGCAGGGGATAACACACAGTGTGTCACTGATATCATGTGTTTTGCTTGTCCACAGCCTGAGGTGCAGTTTCCCAGAAAGCCCTAAACCTATCTCCTTGAAAGCTGGCAGGCTTTATGGCCTCAGCAGGGGCTACCATCCCTGCAGTTTCCACCTCCCTGTACCTTAACACACACACACGTGACATTAATTTTGCTTTCAAGACTTAGAGGTGCAGTTTCCCAGAAACCTCTGCACCTATTTCCTTAAAACTTGACAGGCTCTGTGGCCTCCGCAGGGACGACCATCCCACAAGTTCCATTTGAATCAGGCAAGAAATGACAAAGTTATAGGCAGTTTCATGCTTCCCAATTATAGCCTATGGGCAAAATGTCGAAAACGTTGAAACAGTTTCGAAGAAATGAAGCAGAACAGTGCTTTCGAAATGAAATGAAACTCAAAATGAAACACTGTCCCATCAAAATGGTGAAATGGAAATTGAAATGAAGTGGTGCTGTTTTGCACAGCCCTATAGGTAGTCATCCACTAGGAAGAAAGGGCAAAGATGTTGGACTACAGGGGCGGCAAGGGAAGGAGCGGGAACAGAACCTGTATACTCTGCTTTGGGGCCTGGAGTAGAACCCAGGATTCAAGGGTCTTACCTTTCATCTGCCATGTCTACTGCTGATGTCTTTGTCTGATCCCCACCTAATGCTACTCTGATTGAAAAAGATGACTGCCCACTATTGCTTTCAGTTTCTTCATTAACACCAGTAGCAGAGGCCTGGGCTACACTTTAGAGATGCTAACTTGGCATCAAAGGGATGCCAAATGATGGAATTTTTTTTTTTCCCCACTTATAAAATACCTAGTAAATTGCATTAAATTACACACACACACACACACGTACACATACACATACACACTCTGTACTAAAATAATGCTTGCTATTAATTGGCTCCCTTGTACATATGCATGTTGATATAACCGTTAATTACACACTTACATACAATTTTTCCTACAACATCTACTCATGCACAAACACCCCAGAAGAACACAGGAAGGAATTAATAATTTAATATTCAGAAGAGGCCAGCATAGTGAAGTGAAAGAAATATTGAGCAGCTGCTCATTCAAAGAGATCACCTCCTTGAACACTGAATGACAGAGGTCCTGTGGAAATAAAAATGATCACATAATTAAAGGCTGTGCAAAGGGGGTGATTTAAAGCTGCACAAACAACCTTTATTTAGGCATTTCTTATCCTGATGACTTGACTTAATTTTGGTTCTGTTGTGTAGAAAGAGAAAGTTTATTAGTGTTGCTATTTAGAAATAAAACATATGCCGTGCTACCAAGTTGTCCACATGGCATCTTAATAAAGTAGAAGACCAAGATTAGATCAAGACAGAAAGTGGGCATGCATGTCTGTTTGACTTTTAAGACCATTAGGGAACAAGCATAAAAGCAGCCCTGGGAAGTAACCTTTCTAAAGTGCTCAAGAGGAAACTGAGGCTTGGTTTTCAGCACCTACAAAGCCAAACCCCCAAAAATGGAGAAGGAAAAAGGTGGGGGGACCTGACCCATGGTCTGCAGACCGCAAGGTAGTATTTTTTTTGTTTCTGAATAAATGGTGCATAACATTTCCCTACACACGTAAAGAGCCCATTTTTTCCTGATCAAAAAAATCAACTGAAGTTTCCACGAGTGAATAAATACAATATGAGTTCAGCTCATACGCCAGTTCTGAAATGAAATAGATGCCTCACAGTGCTGCCTCCTTTGAGCAGATTGTTTCCTCTGCATTTAAACAACCCACACGTAGGAAAGAGAACAATGCAGCTCTCCTTTCACGTACACAGTTGCACAGTCGACAGGTTGTGAGGGCTAGTGTTACATCAGGTTCTGGTTTACGATAACAAGTTACTCTCTCTGGTGTATTCATTTTAATGGACATGAGGAAAGGAACAATAAAGCAACAGCTTCTTAGCAAAACAAGAGCTGTGTGTTGGCCATCATGGATGCAGCCTTGCTGGAATAACAAACTGGGCTTCCCAAAAGGAGTGATGGGGCAGAGTGGGAGCGTCTCCCACCAGACCAGTTCTTCTTACTCATTCCTAATTCCTAATCATATTCCTAGTTTCTCATTCGCAATCTCAAATTCATTATTCATCCCCTGGCTGAAGTTTGACTGTTCAAGAGATTACTCTTCTAAAATAGAGAATGCACCCTATTTTGCTTCACTGAACTGCATAAAAGCTCTTTAGGCAGAATAAATCACAGCTGGTATGTTGCTTTCAGAGACACTATAATGGGTTTTATACCAGGCAAGAAAACTAAGACACGGCTGTCCTAAACTAAAAGCAATTTATCGAACCCTAACAGATACAACTCTAATTAGCATTGAAGCACTGAAGCAGTATTTGCAGTTAAAATTTAGAACTGTAGCTAGTCAAAGCAAATGGTCACCACCCCGTAATACCATGAATGCAACTTCACTGGTTGATCAAGCCATGCAGTCTTGTCCATAAAGATCATGAAGTCTGGCTCTCGCATCTGATGTTGATGCAGGATCTCGGGTTGATGACATGATCTCTTCAGGCTTTTCGAAACGGTACACTTTTTCACCTCTCTTTATATACAACATAGCTTGCATTTTGTAATACATAAAATTAGCTGAAGCCTGCCTCCTAATGCATATTAATAATCATAATTAATAATCTTCTGTTTGCCAAATATGGATATGTTTAACTGGATTTTTTTATTCTGAGGTAATCTTTTTATTCTTAGGTGTTGCTTTGACTGTTTCTCTTTTGCCCAGGCTATATTTATTCAATTTAGTTAGTCAACTTCCCAATTCATTTTAAATCAGGAACAGGACACCTCCATCTGCTCCCTTTACTGGGTGCATGTCTTGACCACAATTCCAGCTAAGAGTGAAGCTTAATTTAAATGCAAAGATCAAAACTCAGAACTGAATACCTCTGGGTCCCAACAGGTATGAAGGATGTAGAAGTGATAAGAGATTTCACCAAGTCATGCATCTCTGTAATCTAAAAACCGTTCTGGAGAGGAAAGGATCTTCTAGAAATTAGGAAGCTTTGTTGATCACCAGACAGACAGACACTAGCATTGCACAAATGGTCCGTATTCAATTTGGATTTGGATTTGGCCCGAATCCGGGACAATGATTCAATTTGTTGATTCAGATCACTGTCCTGATTTGATTCGGCTGAATGCGGATCTGAAGATTCAATGCTGATTCAGAGAATCAGTGATTTGGAAACAGACGCAGCGTTAAATGTTTTTTCTAGATACCTCGAGGTACAGGTGTAGCTCATGAATGCTGCGATGCTGGGGCGGATGGAGCGTCCCAGAGGAGTGTGGGGAGCACCCCCCCATATGCTCAGTGGCAAACCTGGAAGTGGACCGGAAGTACTTTCACTTCACTTCTGGGTCTGCTGCCAAATATGCAGGGGACCTCCCTTGCAGCCCGCAGGCTTGGCAATTGGCCATGGGGGAGCCCCCAGTACTGCCCACCCCCGACCCAGGAGGCACCAGCTGCCGAGCTACGGGCAGGGGAGGGTCCCCCGTGTGCTCCCTGGCAGAGCTGGATGTGAACCAGAAGTGCTCCTGGTCCACTTACGGATCTGCTACCAAGTGCACTGGGGAGCACCCACCCCTGCACTCCTGCGGGAGGCTCTTATTGCCCCACCATCCTAGCACTCGCAAGCTGCCTGGTACCCTGAGGTATGTAGAAAAAACATTAAAAGCTGTGTCTATGTCTGAATCATTGAATCTTTCTGAATTTCTCCAAATCAGTTCAGACGGTTCCGATTCGATTCGGAGAGATTAAAGGGTCTCCTTATTTGATTCAGATTTGGAAGTTCAGCCGCCAAATTGGCCTGAATCTCTGCTGAATCGAATCAACAACTGAAGCTTTGCGTAGCCGTACCAGACACATAGAAAATTCAGACTGAACTGAGGGCCTATCCCGCACTAATCATGAAAATGCAGGACTAAAAATAATGTCATTTAAACCTATCTTCCTGATCTGAGGCAGAGTCAAGCATACCTAAACCATCCTTGCTGGTACCACAACCATCCCAGATAGGTTTCCCTGCCCCCACTCCCAGTGCTTAGCTATCTGTTCCTTACACGCATTGTGTAAACCTCTTTATCATTTGTGTTACTCTCTTCTCAACTCTTTCCAATCCGTCCACTTCTTTCTTGAAGCATGGTGGCAAAAACTGTTCGTTGTATCCTAGATGAGGCCTCACTAGCACCAAGCAGAGGATAATAATTACATATCATGTCTAACATGCAACACTGCTTCTATACATCCCAGATGAGATTTGTCTTTTTCCCCTCAAATGCATCACATTATTGCTTTATATTCAGTTTGTGATCCACTCTATCACCATGTTCTGCCATGCTGATGCCTAGCCAATCATTCCCCATTTTATATTACTGCAAGTGATTTCTCCTTTATAAGTGTACTTAAGACTCTGAACTTATTTTATTGAATCTCATCTTGTTTTTTGATCATCTCTCCAATTTATCCATATTATTTTGAATTTGGATTCTCTCCTTCCCCGTGTTGGCAATCTCTCCCACCGTGGTGTTGTCAGCAATGTCCCTTTTATGAAAGATTAGGGACCATGAAAGCTCTGGTTTATTTAGCAGTAGTCGAAAATGGCTCATTATCTAGTGGTGCATGTGGAAATAAAAAGAGTTAACAACAGTGCTTCACACAAAGGAAGTGGAAAGCAAACAGAGCATTAACAAAATGTTCAAGAGGTGTGAATACTAAGGGAAGTGGAGGGGTCAGTTGTGTTTTGACCAGATCATGAAAGTAAGGCAGTGCAGTAAAACTGAAAAGTAACTTGACTTTTCATGTTCTGCTGGCGTTTATGATCCTTTCTGTACTGTCTGAAAAAAACTGCCCCACCAGGTATGGACTTATACAATAACTAGGAGTAGGGCAACTAGGGGTAGGAGAAAGGCACCCCTCCTGGGCAGCAAGTTAGGAGGAGCACTGGAATTGCCTTCTGCCCTCATGGTGTCTACACCTTGGCAGCATTCCCATGCTGGGAACTCCAAAACAGTCCCCAGTTACTACTGCTGCTGCTTTAGGAGCAACAGCTGGGGTAAGCAGAGCGTGCTGCAGAGGCAGCAGCAGTTCAGCTGGGCACTGTTCAGGATTTCCTGGCATAGGTAAGACTGCTGCCTTCCCACCCCCCTCATCCCCATTCTGTCAAGCTGAGTCATGGGCAGTTGGGTCTTAGGGTCACTCAGGGATTGAGGGGCCAACTGGGCAGGGGAGGAGTGAGCGGAATCCAGATGCAGGCTAGGTCAGGAAACCAGGAGGCCAGTTCAAGAACTGGGTCTGGGAACAAACCAGCTTCAGAAGCCAGAGTCAGATAGAGCGTGGAGTCAGAGGGCAAGCTGGGTCAGGAAGCCAAGAGAGCAGGAAGAGAGCAAACAGAGGCACAAGCCCTAAGGAATAGGAAGGCAGCCTGGATGGAGGTTAAACCCTGTTGCCTAGACACTTCCTCTTCTGGTTCAGGGGTTTATATGACAGAGAGGAAAGGATCAGCTGATCCTGGACAGCTACTCAGGTGACAGGGAGTGGGTGGCTGGCTAGACGCAGATGGAGGATACTGGCCAGCTTTTCTCAAACAACAAATTAATAAACTCTCATCCTCACCAAAGCACCAGGTCTTGCAAAGGAGCCAGATGCATACTGTGTCCATACATCAATGCGGACCATATGATCACTGGTTCTAATAACAAGGAGTGCAACATCCAAGGTTCATTCACCTGGAACAGCACTAACACCATCACCTGCTAACAATGTCCCTCTGCTGTCTACATCGAACAGACAGGGTGATATCTATGTGACGGAACAAATAAACACCAGTCTGAGATCAGCTGCAGAAAGATACAAACCTGTGGCAGAACACTTCAGCCTCTCTGAATACGCTGTCATTGATCTGAAGGTGGCTGTTTTCAGGCAGAAAAAATTAAAAAACAGTTTGCATGGAGAACAAAAAAAAAGTCCCCCACAAACTGGACTGTGTTAAACAGGGACTGCAGATTCCTATCTCATTACCTGAATTAGCTTTTGTGACCACTGCCCACCTTCATCCTTGCCTCTCCATGTTTCTCTCTCCCTCCCACACCCCTTTTCTTTTGTTTTCTAATTTCCCTCTCCTTTTTATACTCTACTTTATACATGTCCTTTCACAGCATGTGATGAAGTGAGCTTCAGCCCATGAAAGCTTGTGCTCTCTTTGAGAAGGGACAGAAGTTTCACATAAACCTATTTAAGTGATCTGACACTAGTTCAGACCTATAACAGAACAGAAGTTTAGTACACATAAACCACTTTGAAAATAATTGAAACTGGTTTAAGATAAACCTGGTTGAATGTAGTATCAGACTTAACTGATTTAGGTCAAATTGGTTTATGGAACATCTGTTCCAGGTTTAAGGAACTTTCTGGTTTAAGTTAACTCACAGTCCCCTAGCATCCCAGCATGCTTTGCAGCCCTGGGCTGGGCTGGGCTAGTGGAGCAGGGTTGGCCCCACCCCTCTTCTCCATAGCTGGAACACTATCAGTGCTCTGGCTGGCTGAGAAGGGGTGAAGGTGGGATGGGCCGTAGGGAGGGGCAGCCTTGGCCTGAGGCAAAGGGGGAAAGAGAGGGGCTGGGCCAGTATTGTCACAGACAGAAGCAGAGGAGAAGTGAGCAGGAGGAGAGATGCCCCTGGAGGGGTGCCAGCACTGCCTCCCTCTGTG
This sequence comes from Caiman crocodilus, assembly GCA_030014935.1. Taxonomy (NCBI): domain Eukaryota; kingdom Metazoa; phylum Chordata; order Crocodylia; family Alligatoridae; genus Caiman; species Caiman crocodilus. The sequence goes on along the minus strand of JAGPOW010003316.1, from coordinate 4,416,293 downwards.
ATGCAACAATGGGGAGAATGTGGGGTGTTTGGAAGTGGGCACTGGACCTGGGACCTGCCAAATGGCTTCTCTTCCTGCTGGGGCCATGCTCAGCCTCTGGCCCAGTATAGGGTGGGTGTCCCAGGGGAGGAGAAGGTGGTGGCACCAATTAGGAGACAAGCAGAGATCTGCCTCCCCCAACCCCTATTGCCGACTTTGAGTTACTCTCACCCAACTTTGGGGAGCTGAGGCTGCTCCTGGGGAAGTTGCCAGTGCTGGCTTGCAGACCTATCTGGTGCTGCAGCTGCATGATCTCAGCCTTCTCTTTCAGACCACCCTGCAGCCAAGCCAATCACTGCAAGCACTGGCAGGGCTCAGCACAGCCAGGAGCAGCAGCAGGCCCCCCAGGTGGAGCCAGCTGGACCCTGCAGCAGCTGAGCCAGTGATTCCACTGCTGCTGCGAGGCTGCCCCAGCCAAGCAGCACACCTAGGCACAGAGCCCAAAGCAGTGAAACAGGGCTCAGGGGCAGCAGGGAAGGGACCCTGGCCAGGCCAGGGAGTAGGGCTCACCATGGCCAGGGGAACAGCAGTGGCTGGTCCCCAAGGAGCCAGTTGGCCCCTGAAATACCTGCATGCGGTTGCCACAGGGCTGCCTTGGCTGAGCAGCTTGCCAGGCACAGTGCCTGGGGTAGCTGCGCAGGGCCCAGAGGTGGCAGCCAGGGCATTGCAAGCAGGGAAGCAGCCCCAGGGTCTCCCTGGGCCTGGCCTCGCCAAGGCCACTTCCCCGCTTGCAGTGCCCTGCCTACTGCCCCTGGACCCCATGTGGCTGATCTGGGTGCTGTGCCCAGGTGCGCTGCTCAGCTGGGGCAGCCCCACAGTGGCAGTGGGGCTGCCATGTGGCTAGGTATAGGCTGGCCCAGGTGTTGTAGGGGCTGGCTGGCTCCTCTCGGGAGATCTGCCAACGTTGCTGCTCCCAGCTGTACCAAGCCCTGCCACTACTTGCAGTGGCTGGCCCAGCTGCTGAGCAGTCTGAAAGAAGAGGCTGTGATGAGGCAGCTGCAGCACCCAGTAGCTCTGCAGACCAGCAGTGAGAATTTCCCCAGCGGTGGCTGCGGATTCCCAAAGGCGAGCAAGAGTGACTCAGGCAGAGTTGGTGCCAGGGATTGAGGAAGGGAGATTCCCACTTGTCTTCTGATCGGTGCCACTGCCTTCCCCACCCCCAGGGACGCTTGCCCTGCACTGGGCCTAGGCCTGAACATGGCCCTGGTGGTGGGAGAAGCTACTTGACAGGTGTCCCTGGGTCTAGAGCCCACTTCTGAATCCCTTGCCTTCTCCCCATTATTACATCACAGAGTTCAGACAGCCATCACCCCTGTGCCATGCACCCTCAAAGAGACAGCCCACCTGCATGTCCAGAGTCAGGCCCCTCTTCCTCCCTCCAGCCCCTTTAAATACACAGGGGTGGGGGCTGAGAGGATGGGCCCCAACCTCTGCGCATGGCTGAGGGAAGCCCATGGGGAAGGGAAGGCAGAGAGCAGGGGCTGTGAAGCATTGGGCCTTGCTTCAGTGTGTTGCAGCGTATGTGAGTATATATGTGTGTCCCTCAGCTTCATGCAGCCCGTTGTGCCTTTCCCTGTACAAAGACGATTGTCTCAGCAGGGAAACAAGCTCCAGCGCTTTCCCCCTATTCTTTCTGTACTAGAGCAGGGGCCTGAAATGCTCTGTTCTTGGAGCAGCACAGGGGGTTCCTCTCTGAATCAGGACATGCAATCCTAGTGTTACGTCTCAGCTGTGTGTTCTTAGGCAACCCTGGTACAGGATGCAGTCTGTCTGACTCACTAGGACTTCCCCCCCCCCTACATAAACAAAACTGATTAAGATGCAGTGAGAGACACACCTCAGACCCTCCAGATCAGGGTGACAAGAGTGAAACAACTGCCCTAGGTCTCATTTGCATCCGAGATGG